>CM053763.1:25598808-25613555 GCA_028658305.1 Pachyuromys duprasi
GATGATATCTTTTATGTGCTCTTGGATTCGGTTTGCAAGTATTTTATTGAGTATTTTTGCATCAATGTTCATAAGAGAGATAGGTCTGAAGTTCTCTTTTTTTGTTGGATCTTTGTGTGGTTTAGGTATCAAGGTAACTGTGGCTACTAGAATAAATTTAAGGCACAATTTTAGAAGGTGGGCAGGCAGTGAGGCACTGTTCTCCAGTATAGTGAAGGCAGAAGAGAGAGGCCCCTCAGTGTTAATGTTTCAAGCCAGAACTGGACTTCAAGTAGAGGTAGGCTGAGTCTACGGAGACTTCAGTGAGCCAAACCAGAGGAGACAGGGAAGGAAAGTGGAGGTGGGTTACTAGAACAGAGATGAACAACATATGGAAGCCTGAAGCTAGTGCAGTGTTTGTCTGCCAAGCAAACTCCAAAGCGGCTGATCAGGTGCAGTCTAAAGATTTTAAAAGTATTCTGAAAAGAACTAAATATCTTCTTTCAGATATCATGCTTATATAAAATGAGAAAATGCCACCTGGCAACCTTAACAGTTCTAAACAGTATGAAGTATGGAAAAATATGCCCCAAATTGTGCTTTATACAGTCATATCCAGTCATACACATTCACTAAAGTGAATGCCAAAAATACTCTTAAATTTACCATAAAGCTGACATTATGCATGCTATATCTCATCTTTGACATTTACTATGTTTTAGAAATATTTCAATTGGTCAACTATAAATTATATACCACCGGTACTTCCTAGAATTCCTGAACATTTTCATGATTTGAAGTATGTGCATAAAGTGTGCAATGACAAATCTTTATATGGTGTAGAAAAGAGTTTCCACAACGGCTCATTAGACATACTCTAAAAGTTGAGATTTACAGTCTCATTTCTGTTCTGACAGTCTCCTTATGACCATTACAAATGAATGTGGCTACTGGGAACCAGCTGTTGGTTACCAAAGCACAATCATGTTCATGGTACCTCTCTGTGAATCCATGCATCTAACACATTTGCAAGGGTAGCATTGCTCATTGAGGGGAAAGTATATGGTACTGGCGATGAGCACAGAATTCCGGTTCTTTACAACTGCAAAGGTGAAAGAGAACTGGGAAGGTCTTCAGCTGATACATCAGGGCGATGCTGGATCTGCTTCCAGACCTCTGGAAATGGCTCCATCTGAGCTTTTGTTAACTGAGCCTCAGGAGAGGGTTTCACCCCTTTCCTAATTCCAGTGTTCACCTCAGGATGCTCTTGCCAGCGTCTTTTTGGTAACTTATCTTCCAATGGATTGTTAATCTGTTCCTCAGGGAATTTCAAAAGTCACAATTTTAGTTTCAAATCTCTATATAGACCTGCAGCCCTTGAGGTGACACAGCTATGCTAACCGGGTCTATATACATAGAGAAAGGAAAGTAAAACACTGTTCATGTTTTGTTTCCAATGTTAACACATGGCATAAGCCTGAAAATATTATTGATAATGCACTTAAATTTTTAGATAAATTATCTACATCAGGAAAGAAGCAACCGCTTGCCAAGAGCAACCCGACATTCCTTGATAAATGATGTCATGAAATCCTAAGAACTTCCTGTAATTACGATAATGCCCTAAATGTTTTAGGTATTGACATTGTTGTTGAAACCTTGACTCTCCTAATTACTATTATCTGTACTAGTTTCATAAGCTGGGCAATCTTTGATAGATACTCTATTCATCTAGTATTTAAATCACACTTAAAAATTTTAAAAGTTAGCATATATACAAATATATCTACCCATTAGTCCAGTTTTAAAAATAGGATTAATAGGCTGAGCAATAAAGAGTTGATTCAAGAGTTAGACTAACACAATTCTTTACAGAACTTTAAAGAACAAATCTCAATTTCATATGGAAAAACAAAACAAAACAAAAAACCAGAATTCCTAAAACAATCCTGAACAATAACAGGTCTTCTGAAGGTAGCTCCATCCCTGATCTCGAGCCACAGTAATAAAAGCTGCATGGTACTGGCAGAGAAACAGACTGGAGGATTAATGGAATTGAATGGAAGACCCACAAGTAAACCCACACACCTATGGATACTTAATTTTTTACAAAGAGCCAACACCATACAATGGTAAAAATATATATATATAGTATCTTCAACAAATGGTGCTGGTCTAACTGGATGTCTACATGTAGAAAACGCAAATAGATCCGTATTTATCACCCTGCACAAAACTAAAGTCCAAGTGGATCAAAGACCTCAACATAAAACAAGACACACTAAACCTGTTAGAAAAAAAGTAGGGAGGAGCCTGGAACTCATTGGCACAGGAGGAAACTTCCTAAACAGAACCCCAACAGCACAGGCTCTAAGATCAACAATCAATGGGACCTCATGAAACTGAAAAGCTTCTGTAAAACAAAGGACACTGTCATCAGAAAAAATGACTGCCTACAGATTGGAAAAGGATCTCGACCAACCTTACATCTGACAGAGAGCTACTATCCAGAATATATAAAGAACTTAAGAAGTTAAACACCAACAAACCAAGTAATCCAATCAAAAAATGGGGTACCGAGCTAAACAGAGAATTCTCAATGGAGGAATATCAAATGTCAGAGAAACACTTAAATGTTCAATGTCCTTAGTCAAATGGAAATGCAAATCAAAATGACCCTGAGATTTCACCTCATGCTCATCAGAATGGCTAAGATCAAAAACTCAAGTGATAACAGATGCTGGAGAGGATGTGGAGAAAGGGAAACCCTCCTCCACTGCTGGTGAGAATGTAAACTTGTACAACTGCTTTGGAAATCAATCTAGGGCTTTCTCAGACAATTAGGAATAGTGTTACCTCAAGATCTAGCTATACCACTCCTAGGCATATACCCAAAAGATGCCCCACCATTCAATAAGGGCATTTGTTCTACTATGTTCATAGAAGCTTTATATGTAATAGCCACAATCTGGAAACAACATAAATGTCCCTCAACAGAGGAATGGATACAGAAATTGTGGTACATCTACACAATGGAATATTAAAAACAAGGAAATTTAAAAAAACAAACAACAACAAGGAAATCATGAATTTGCAGGCAAATGGTGAGAACTAGAAAAGATCATCTTGAGTGAGGTAACCCAGAAGCAGAAAGACAGAAATGGTATTTACTCACTCATACATGGTTATTGGTTATTAGACCTATAATATAAGATAAACATTCTAAAACCTATAGTCCTAAAGAAGCTAAACAACAAGGAACACCCTGCGGAAGATGCTTAATCATCATTAAGAAGGGCAAAAATCAATGGACATCAGAAGCAGGAGAAGACAAGGAACAGGACAGGAGCCTACAGAAGAGTCTGAAAGACTCTTCTGATTGAGGTATTGAAGCAGAGGCTGAGACCTGTAGCCAAACTTTGAGTAGAATGCATGGAATTTTATGAAAGAAGGGGGAAACAGACTTAGAGGAGACAGTAGCTCCAAAAGAGCCAAAACAAAAAACAAACAAACAAACAAACAAAAAACCTGGGCTCTGGAGACCCTGCCAATATTGATACCTCAACCAGGATCATGCATGGCTAGGACCTAAAACCCCTGCTCGGATGTAGCCCATAGACTCAGTCTCCAAGTGGGTCCCTAGTAATGGGAAGAGGGGCTGTCTCTGGCATGAACTCAGTGGCTGGTTCTTTGATCACCTTCTCCTGGGGCAGAAGTCTTACCAGGCCACAGAGGAAAACAATGCAGCCAGTCCTGATGAGACCTGATAAGCTAGGGTCAGAGGGAAGGGGAAGAGCTCCCCCCCCCCCATCAGTGGACTAGAGAAGGGACAGGGAGAAGAGGGAGGGAGGATGGGATTGGAAGGGGATAAGGGAGGGAGCTACCGCTGGATACAAAGTGAATAAATTGTAATAAATAATAAAAAAAGAAAAAAAAAGAGTTCGATCTAGGCCCAATGGTTTAAAAGTTTATTGTCTTCAAAAATTACATCATGGTATGATATGCTCTTTTTTGTAATAAGTATCTTGACTATATACCAGTCATTTAAATTTCATATTTTTATAAACTATTTCCATCACCCATCTAGTATCTACTCAGTGCCTATCTCCATTCTAGACACTTAAGATTCATTCTTAAGCGACACTCAAGTATCATTCTAGACACTTAAGATTCAGCAGTGAACCAGGATGCAGAGGAAGACAATGCAGCCACTCCTGATGAGACCTGATAGACTAGGGTCAGAAGGAAGGAGAGGAGGACCTCCTCTATCAGTGGACTGGGGGAGGGGCATGGGTGGAGAAGGGGGAAGGAGGGTGGGATTGGGAGGGGAGGAGGGAGGGAGCTACAGGGGGATACAAAGTGAATAAACTGCAATTAACAAAAATTAAAATTACAAAAAAAGATTCAGCACTGAGCTAATGAATCATTAAAACAATGAAATAATCAAGTAACTATATACCTAGTAGTACTAAAAGCACAGTAAGGAAGTGTGCTGAGGTCATGAGAAATGTGGTCCTATTTTAGAATAAGTGATCAAGGAAAGCCTTCAAATACAGTAATGTTTGTATAAATAATTTCACAGCAAAACCAGCCATGTTTTTATCTGCTTATGAAATGTCACTGTCTATAGACAAGCTTGAGGCTCAAATCAAAGCTGTCTTTTGGTAGGGTAGATATCTCTTCCCTGTGGTCATAGAATGAAGTTGGTATAAACAGAATAAATAAAATAGAGAAAAAGGCAACCAGATAACACATGGGAAAGGGGGAGAAGGCTCCGGCACTTGATATGTTTTCTTTTATCCACTGCCTTGGAGAAGAGCATGAGAACACAACAAAGACCACTGCAGATTTCTGTGACTCTTTGAAGTTTTCACAAAGGCAGCAAGATCCGCAGTCAAGATTTCTGAGATGAACACTTGTTTATGATATTCTACTTTTCAAAAGTGTCTGTTTCAAATCCTTTCTAGAAAAGGGGGAGAGGGTACTTAGCATACAATACCTTTTATGCACTTTTCATCTAACAGAAAAGAAAATATGAATATGTATTAATATTGTATATTTAATAAATGGGATGTGGCCAACAAATGTTTGAATGTGCTTTTGATCTATGATTTTTAACAGTAATCGACCCAATTTCTACTGTAAGAAAATCCTCTATAATAAGTGTGGTGTTGCCAAAATGGACATTTGGTCCAATGAAGAAAAAGACAGAAGTGTTGCTCATTTTCATGGTGAAATCTTCACTCCCACGGTGTCACACTGGAAGCACATTTACTTGTTCACCTCTGTGATATACTCAACCTCCTTAATGTAACCTGAAATTCTATTTAATATTTTGATACTTCTTTGATACATAGTTGTTTAATCCATTCAAAAGAGCAATCTAAGTGCATTCACCAAGTTTCCAATCAACCTATGAATGACATCAGTGTTCCTTGGAGAGCCTCACTCACCCTGCAGAATGCTGTCCTTACACCAACTAGACAACTTGATGAACACCTGAGCTTACACTTGAAAGTAATATTCTATTTTTTTTTTGAAGAGGAATGTTACCAGAGAGAAAAAAAAAGAGCATAAAAAATTAAGATGGACATAATCTCTAGAGGACAGAAAAAAACGCAAACTAATGACTGTCTAAAACTATCCCTGTCAAATTTCTTGCTACATTTTTCTAACTTGCAAAGTCCTTTATCACAAGATCAAAGCAGAGCTTCCAGGAATATTTCATAACTGGATATTTTCTGCAATCATTTTGAACTCATACTGATTTTTTCTGTTTTACTCGAGGTAAAAGATGAAGGAGGTGCCTGACTTTTGCATTGATGATAGTCAGAGACACTGCTGGAAGGCAAAGACACAACGTGGAGCTCATTCCGATAGATACACAACAAAGAGATACCATGGCATAAGCAGAGGCTAAACAGATAACATGTTTATGGGCCAGGAATGTATAAATAAGGATGACACATGCAAGACAGCAGGCACAGATGCTGTCAGAGCAATGGCAGGTGATACCACAGGAAAATGTCTGCTTTGAGATAGGGCTTATCTCAGTTATGATGTTTAATCAGAGTGCAAATGAGCTATCATGGCCCACATGGAATCACCAAACAGCATAACCATGACTCAACAATGACAGAGCCAAGGCAAATATCTCTGATACGGTATCCACTTTAACCTCATATATTGACATGGCAAGGTGTTGAATGCCTAGATATTTTACCAAACATTATTTCTAGGTGTGTTTCCAAATGAGATTAGCATATAAATTGGAGAAATAAGTAAGACAGATGGCCCACCAGTATGAATGGACATCATTCAACCTATTGAAAGCTTGAATAATAAAAGCAAAAGTCAGAAAAAAAGAGAGAGAGAAAGAACTTACTTACCCCCACCCCAGGCCCGCGAACTACAACATGGCACCTCTCTTTCCTTGGGACTAGAATTTATGTTGTTGCTTCTCAGGCTTTCAGATTAAGAATGAGTCATAACACCAGTTTTCTGTTCTCTCCCTTTGCAACAAATAATGACCAGTATCATTTGTACCTAGGCCATAGCAATGAGGTAGGAGAGGTGAGTAGTGTCCCAACAGGGGCCATGTCAACTTGGGAATGAAGCCTTAAGGTGAGGACTAGAAAAAGAAGTAGATGGTGAAAATGATGAAGTGATTTGTATTCAGGGGAAGAACCTCCATAAGCATGAGAGCTTATTATGAATCTTATTATGAATCTCTCTTCATTCATTAGTTTATTCATACACGGTAATATATGGTAGCATCTATAAATATTATATGCAAATTAATAGTAGAGATAAATTCTTAAGAAATTTTGCATATTTTTAATTCTCTGGAGACTGCTGTTGAGTACAATATCAAGCACCTTGAAGAAGCCCACTCATAACCCACATGACCCTTTTGTATGAATCTGAAGCTTGTAGATATAATTTACCTAGTGTTTATCTTAACATTTGTGGCTTCGTGAGAAGACGAAAATGAATGCAGGGTTCATTGGTCCTTCCTGTGAATACAGATCACTTCATCATTTTCACCATCCACTTTTTTTACCAATCCTAACATTACGGTTTGTTCCCCAAGTTGGCATGGCCTCTGTTGGAACACTACTCACCTCTCCAACTTCATTTGTTGTGGTCTAGGTACAAATGATGGTGGTCTTTATTTGTTGCAAAGGGAGAGAACAGAAATATATCAATATATAGCCACTCCACATAAATGTTCTTTTTTTTCTCACAATGTATTTACTAAATGCTTACCTACTCTAGGGCCCAGATGATGTCATATCTCTAGAAATGATAAACGTATGCATGTATGTACATATCTATATTATATATATGTTAATATATTAAAATATTTAGGAAATTTTCACATCAGTAAATCCATAAAACATAAGCTGTAATAACTCCATACTGTGCATCAGAAAGTGGAAGCTTAACAAAATTGATGAGCATGACCAACTGTACAAATTTTTTTATCTATCTCTAATCTGTGTTGTCAAGTAGCTCACGCCGTCCCATGTGTCTAGCTCCCTAAACCCTCCCTGCACACTGAGTCTCCTCCTCAAGCCTGGTCTTCCTCCTTTAGCTTTTTATTTACTTTTGTATAATCATTTTTCTATCATTTTGATTATTTTGAGTTTAAAATACGCTGTGGTTTCAGATGGCCTTTGAGGAGACCACTCTAAGGAGTGTCTCCAAACTGATCACAAAACCTGAAGGACACCAAAAGGACTCAGAGGAAATTGATAGTGAACGGATTGTGATGGGAAATCTCAAAAGAGAAGAGGAAACGTGAACCAAAGTAAATCCTAATGGCTTCCAAGTGCTGTAAAAGAGTGCCCTGGTCCATGTACAAAATGTAAACTAAAACTTACAACTTCAGTGTTTGTACCACCACAAGTTAGTAGAAAAAGAATAAAGTTGGGATGAGGAGGGATTTGAAAGCACATTTGACTTCCACTTAAGCCCTGTCCCTAGTCTGAAGGAAAAGCCGTATCCCACCAGTGCAATGGCCTCAGGACTTGGCATGAGCTCTTCTAGTTGCTGGTTCCAAACAGCGAGGTCAGAAAGCATGGACTCCATGACCTGCAGGCCAGCCGCCAACACAGCGATCTGGTACAAGCCACAGAGACAATAGAGTCTGTGAGTGTGTCTGTGTTCTAAGCAAACCCTTACTACAAAAGAAGCTACTTTCTTCCACTGTAACAACATTATATCTTGTCTTCTATTTTACACATGTGGAAACCAAGACTGAAGAATTAGGTAGATTTCCAAGGCTTGCTGTTTTTTAATTGGGAAGCCTGGTTTGAAACCCAGAATTTTGCCCACACAAGCTAGACTCTATAGAGCATCCCCTTTTATAAACTATAATCAGCTCCAGAGTATTAACATTTTCCTCAAACAAAAAAATAAATTATATAGAGTTCTTGGAAGAATTAGACAAAATCAGCCATACGGCATTCAAAAACAACTATTATAGAAAAACAATGATAATGGTAAAATTATAGATTTTTTAAAATGTTTGTTTATTACAATTTGTTCACTTTGCATCTCAGCTATACTCCTCCCAGTCCCACCTGCCCTCCTTCTTCTCCCCCTGTGCCCCTCCCCTAGTCCACTGATAGGGAAGATCCTCCTCCCTTTTTATCTAACCCTAGCCTATCAGGTTGCATGAGGGCTGGCTGCAGCCTCTTCCTCTGTGGCCTAGCAAGAGGGAGGTGATCAGAGAGCTAGACACAGAGTTCATGTCAGAGACAACCTCTGCTCCCCTTACTAGGGACCCTTCTTGGAAACTGATCTGCCTTGGGCTACATCTGAGCAGGGGGTCTAGGTTAAAAAATTATATATATAAAGAAAGCCCAAAGTAACTGCAGCACAATCTGCTAATATCTGAAAATCTTAGAAATAAAGGAAAAGTACTGGGGACAAGAATGAGGTTTGGTGGAACCAAAGAAAGAGAGCTAAGACTCTGACCTCATTTAAACCGAATAAACAATCTGCAGAATAAAACCTAGTGAGTCAGATTCCACTCCCCTGTTCTCTGAGAGAACTGTTCACTGCTAAGACAGTTTGGAGTTGCTATTCATTGGGACTAATAATTTGTTCTCAAGTATCACAATATATAAAGGCTCTGTTCTCATTTGTGCCATGAGTGTTGTTAGTCACACAGAAGTAAGGAGCACAGACTCACTAAACAAAATCTGTAAAACAAGGCTGATCAATTCCGAGATTACATTTCTCCCCAGTGAGCTACCTCATGGCAAAAATAAATAAAATAAAATAAAATTGTGTTCAAGATGCCAACATTGTTTCTCCAAATTAATTTATAGCATAAACCTTGGAGAATATTACATAAAAGAAATGTAGTCTGTTTCACAGTTCAGTTGAATTTCTCCAAGATTTATATGGTAAAACCCTAATTCTCCCTGCTCAAAATAATGAGATCTCCTTAGATGGATGCTTGGTCACTTTAGCCTTTGTGAGGTCCTAGGATCAATCATTAGCACTACATAAGAACGAGGAGGAGGATGGAGTGATGGCTCAGTGGGGAAGAGTCCTTACTGCTCTTGCAGAACATCTGAGTACAGTTCCCAGAACCCATGTGGTAGCTCACAACCACCTGTGACTCCATTTTCAAGGGATGAAACCCTCATCTGGTTGCTTTCCATTCATCCATGCACACAGTCCACATATAGACTCATGTACACAAATTTATGTACACAATTATACAAAAGCTTAAATTTTAAATAAGTAAAGAAAGAATGAATAAAAAAAGAGAGATTATGAAGAGTGCCTAATCATGTTTAAATATGTACACTTGTAACCCTAAAACTTTGGTGGTAAAGAGAGAGAGATGGGTGTTTCAAGGTCATTCCAGAATGAAAAGTCTAGGCTACAAGAAACCCTGTTTTGTTTTGTTTTTCTGTTTGTTTGTTTTAAAAATAGTAAATTAGAAAAAAAAGTAGGCTACATACAATATAAAGAAAACAAAGATGCCAAGAAAAAAAGGCATCAGAATAAAATCATCAATGGATATATTGATTTTGGACTTCTGGTTTTCAGAATTGTAGAAAAAACACATTTATGTTCTTCAAGCCCCACAGTCTGTGGTAGTTGTTATGGAAGCTAGAGTGAATGTGTACCCCATTGTGTAAATTAATTCTGTTCATCTCATTATAATAGTTGATCCAGTGGCAAAGAAAATCAAAATTATCTTTTAATGAAGAAGAAATGACCTAGTGAGAGGGACTGATATATTGTACCTGTTGTTCTCCTAATAGCTGTATCTGAAGTTCCACATGTAGCACGGGACACACATCTATTTAACATGTTAATTTATAGAGCAATGAGGAACCTAGCATCATTTAATTGGTACCAATTGTCAGGGGTGGGAGGTAAAAACCCCTGGAAAGAGGAGAATGTCTACAGAACATTTAGAGTGCACCCCTCCCCCCAGATGTCAACAGAGTAGCCAGATTTAAGTGGGGGAAAATATCGTTGCCCCAAAGAAAGATTTGTTTTGCAGACTCCAGACTTTTGCCATCTTTTATTTATCCTACAAAAGCCAGGAGCCCATCTTCTTCCAGGGACCCTAGGAAGTCCTAGGTGATAATGATAGTAAGCTAGTGTCCCAGCTGCCTTGCAGAAACAAAATACTTCTCACTGGGTTGTCTCAATAACACCAAGTTACTCCCTCCCAGCTCTGGAACTGCAAGGGCAAGGTACCAGAAGATTGGCATCATGGAAATTCCTCTTCTCTCGGCTTGCAGAGGGTCACCTTCCCACATGACCTTTTCCCCTAGGCATGTTCAGAGAAAGGGCTCTTCCTAGCAAGGCACCGGTCAACCGATTGAGCCCAGGAGCTGTGACTGAACTTAACTTTTATTACTTCCCCAAATATAGTTACATTGAGGATCATGGCTTGTATGAGTTCCTTTCTCATGCTATGATGAAACACCCAAGAAGAGCAACTTAAAGAAGGAAATTTTGGCTCACGGTTTGGGGTTGCCACAGCAGTAGGAGCTCCAGACAGTTGGTCGGAGACCATCCATGATTAGGAGACACGGGCCAGAGGACGCTCTGCTCACCTGTATTTCTCGTTTTTATTTAGCCTACCACCTGAGCCCATGCATTTAGGGTGAGGCTTTCTATCTCTGTTAACCCAATCGAGATAATGCCTCATACACTCGCCCTGAAATTTGTTACCATGACGATTCTAAATCCCATCAAGCTGAAAAGATGAATCACAGCGGTGTTTCATCATATAAATTGGAGCAAATACCATTTAGCTCATAACAGTCTAGTGAAACCACAGGCTGCTTCATGTCATAGTAACAAAGTGGCTTCCTAAGCATGTCACAACGTAAACCACTGTACAATCAACGTATGCCAGGTAAAACCATTGTCTAAAAACAGTCATATAACATACATAAAGAAAATACATTTGTAAAAATGATGAAGTTTGGTCAGACTGAATTCAGATGAGTTTCCTTGTAGTAAACTAGGCTTCCAAAAAAGGACTTTGCATATTGAATTATATATATATATATATACATATATATATATTTGTAGGTTTTTAGATGTGTTCATTATTTTTATTTTATCTGGATGAGTTTATGCTTGCGTGTATGTCTATGTACTATGTGCACACCAGATGCATTTTGATACCAGAAGAGGGCATCAGCTCCTTTGAACCTGTAGTTATAATATGATTGTAAGCCACCATGTGGGTGCTGGGTACAAAACCTTGGTTTCTCCGAAAGAGCAGCAAATTCTCTTAAACACTGACCCATCTCTCCAGCCTGTAGGAATACTTTTATCTTTGATAAATTGAAGCAATGAATAATGAATATGTGTGAGTTTTTCAGATAGAATATATGGTTGTTTTCATAAACCATTGTCAATAAAAGCCTGGGGTAAAACTTAAACATTTAATTTTGGCAATTAAAGCCTGAGCAGAGGAATAATTCAAGAATTTGTGCATCATCCATTCCTACTGTAGCTATTCTCTAACCATCAATAATTTATACAAGTTATAATTTTACTTATTTGTTATATTCTAATACAATTATTAAAACAATATTTCTACTGTTTGAGATGGAAACTTTGTTATATTTCCCTGTTATAGATTGCTATTTAGCCTTTGGAGAGCATCATATTTGAGAACTGCTTGTGTGCTTGTTTCAATGGCAGGCCTGCAAAGCAGTATGGAACACCAGCAAGAGCTGGATCCAAGAAAGCCCTAACATGGAGGAAGAAAAAAAACTAGTCAGAAATGGCTTTACAGCAATATACAGCAAGCCTATAGCCAACATCAAACTTAATGGAGAGAAACTTATATCAATCCCATTGAAATCAGGGACTAGGCAAGGCTGCCCACTGTCTCCATATCTCTTCAACATAGTACTTGAAGTCCTAGCTAGAGCAATAAGAAAACTAAAGGAGATCAAGGGGATACAAATCGGATAGGAAGAGGTCAAAGTATTCCTATTTGCATATGATATGTTAGTACACATGAGCGACCCCAAAAATTCAATCAAAGAACTCCCTCAACTGATAAACACCTTCAGCAAAGTGACTGGATACAAAATCAATTCAAAAAAATCAGAAGCCCTCCTGTACACTAAAGACGAAAGGGCCAAGAAACAAATTAGGGAAACAACACTCTTCACAATAGCCACTAATAACATAAAGTACCTTGGGGTGACTCTAACCAAGCAAGTCAAAGATCTATTTGAGAAAAACTTCAAGTCTCTGAAAAAAGAAATTGAAGAAGATATCAGAAGACGGAAAGATCTCCCGTGGTCATGGATTGGTATGATTAACATAGTGAAAATGGCTATTCTGCCAAAAGCAATCTACAGATTCAATGCAATCCCCATCAAAATACCAACACAATTCTTTACAGACCTTGAAAGAAAATTCTCAACTTCATATGGAGAAACCAAAAACCCAGAATTTCCAAAATGTTCCTGTACAATAACAGATCATCTGGAGGTATCTCCATCCTTGATCTCAAGCTGTACTACAGAGCAATAGTTATAAAAACTGCATGGTATTGGCATAGAAACAGAATAGTGGATCAATGGAACCAAAAGGAAGACCCAGAAATAAACCCACACACCTATGGAAACTTGATTTTTTTATAAAGAAGCCAAATCCATCCAATGAAAAAAAACCAACATCTTCAACAAATGGTGCTAGACCAACTGGATATCTGTATGCAGAAAAATGAAAATAGATCCAGATTTATCACCCTGCACAAAACTAAAGTCCAAGTGGATCAAACCTCAACATAACACCAGACACATTAAATCGGTTAGAAGAAAAAGTGGGAAAGACCCTAGAACTCACCGGCACAGGAGACTACTTCCTGAACAGAACACCAACAGCACAGGCTCTAAGAACAACAATCAACAAATGGGAACTCATGAAACTGAAAAGCTTCTGTAAAGCAAAAGACACTGTCGTCAAAACCAAACGACAGCCTACAGACTGGGAAAGGATCTTCACCAACCCTATATCTGACAGAGGGCTAATATCCAGTATATATAAAGAACTCAAGAAGTTAAAAAGCAACAAATCAAGTAATCCAATTTAAAAAATGGGGTATGGAGCTAAACAGAGAACTCTCTGTAGAGGAGTGTAGAATGGCAGAAAAACACTTAAAGAAATGCTCAACATCCTTAGCCATCAGGGAGATGCAAATCAAAATGACCCTGAGATTTCACCTTATACCTGTCAGAATGGCTAAGATCAAAAACTCTAGTGACAACACATGCTGGAGAGGTTGTGGAGAAAAGGGAACCCTCCTCCACTGCTGGTGGGAATGTAAACTTGTACAACCACTCTGGAAATCAATCTGGCGCTTCCTCAAGATCCAGCCATACCACTCCTAGGCATATATCCAAAAACGCTCAAGTACACAAGGACATTTGCTCAACTATGTTCGTAGCTGCTTTATTTGTAATAGCCAGAACCTGGAAGCAACCCAGCTGTACCTCAGTTGAGGAATGGATACAGAAATTGTGGTACTTTTACACAATGGAATACTACTCAGCAATTAAAATGGAGGAAATCATGAAATTTGCAGGCAAATGGTGGGACCTGGAAACGATCATCCTGAGTGAGGTATCCCAAAAGCAGAAAGACACACATGGTATATGTATACTTATATAGACCTATAAGATAGGATAAACATACTGAAATCTATACACCTAAAGAAGATAAACAAGAAAGAGGACCTGGGGTAAGAGGATTAATCCTCAATTAGAAAGTCAAATGGGATGGACATCAGATGTAGGAGAAAACAAGTAGCAGGACAAGAGCTTACCACAGTGGGCCTCGGAAAGACTCTACCTAACAGGGTATCAAAGCATATATTAGGAAACATAACCAACCCTTTGGCAGAGTGCAAGGAATCATATGAAAGAATGGGGAGTTAGTATGACCTGGAGGGGACAGGAGCTCCTCAAGGACCAAATATATCAGGACACAGGGGTCTTTTATGAGACTATCTCTCCAACCAAGGTCCATGTATGGATATAACCTAGAACCCCTGCTTGAATGTAACAAATGGTAGCTCAATATCCAAGAGGGTACACCAGTAAGGGGAACAGGGACTATTTTAGACATGAACTCAATGGCTGGCTCTTCGACCCCCCCCCCGCCCCTCGAAGGAGGAGCAGCCTTGCTAGGCCATAGAAGAGGACATTGCAGCCATTCCTGAAGAGACTTGATAAGCTAGAATTAGATGG
>CM053763.1:25613655-25624327 GCA_028658305.1 Pachyuromys duprasi
GGGATACAAAGTACATAACCTGTGTTTAATATAAAAAATATGTTAAAATTTTTAAAAAGAAAATAAAATAAGTTTTATTATCTAAACAAACAAACAAACAAAAAGAAAGAAATGGCTTTACATTATTTCTGTGTTAATAAAATCTGAAATTTATATCTTGTCGAGATACAAACAACAGCAACACAAAAACCCTTTAACATTTTGTCAATACCTTTTAAACTACTTGTAAAGGTTAAAAAGCAAAGAGCTTTTGGTACATTTTGGCATTTTAAGTACAAACTCAGTGGCGTCTATTTTATGATCAGCGTTTCCTTAATTCTTTTCCTGGGTGTTATTCAATACATGATTTCACATGCTTTCTTCTAGGGCCGCAGGCAGGGCAGAGGCGGCTAGCTCCCTTAGGAAATTGCCCTAACTTGCTTAGTAATCATGATTCTACTCATGCTGCGGTATTGAAACACTGCTGAAAGCAAATGCGCCCAAAGTTCTCTAGTGAAGAACAAGCCTGCCTTGCTATCAGCCAAACCCACCACACCAAACTGCCAAGCAGAGGAAAAACAAAAACAGGCTTTGTTTGTGAAGTCAGACATCTTTTGCCCTAGCTGTGTTGGGGTCCTTTTTCCTATACACTAACGAAAGCCCACCACAGATGCCCCTCTGGCAGGGTTGTATTTGCAGACCCTTGAACAGAGGGGGAAAAAAATGACAGCTTGTAAGAGCTTCATCAGCTGGCCCGTCTCCTTTCCCCATGGGAAAACTCTCATAACACACTCTCAAACCTCCTTCAGTCTTTTTGGTATATTGAAACAATACAGAATTCACATTGAAAGCCACCTTGAAAAATTTGCAATATTATTTACAACCAGCAATGAGATTCTGTTCAATCTGTAAATGACTGACACAAAGACATTCACTTTGCTAGGTGTGGTGGTATTCAACTAAAATTCTAGCACTCAAGTGGCTGGAGCAAGAGAATCAGGAGTTCACCACCACCAGACTTTGTCTCAGTAAGAATTGTAAATTTCTCTGGAGACAAAATTCGAGTAAATACAAATAGAGTCATTTAAAAAATTAGATTTATTTCACTTAAAATTTATTGCCTTCAGTCTCATTAAAAAGACTTGTATTTGCTTTCTCTTTATACGAAGACAATTTAAGTAAATGATCTCAAAGAATAAATCAAGTCAGCATACCCGATAGTCATAAGTGGCTTTATCAACACCATCTTCTAGTGCTACAAGGAGACAGTTTGCACCTAGCCACAGAAATGTTCAAACCATCTTAACTATTTATGATCAATACTGTATATGATCTGTCCCCAGGATAGACAAGGTCATATAATAGACTCTATTACTGTAAACCAGTCCCTGCCAGGAAGAAACTCATTTCTGTTCTTTGGCAAGATTGTTATGCCGTATTTTTTTAATAAATGAATAAATAGAAGACTCTAAAATGAATCTTATATTCCACATGCATGAACACAATAAACAAAAGTCATAGTTGACTTGCATGACCCAGTTTTCCCAAGAACTTGTTCTTAAAGCAGTATTTAAAACAAAATACTACTAAGTGAACAGTACCTTAGACATGAGCTTCAGGATCATCACCTTTTTTATTGGACTGTGAACATTGGAACACTGTAGTATAAATACTAATTTGGAAATATAAAGGCTTACTATGAAGGAAATATACAACCTTAATAGAGCAAAATACAGAAGTCTTACCATCATGGAACAAAAATAAAAACATAAATTTATAAAAATATAAATTGGGTCTATATTATTCTATTGTTAAAACATATTATAAATATATAATGAATGAAACTTTCTTAATCACTAATTGAATAATATGCTGTAAAGCTATGAGTTTAGGAAGGATATCATTGGTGTTTCATTTTAATAAGAATCAAATCAAGTGTTTATATACGTCACTTCAGCCAGCTGATAAGACATCAACATCCATTTCTGTTCCATGGCAAATATGATATGATGTACAATCAAGAATGTCAAATTAAATGGAACTAAATATGTTTGCCAATCATTTCATTTTTTAAAAAAAGAACATTAATAGGTAAGCTAAAGGTGATAGTACAAATGAAAACTAACTGAAATGAAAGCACACAAAATAATATACACATCTACAAAACTCAGCTAGATCTGATCGGCTGCCTGAACTCAGCATCTGCAGAATTCACTGGGAAAGGGTGCTGGGCTAGTACAGCTACTGAGGATCAAGAATGCAACTCAGAAGTAGAGACAAGATAGGAAGAAGAAAAAAAGGAGACGTGTAGGTGGACTCAAGCAGGGTCCAATCAGCTAGGCATAAAACAGAATCAGGTATGGAGGAGAATCAGGAGTCTCAAGCCTCAAGGACTGAAAATGGGGATGTTTTGGGGGTTCCTGGTAATCATGTGTATGCTGGGAAAGGAAGCTGGTAAGGACTGTTTACCCACTCAGTTCTTTCTAATGTTTAGTTTTCTCTTTTGCCCAGATATTTTGAATTGGACTTGGAGCCAGAAGGAGGACAAGAAGAAAACAGAAAGCACAACCAAATATAGTTGAAAACAAGTGGAAACACAGTTGTGAAAAGGCATCAACAGCATTCAGTAAGAAATGCCATTTTATCAGTTTCGGCTGCCATGTTCTAAAAATAAGCAAAAAAGTATTATTTGAATTAATTTTTTGGTTAAAAATATTTTCATTACCATGTATTTTGATCCTCACAGATCCCCCCTCAACTTCTTCACTTCCCTACCTACCCAACTTTGTGTTTGTTTTTCTCTCACAAAATAAATCCAAGCAAACAAACAAAACAAGTAAAACAAAAATGTCCAAACAAAACCAACAAGACAAAAAGAAAAAATAACCCAAACAAAACAAAATAAAAAATGCCCAAGAGAACACAGAGTCTGCTTTGTACTGGCCAACTACTCCTGGCCATGTGGCTTGTCCTGGAATGTAGTTAATATACCCAGTGAAATTCCACTATAGAAAATGAGTTTCTTTTACCCAGAAAGCATCAACTGCAAATAGCTTCTTGTATTAGCGATGGGCTTTGTGCCGACTTCATTTTTTCAGGCCTGGAATTTCATCTGTTGTAAACCTGTGCAAGTCCTATGAGTGCTTCCACAGTCTCTGAGGGCATGTATGTACGAAAATCAGTACTGTCCTGGAAGACACCCTTCCTTACAGTTATCTCCTACTCTGCTTCTTCTGGTTTTTTGTTTGTTTGTTTGTTTGTTTTGTTTTGTTTTTCTTTGTCAAAAATCAGGAATTGATAGGTATGGGAAAATATGTCTTGTTCTTCAATTCTTTCCCATTGACCAACATGTTTGTTTTTATGACAATCCCATGTTGTTTTCATTACTATTGCTCTGTAACACAACTTGAACTCTTCTATTGGTTCCTGGCGGTTCTGTGGATTGGAGAGAATCACAAAGAAATAGCAATCACCTAAAAGGAAAGGCTGAGAAGGGGAGCAAAGAGGCATGTTTTTTTTTTTTTTAATTTGTTTTTGATGGTGATTTAGGCTGGCTTTTTTGGAATCCTGCTTTTGCATAATTAAGAAATTAGGTAGATTTATGTAATTTGCTGCAATAATGAAGCAGAGTTGATCAAACTGGCAAGTATTAATGTCCATAAGACTAATTATAATTGATAAAGTCAAAAGAATAACAAAGCTGTTTCCCTGTATGCTGTGAGTCAGACTTCCAGTGCAAACTGGCTTCCTAACCTCTGCTGCCAGACTTTCCCATGGCCTCTGATACATGCACCAGAGTCTACCTTTGGCATCCTTCAAACTGTGGCTTAAAAGGCAGACAGATGAAAAAGGAAGAGGAAACAAACTAAATGAAACAAGAAAGGTCAGGGAGTAGGAAGCGAGCACATACAGAGAAAATAAAATTGTTTTTTGTGTGCCTAGAAGAGTCGATGAAAGCTATACTAGAAATGCTCCCAAAAAGCTATGAACTGGATGAGAGATGGAGACTTGCTCCCAGGGATGGGACCAGAATAATTTTTTCTACTTGGAATCTAAAATAGGGCCGCAGAGATTGCATTAACCAGTATGAAACTTGAAATAAAAGACCAGATTGGACTCAGATATTGAATGGAAGAAATTGAGCTCTAAAAAGAAAAGAATAAAACAGATTACATACAAAATGAAAAGGGGTTTGTGTGTGTATGTGTGTGTGTGAGAGAGAGACAGCAAGAGAGAGAAAAAGAGAGAGAGAGTGGCTGAGAATATAGAGATATTTAATTGTATTTTCTTTTGTAGCTTTCATGAGGGACAGCTGAACTTGAAGCCAGATTTTGTGAAAGTCCTATATGTTTCACTGCTGTACTTAAGTCCACCTTGATTGGTGTAACTTGTTTCTTGTAACATCTGGTTAGCTATAAGACTTGTTCTGATTCCTTCAATAGTGAGATATTTTGTTGATATGAATAGCAAAGCAATGGCACTCTGCTGCTGCTATTGTGCCATCTGTAAGGCATCAATCTAGTAGCTTCCAGGATCCAAATAATCTTTGTTTAAATCTGTTACACGTCTTCGACCAAAAAGACAAGTAACAGTTCAGTGAGATTATTACATGGCTGACCCAAATGTCTGGGAGGACAGGGAAACAAACATGGCTGTTTTTGTTAAGCAAAGATTCAAGCAGAAACATCCTGCTAGCCAAACAATCCACTTAACCATCATCACCCTTTACTTCCAGTGGGGACACATGTGTTCCTAAAGATGTTAGTGAAATAAAAATACCAAAACGGATATTTCCTGGGAAACAGTTGCTGTAAGTATAAACTGCAAAAGGAAACTGCAATTGGAAGTAACTTTCCCTCCCCTTGTTCACTCTCTTTCAATTCATTACTCTGTCTAACTTTATTACTTGACATAGAACTATTTTAACAGTGGGAATACCTGCCTGCAACAAATCTAGCTTCACAAATCAACAAGTATAATTCTAGAAGTGAAGGAGGCACTCACTGACTTTGAAACCCAAAAATGCTACTGTTACCACAGCAATTCAGAGCAGAAAAAGGGGTTCTCGTAAATACGGATGCTGGAACAACTGGGTATCTCTAGGTCATACAAATTGAGCACACTCCTTAACATTCATCACAAAAGTTCATCCAAAATGGATCATAGACCTAAATATAAAATGTAAAATTCTAAAAATGTTAGAACCTAGGTGAAACCCAGCTTACCTTAGGTACAATATGCCACAAGCTCATGCCCAAACAAATAGTTCATCATAGTTTCATAAACTCAACTTGAGGAAAATTTCTCCCTGAAAAAAAAAAAAAGGCCAAAAGAATGGATAAAACATCCATAACCCAAGAGAAAAACTTTGAAAAGGGGGCATTAAATAAAATATTTGTAAGAAAGACATACAGTTTCAAAGAAGGTTAACAGCCTCAACAGATTTGTCAGCAAAGGAGATGCATAAACATCAAAATAGTGTAAAAAAAAGCGTTCAACACATGGCCCATGTGTAAAAGGAAAAATGTTCTAAAAATGAGGAAGTTCTGGAAATGCTAAGTCTGGAACACTGACACCAAATGGTGATAGAACAGCGGGAACTCTTGTTTAGACTTTAGTCATGGTGGGAATGCAAAATGGTGCAGCTACATTTGAAGATAATAGTAAACATGCTTACAGCGTGCTCATTTATTCCAAAGGACTTAAAAGCTTGTCTATACAAAAATTTGCACATAGATGTTTATAGTTCCCTTGTCCATGATTTCCAAAACCAGAAGTAACCAAAATATCTTGTGGTGGGTGGATAGATCCCTAAATTGTAGTGTGAATAGGCAACAGAGAGATGAGCTGTCATACCATGAAGAGACATGAAGAAAAGTTAAATGCATGTTACTAAGCGAAAATACACAATCTGAAAAAGCTATGTGCTATTATGTGATTTCAAGTTCAGGATAGCCCACAAAAGGCAAAGCTATTGAAACAATACAAAGATAGTCAGGGGTTGAGGCTTGGAAGATAATAGGCAAAGTAGAAAAGTGAAAAATGTGTATAAAATACTTGAATATGAGATGTTATCAATGTATATTTATCTAGGCCCATAAAAATGCACAACACCTATAGAAAATATAAACTGCTGATAATGTTTATTATTGAAACCTGTAATTATTGCAGTGGTTATTACTAACCCACTACCTTAAATGCCAATATCAATATCACTAACACACACAGAGACCTGTGGTATTTTAAATAAGCCATACTTCACCTGGGCTGGGCAGATATCACTCCCTAAGCTACCTCATTTCCACCCAGCCCCAAGTCCCCATGTCATTGGCCTTAATCATTCCTCTCTGGGCTACTTCCCATTCAATGTCCCCACCAATACATGCACGTACTTTCCGTCTGTGATGCCCCTCTCCACGCCATTCTCGGAGCTCACTCCTCTCCGCCCATGTGGTTCTTCACTGATCCGGTGGCAGCTCTTCTTCCTCCTCCGCCTGTCTTGCCATCCTTCCCATGATCCTCCTCTCCTCAAAGTCTGTGAAGTTTGGCCACGCCAAACTTCAGCGAGCGTTAGTTGAAATCCATAATCGTTCTATAAATGATTTTATAGCAAGCAAGCTTCAAATGCAGTGTCTTTGGTCTCCCATAACTTTCCAGCATCTGTATCCACGGGGAAATCAATGCCTTAGAGAACTTCATCTTGCTTTGTATGGCTCAGCACAAGGATTACTTGGTGCTTAAACATACTTGATTGGTTGATTAAACAGACTATACCTGGGCACGGCAGAATGGGGTGGGCGTGGCTAAGGTTCCTGGGCTTGGAGAGCGCAGGAGAATCATCTGAGACAGATGGGAAGAGAAGACAAAGGAGCATGCTAACCAATTAGGGACCTTATTCCTTGAAAAAACTAGTTCTCCCTGTCTCGCAATTGTTTAGGGTTCTTTGTATAGGTGTGGGACCTTGAGAGACTTTCCTTATCCACACTGCATGTCAACTAGTGTTGTCATTGTTTTGATCTTATTTAAGTAGCCACATTGTTGAGATTTCATAGGTAGAATTTGCCTGTTTAATCCACATTTTCTCAGTTTAATATGTGTTTGTTCTCTTCTATAAAATTTTACATGACTTTTTTTTGTTAAAATAAAAGCCTTTCTATATAATCTAATGTTTCTGGGTCAATATAAGATCTTATAAACTTTTCATATAGTGTAGAGAGAGAAATGTCTTATGCCAAGATTAGATGTGATAAAAACAGACAGAATATGCAATTCTCATTTACTTCTCCCTGCATTTTAAAACAATTAAATAATGCTACAACTTCACTTTCTCTGTTCCATATAAGAGATAAGAAAATAAAGTGCCTCAAAGATACAAAGTATATATTGTGGGTGGGTGCTGTTCTGTGTAGCATTTAATAAAAATGCTTACTAGGTAAATGTTTATTTAAGCAAATGCTTATTAGGTAAATATTTAAGCTTATACTTGCTTAGTAGTCTTGATCAGTAAGACTTTTTTTTTAATCCCTGAGTTGTTTTCTAACTCAAAACTTTTCGTTCTTGTAAGTTGTAACAAGGAAATTAGTATCTACCATCGATTTGGTTCTGTTCCAACAACTGTTGTTGTTGTTGGTTTTCAAGAAAGGTCTTTCAGTGATGGAGAACAGTTATTCCTACTCACTCCTACATTACAAAGAAGTTGAAAGAATTTAACAACGCCCTGTCATAAACTGGGCAAAACATTAGTGGTTGGATGCTTTTAGCTTGTTCCCTGTGGACGCCTTCTTCATCAGAGTAGGTGGCTGAAGATGGGAAGGTAGTCAAGACTCTACTAAAGCAAAAATAATGTAGTTGAAATGTCCACAAGTTAATGAAACAGTGAATCAAATCTATAAGGGGAGTTTTACTCTCATTTGAACCACAACACCAGCCCGTGCCTTGATTACAGTCCTATGGAGTGTTTTGTAGATTTCCATTTCAAGGAGATAGATATGTTCTGGTAGTCTAGAGAGACAAACCTGTGTTCATGCTGATAAGTGCTGAATTTAAATTTGTACTTTGTACAGATTCACAATACCAAGTTCTCATTAATTACACAAAAATAGAACACAAAAACACATGGCTTTCTGAAGATATAATGGCCAACAACAAATTTTGATTTGTTTGATTTTAATAGTATCTAGAAAGCTAAAGAGTGCTCACATTTCTTCTCCATTTCAGGAAAGAACGCCAGAGCTACTTACGAATAAGAGAAATGACAATAAGGAAGGACACTGAAAGGGGCATCAGAGGCTTTATCCTTCTAATTATCTGTCTCGTTAGGAAAGACTTTCACTTCATATTATTTTATACCAGCTTTTGAAAGTAGGTTGAATTGAAAAGCAGCTTCACCTTGATCTGGGAAAATAAGGATTTGAATCCCCAGTTGGGAAAAAGGAAATGTGTACAAGCCTTCATTATTTAAGCACATCGCTAGCTTCAGGCCTGATTAAAAAGGTGAATGGTAGGGAAACACAAAAGAGCCTATTCTTTGTGCCTTTCTAAAAGCAGGAAGTGATGAATCCCACTGGGCAGGGCTTTGTCTAGCTGGTTCCAAACCCAGTTTCCAGATGAAAGGGCCCTGGAGAGGTAGACTTCTGTATTGCTTTGTTAAGCAAATGATGGGCTTACCTCCACTGCTTCATGCCGCAGACATTGCTCTTTGTTCATTCCCTTCTGTCTGAGCCAGGTTCAGGAGCTAAGGGATGTTTGTTTTTGCAGAGCTAGATGCTCTGAAGAAACTTTGGAAACCAAATAGTCCGAAGAACATGCATTGCATTTCAATGTCCCCTGCACTTATGTGGCTTTCACAGATAATTCAAGATTATATAAATATAAAAATATCTGCCCATTTTATCTCCAACTTGAATTTTAAGCAAGAAAACTAACATCATTTTAAAAGCCTGATGTTCATGAGGTAAAGAATTAAGTCTCGTCTTATGAAAGAAAGAAGAAAAAAAACAGAAAAATTCTTCATTGTTCTGTATTTCGAGAAGAAAGTTGAGTGTTGAATATTGGGATTCAGACCCAGGATAAGCCGTGAGGGGTTGAGATTCTCCTCTTCCTCGCCCTCTCTGTGTGCCTCTCTCTAGCTCTCAATCTCTTTCTCTGCTTTTCCTCTCTTCTTTGCTCATGTGCTTTCTCCTTTCTCTCTCTGTTACCTCACCCCTGCTTTTCTGTCTCCCTCTGCATAGGGACCTCACTGACCTCCATTTGGGAGATCAGTGAACAGCTCCAACAGCTTCACCCAATAAACCTGCATTTGGCTTGAAATGGCTCATTTCATTGGCCGAAGAACACCTTCTATGGAAGACAGAAAGGAGAAAGTGAGAGACACTCAAAATCCCGAGAACTAGGCTATACCAAAATGAAAGATAGAAATACTAAATTATGCAATGGAAAAGTAGAACATACACATGTCATTTCCATTCATACCTACTTTCCATATGTCAGAATGTATATAATAAGTGCATGAGTGATTAATCAGAACTAAAGAAATCACTGGGAAAGCAAGACCCTAGAGCAGTGGCTCTCACCCTTCCTAACACTGCGACCTTTCAATAGAGCTCCTCAGGTTGTGGTGACCCCCAACCATAAAATTGTTTCGATTGCTCTTTCATAAATGTAATTCTGATGCTGTTATAAATTATAAGGTAAACACCTGATAGGCAGCATATCTGCTATGGGACCCCTGTGAAAGGGTCCTTTGACTGCAAGGGGATCTCGATGTACAAGTTGAGAACCATTGGCCTGGAGGCTTCCAATCCTATCACAGATCAGAATGTACAGCTCCAAATTGTAAGACTGCGCATAAACGCTAAAAATACAAAACATTCTAAAGACGTGGACCACTGTCTAAGTACGATAGTGTTGTGTATGGCTCATTTCTAAACAGAATGTTTTGATGCATTAAGTATCTCTTATTTTCCTACTTCATCTTTCTTTTTCACTTTTTTGACTCCATGGTTCCTCCTTTTACATTACATACACTTATTTGACTGCTTATTCTAAATTTTTTTCTCAAATATTATACTTAAGCTCAAAAACATTTATTATTCAGAATATGGCTACTGAAAAATAAAACATTAACTGATATTTTATTAGCTTAGATATCAGTGACCACTCTGGCATTATATTTGTGAATATTTTTTTCTGAGAAGGAAAAACTTGGAAAAATTTATTTTCCTCTATGTTTTCAGAGAAGTGTTCATGCTTAATGGGGATTTAGACTAAAATAATTTGGTTGCCTAGAACAAGACCCCAAAATTTCTCATTCTCTTGGACTGTGACAAGTGAAACCTCGAAGAGTACCTGAATCAGTACACAAAATTATAGATATTTGCTTATTTAAGATTTCTTATTGCTGACAATTACAATTTAGATGCCAACTAAATTATACTACACCCAAAGGCTATCAATGATTGTAACTGAACATTTGCATTTGCTCAACTATGTTCATGGCTGCTCTATTTGTAATAGCCAGAACCTGGAAACAACCCAGATGTCCCTCAGTTGAGGAATGGATACAGAAATTGTGGTACTTTTACACAATGGAATACTACTCAGCAATTAAAAAGGAGAAAATCATGAAATTCGCAGACAAATGGTGGGACCTGGAAACGATCATCCTAAGTGAGGTTTCTCAAAAGCAGAAAGA
>CM053763.1:25624827-25635158 GCA_028658305.1 Pachyuromys duprasi
ACCTCTGGGGGGGGTCAACGTAAAGATGTACCAGAGCAGATATTAAGACTCGCGATCAAGCCTTTGATAGAGGGCAAGAAGTGATGATAGAAATGGAGGAAGTTGGTGAAACTTGGAGAGAACAAGAGCTCCACAATGACTAAACTGAGCAGGGCACAGGGGTCTTGTATGAGACGGTTTCTACAACCAAGGACCACGAGTGGATGTGTCCTGGAACCCCTGTGCAGATGGGAGCCAGGATAGCTCGGTGTAGGACTGGAGGGCCTAGTGAGGGAAGCAGGGACTGTTTCAGTCTTGAACTTGATGGCTGACTCTTTGACCCTCCCCCATACAAGCCGGGGAGTGACTCACTGGCTGGATCCCAGTGGAGGACATTGCAGCCAGCCCTGAGGAGACAGGATGAGCTGGGGTTGGATGGAAGGGGAGGAGGTCCTCCCCTGTTGGTGGACTTGGAGTGGGCTGGGAGAAAATGAGGGAGGGTTGGGGAGGGTGGGAGGGAGTGGGCGGGCTGCGCATGGGATGCAAAGTACCTAACCTGTGATTGATAACAAAAAAAAAAAAAAGAAAAGAAATAATTCTTTATTCATCCTTGTCTACAAATCTCAAACTGTGAGTTTTATTAACTAGTTCCAGTCATATTTCTTATCTAGACACCATCCCATGTGTAGTTTCACCCTTGTCTCTTACTGCTTTATGGAATCTCTTCTGTTTGGGGCTGCAGTCTCCACAGACAGGAAAGAATATTCAAGCTGGAATTGACATCAGCAGAGTTTCATTACGTTCTGTGCTTTAGAGAAAATAAAAATGTGTAGTGTCTTATAATTTGCTAGACCTGAGTTTATACTGTAGCGTTGTCATTTTAAGATCAGCTCCTCATTCCTGAGATTTTTATTTATTAGTCTCAAGGCATACTAAGAGTAAAAATCAGGGAGAAAGATAAAGAAAATTTCTGTTTTAGTTTTCATTGCCTCAATCACTCTTCCATTTTGGGGTCTTATTTTCCTTCATCTAAATCACTAAGGAATGTTCATCTTCGTGGCTCAAGATTCAAGGCACAAACACCCACTCTAACACATCTCATTTCAGAACTTTTCTTTCTTTATTTGTATTTTTTAATATTAGTTACAGTTTATTAGCTTTGTATCCCTTCTGTAACCCGCTCCCTCATTCCCTCCAAATCCCACCCTCCCTCATCTCCTCCCTGCTCCTTTCCAAATCCACTGATGGGGGAGGACCTCTTCCCCTTTCATCTGACCTGGTTTATCAGGTATCTTCAGGACTGGCTGCAAAGTCCTCCTCTGTGGCCTGGCAGAACTTTTCTTTTAAAAATGTATTTCATGGGAAAGCACATAGATAACTGTGTATAATGCATGAACCATGAACTTTAGTGCATTCTCTTAATTTTATTTCTTATGTGTCTAAACTAAGTCTGGTCCTTCATATTACCTTATTGCTTTTTGGTGCATTGGAAAACCAGTGTTTTTGACCAAGTCATTGATTACATCTACAACAATTTAAAAATGAAAATGAAGTGGTTATAAACTGAGTTTAGATTCTGATTATTACATATAATGCTGCTATGAATATAGTTGAGCAAGGGTCCTTTTGGAGAGGATAGGAGCTCCACAGGAAGACTAACAGAGCCAACTAATCAAGGTCCAGAGGGGTTTTCAGAGATTGAAGCACCAACCAAGGACCATGCATGGACTGCACATAGGCCCTCTACACAGATACAGAAGATGAACAGCTCAGGCTTCATGTGGGTTCTCTAGTAAGGGGACCAGGGGCTGTCTCTGACATGGACTCTATTGCCTGCTTTTTGATCACTTCCCCCTGCAGGCCTGCCTCTCCACACCACATGGGAAGAGGACTCACTCAGTCCTGATCCACCTTGATGCGATGGGTGGGTTGGTGGGAGGGCTTCCCTATTCTGAAGAGTAGGGGATGGAAGAAAAGGGAAGGAGGATTGCACCAGACTGGGACAAGAGTAAAAAATAGAGGCACTATTGGGATGTAAAGTAAGTAAGTAAATAAATTTCAGAGTTCAAGTCTTCACAGATACTATGACGATACACTGTTCTACTCTTTTAGTTGTAGAGTGAGAAATGGAATGATGGAATTTTTCACATTAAGGATGCTACTGGAAATGGGAAGAGTAACAAAAGCACTGCTTAGTGGATTACAATAGTTCAACAATATGTTATTACTACTTATTTGAGAAGTCCTTGAGTATGGACCAATTTTTTGGCATGTACTGAAAATTCAAAGTTTAATAAAATATACTTTCTATTAAGAAGTAAAACAACGATGTAATGTTCACTGACAGTAGAAGGAAGGTAAGCCTCAGAACTAATGTGGCAAGTAAAAACACTGCTTAAAGGAAGTTTTACTCTCTCAGGTACAATGAACAGTCTGTCCCCACCTTTGTGGAATGTTCAAAGAAACTCTGAGCAAGTAAATTCTGTTGTTTGCTTATGACAGTGTATTAATCCCCTAAACAAATAACAATCTTTTCTGTAATTATAAGCTCAAGTTTCTTTATTTGCAAAACTGTGCATTATAAAATACATTTTCCTCCACTTGTTGCCCTCTCTCCTATAGACCTGGCTAAGAGCAGTGGACAGTAAGCTATCACATTGCCTGAATCTTATCTGGTCTTGAAAATTCCATCACCAGACAAAAATACCCACTATATTTTATTTTAGCTTTACTTGAGTTCTAAGAATATGGACAGGAAAGTCACCCAGTTATTTGCAGGAATATAATACAAGTGACCTCTACCTAAGTCTTTATCATCTTTTATGTGAATGACAATATTGCCTGAAAATATGGCCTCTTTTTTTTTATCGCTCTTACTTTCTCTTGTCTTATTACTTTAAGACTTCAAGAGCTGTTCTGAACAGGAGTGAAGAAAATAGGCAACCTTTTTGTGTTACTGTTTTTAGTTTTTCCCAATATTGTGAAATGTTAGATGTAGGTTTGTCATATGCAGTCTCTTTCTTGTTAAATTTTGTCTTGTCTATTCCTAGTTTCTCTAGGTTTTTTTTCCAGGAAAGTACTTTGTAGTCTGTCAAAAGTCTTTTCAGCATCTATTGAGATGATGGAGGAATTCTGTCTCTGCATATATTAATGTGATGGGTTGCGTTTGCTTATTCCCACATGCTGATCCATTTTTTTGAGTTCCTATAATGACGTCAACTTGGTCATGGTGACTGAATTTTTATATATGTAGTCACACTTAGTTTACAGGTATTATACTAGGAAACTTTGGATCCTTGTACATCACTGATATTGTCCTATGGTTTTCTGGGTATTGTGCCCTTATATGGTTTTGGTACTCTGTCACTCAACTATGTGTATAGCATGGGCATCTCTACTGGAAGCTGTCTTTGATTCTGGGTCAAATACATGCATGTATATAGTCATGTTCATATAGAGAGTCTATTTTTAATTTTTTGAAGAATTTCTGTTGATTATTATCATGACTAATTAGCACTGTAAACAACAGTGTGTAAGAATGACTTTTTTCCCACACAAATCCTCACTAACATTATTTGATTTTTGTCTTCTTGATAATGGTCTGACCTAAATAGCTAGACTATCAATATACTTCTGACTTTGATTTTTCTAATAGCAAAAACATTGAATTTTTTCATACATTTATTGGAATGACACAATATATGGAGTTAATTAAGTTGATAAAAATGTTTTTTA
This sequence comes from Pachyuromys duprasi, assembly GCA_028658305.1. Taxonomy (NCBI): domain Eukaryota; kingdom Metazoa; phylum Chordata; class Mammalia; order Rodentia; family Muridae; genus Pachyuromys; species Pachyuromys duprasi. The sequence continues at coordinate 25,628,542 of CM053763.1, forward strand.
GTATATTGGCCCCTATTCTAACGCTGGTAGCACATTAACACAGACTAAAAAATTATCAACAAAAGAAGTTTATTTTGGTTCAGAGTTTTAGTATAAAGTCAAGGGACAACATCTGGTGAAAGCCTTTTTGTTGGCAGAGTTAAGACATAGTATAGAATGTCTATTGTATGAGGAAGAAGGCTCTGTGTGAGAGCTACCCTGGTCCCTCTTCTTCATGTGAAGGCACAGCATCTACTGACAGAGACCTTACCCTGATCCCCTTATCTAACCCTAATCTCTTTCCAAAGTCCTCACTTCTACACGTTGTAGTTGGATTAAATCTCACCCTCTATGAGCTTCATAGTGATGATTAACTCATACCCAAGTTTCAGAAAGGGACTTTCATAGTCAAACTACAGCTTCAAGTAATGGACTTCTATTGAATTAAAATAATTAATAATGTGGACTTTGGGGATAAATGGAAGAACCCCTGAAAATATTAATATTTTAATATTCGGTAAATGTGACTTTGCAAACACTGACATAGATGGAGCATTCAGTGGTTTCAGGAATGTAGATAATAAGCAAAAGTGGATTAAGCTCTCTAGTTTATACCATATAAGCAAATAAGCTTAATAAAGATAAAATTTTATTATGAAAAATTAGTCAAAATATTAGAAACCACATATTAGAGAGGAAAAATAATGAAGAATAATAAAATAGAAACTTTTCATATCTTTTAAATTACTTTTTATGAGTAAAAAATATTTCAAAATAAAATTAAAAAAAAATAAAAGTAACTCATGGCTCAAATCTTAACGAGAAGAAACTCGAACATCTCATTTTAAAAATTAAACTATTTAAAGATTTTTACTACACAAATATTTAATAAATAAGTCAAACTGTAATATTAAAAAAAAAAAGCTCCAGGACATCCAAGGATACACACACAACACACAAACAACCCGTCTCAAAAAAAACAAAAACCAAAACAGAACAAACAGTAAAAAACAAATAAACATACACACACAAAAAATCTCTAAGTGGCATAAGGTGGTGAATGACACTGGCAACCTAATGTCAGGAAATCTTATTAATCACAGTGTCCTCACATCAGAATTAAAGACCTAAACCACTGGCGAACACTAGGTGGAGCACAGAGCATACAAATGATATGCAAAGCAAAGAATTAAGAGAACCAATTAATACGCATTAACATAAAAGCCACTGCTAGACTATAAAGATACTGGTGAAATTTCCAAATTTTAAACATTTTTGAAGATATAGTAATTCTAAATGCTGGCATGACATTGTGGGAAAAGGAACACACAGGCCGTTGATGCTAAGAACTATAAATTACAATACGGATTTATCTGGTAACGAAACGAGTCAAAAATTCTAAGTAAGTCCAAAAAAATTGGGGGGGGGGAGTCCAAAAATATTTAAATGATTTATGTGATCACAATAATTATTGTTTGTACCTTACAGATAAGGAAATCAATTGGGCAGAGGTCGGGCAAGATATTCAAGTACAAATAGTAGCAAGTCCAAGAATACTTGATTCTTACACCCTCAATGACTTCGATGTTAGCATTTTAAGCAGTAATCTTACAGATTATAAACAAGTACAACAATGTCACATAGTGATACGAGTATAAAATAAAATAGGATAAGCACCAGTGTATCACAGTGCTGGCATCCTTCAGGGATACAAATGTGCTGAACAAGAAACAACCCAGGCATGATACAGATATGCCATAACACACATATGAAGTGAAGGGCATGGCGCAGCCTTCCCAAAGGACGGAGGCAATGCCTCAGTACTCATGGGTCCTGCAAGAACATTTCATGGACTACAGCTCTTCAACACAAAAGGTCAGTCTGGGGAACTTTCTCATTTGGAACGTAGCGACTTCTAGCTTCTGCTGTGTCTATTCTTCAACTTTCACAACTCTGCTGGAGGCTTAGTATGACTGATGAATGTTATGCTTAAACTGATTGAGTCATCAAACATCGACCTCTGAAGAGACTCACAATTATAATAAAAAATATTTTAACCTGATATCCATGTTCTAGAAAGTACTACCCAGGTGTTCTATAATGACCCCACTTGTAGGACTCTTCTCTTTAACATGGTTGTGGTGGAATGACTTGGTTTGTAACATGCCAGATTAATATTTGTAGATACATAATTTGAATAAATTTGGAAATAGTCAATGGCCAAGAATTGAAAAATGAGCCCTTTGCATGCATAGAACCAAACACACAAAAAATTAAAATTAGACCCTAAAAGAGTTTAGATCCTAGGATTCAGAAATGAATCTTGGGACAGAGCAGTAATGACTGAGCATCGAAGAAGAGAATAAATAATTACCTGAATACCCTGGGTATTCATTCACATTTAGGACTACTGTACGTACAGCCCTTGGAAGATGACTGCAGAAGGGTCAAAAAATTCAGATCATCCTTGATTATGTAACAAATTCAAGGTCAGTCTGAGCTACAGGAAACACTGTTTCAAAAAAGACCAAAATGTCAAAACAGATCTCAGAATTTCAGTAATAGTCAAGGCAATATACCCTTGTTCTTTAAATTAGTTTGTAGTGACCAAGTCCTTGCATGAATTTGAGATTTAACATTAACATTTAAAACATTAACTGGATGTCTGTGTCTGAAAAGAATACTTGTCAGAGATAAACTGACTTCTTGCAATTATAATTTTTTTTTCTGAATTGGAACATTTCAAACAACCTCAGTTGAAAACAACCTTTAAAACACTTTAAATAGAGGTGCTTGAAATGACATTTAGGTATTTCATAAGACATTAATTTACTGTCCGTAAGAAAAATCATGCTTTTAAAATATTTATGTTTAGCCACATAATTCATTGATTTTACTTGAACACTTCTGAGAGACAATGGCTTTGTTTTCTGAAATTTATCAAGTTCATCTGGACATACATATTCTATACCCTCACTTGCTAATTTATTAAGCAAAAAGTATGTTCCAAAATTTACTTTTGTCTCATATCCTGTAACTTTCACATTGTGTAACTTAGAGTATTTTTTAATGGAATTTATTTATTTTTATATCAATCACAGGTTAGGTACTTTGCATCCCAGGCGTAGCCCCCTCCCTCATTCCCTCCCTCATCTCCTCCCCGCCCCCTCCAAGTCCACCAACTGGGGAGGATCTCCTCCCCTTCCAGTTCATCTTGTCTCCTCAGGGCTGGCTACAATGTCCTCCCCTGGGATCTAGCCAGGCTGTTATTCCCTGGTGTGTATGGGGGAGGGTCAAAGAGCCAGCCATCGAGTTCATGACTGAAACAGTCCCTGTTCCCCTTACTAGGGTCTTCAGTTGGACACCGAGCTACCACGGGCCATATCTGAGCGGGGGTTCTAGGCCATCTCCATACATGGTCCTTAGTTGGAGAAACTGTCTCGTATAAGACCCCTGTGCCCTGCTCAGTTTGGTCTTTGTGGAGCTCTTGTTCTCCCCAAGTCTTACTAACTTCCCCTATTTTTATTATTATTTCCCGCCCTCTGCTGAAGGCTTGGTTGTGAGTCTTAATATCTGCTTTGATATATTGCTATATTGATTCTTTCAGAGGCCCTCTTTGGTATGCTCCTGTCCTGTTGCTTGTTTTCTCCTCCATTCAATGTCCAACACATTTGTTCATCCAAACAAGCATTGATCATACCAACCTGGGTCCTCCTTCTTGTATATCTTCCCGCACAGACTGAGCACAATGTTCCTCTATGGGCCTAGAGCATCAGGACCAACTTCCCATGACTAAACATCTCTAAAATTACGAACAAAGTTAAGTTTTCTCCCCCATTTGCTGGTTATTCCAGGTATGTTATCATGGTAAAGAAAGATAGCTAGCATACTATTATACAATTAGTGTATAATGTTTAATTTTTCCAAGTCTGAAGATCATCTAAGTTTTCATTGTTTCCTAGTGAAGAACACATTGCATCTCAGAGACATGTGTCTCAGACTCCCTTAACTGGAGCAGTTCAGTTTTTAGTTGTTGGTTCTGCATGTATTTGCAGGGAGGGGTGAGAGCCATATTTGTTGTTTGTTTGCCTTAGCTTAATCATCACTGCAATAGTGTTGATAAAGGGGTCTTCTAGAAGGTAAGGGGACATTGATAATCTTCAAGCAGAGGATATATTTTCAATTAAATGGATTAATATTGTTTCTGAAGTTGTCTGAAGAATGGAATAGTTAGTTACTATGGAAGTAGACATTTTAAGAGGGAGTTCATTTGATATTCCTCTATTGTTTAACTCTGTACCCCGTTTTTAAACTTTTTTGTTTTATTTTTTATTTTTGTTTTATATTAATCACAGGTTATGTATTTTGTATCCCAGCCATAGCCCCCTCCCACATGCTCTCTCTATCCCCCCTTCCCTCCCTCATCTCCTTCTTGCCCCTTTCTAAGTCTGCTGATAGGGGAGGTCCTCCTCCCCTTCCTTCTAACTCTAGCTTATCAGGTCTCTTCAGGACTGGCTGCAATGTCCTCTTCTGTGGCCTAGCAAGGCTGCTCCTCCCTCGTGGGCAAGGGGGTTGAAGAGCCAGCCATTGTGTTCATGTCCGAAATAGTCCCTGTTCCCCTTACTTGGGTACCCACTTGGATATTGAGCTACCATTTGCTACATTCAAGCAGGGGTTCTAGGTTATATCCATACATGGTCCTTGGTTGGAGAAACAGTCTCATAAAAGACCCCTGTACCCTGCTATTTTTGCTCTGTACCCCATTTTTAAATTAGATTATGTGATTTGTTGCTGTTTAACTTCTTGAGTTCTTTTTGTATTCTGGATATTAGCCCTCTGTCAGATACAGGTTTGGTGATGATCCTTTCTCATTCTGTAGGCTGTCATTTTGTTCCGATGACAGTGTCCTTTGCTTTACAGAAGCTTTTCAGTTTCATGAGACCTCATTTATTGATTGTTGATCCTAGAGCCTGTGCTGTTGGTGTTTTGTTCAGGAAGTTGTCTGCTGTTCCAATGAGTTCAAGGCTCTTTCCCAATGCTCAACATCCTTAGTCATCAGGGAAATGCAATTCAAAACAACCCTGAGATTTCACCTTACACCCATCAGAATGGCTAAGATCAAAACCTCAAGTGACAACACATGCTGGAGAGGATGTGGAGAAAGGGGAACCCTCCTCCATTGCTGGTGGTAATGTAAACTTGTACAACCACTTTGGAAATCAATCTGGTGGTTCTCAGAAAATTAGGAATAGTGCTTTCTCAACATCCAGCTATAGCACTCTTAGGCATATAATCCAAAAGATGCTCAAGTATACAACAAGGACATTTGCTCAACCATGCTCATAGCAACTTTATTTGTAATAGCCAGAATCTGAAAATAACCCAGATGTCCCTCAATGGAGGAATGGATACAAAAATTATGGTACATTTATACAAGGGAATACTACTCAGTAATTACAAACAAGGAAATCATGAAATTTGCAGGCAAATGGTAGGACTAGAAAAAGATCATCCTGAGTGCAATATTCCAGAATCAGAAAGACACACATAGATATATAAGTGGATATTAGACATAAAATATAGGATAAACATTCTAATATCTGTACACCTAAAGAAGCTAAGCAAGAAGGAGGACTCTGGGTAAGATGATCAATCCTCACTCAGAAGGGCAAACAGGATGGACATCAGAAGAGGGAGAAAACAGGGAACAGGACAGGAGCCTATCACAGAGGGCCTCTGAAAGACTCTACCCAGCAAGGTATCAAAGCAGATGTTGAGACTCATAGCCAAACATTGGGCAGAGTGCAGGGAATCTTATGAAGGAAAAGGGAAACAGAAAGACCTGGAGGGGTCAGAAGTTAAACAAGGAGAGCAACAGAACCAAAAAACCTGGGCACAGGGTTCTTTTCTGAGGCTGATACTCCAACCAAGGACTATTCATGGATATTACCTAGAACTCCTGCTCAGATGTAGTCCATGGCAGCTCAGTATCCAAGTGGGTTCAATAGTAAGAGGAACAGGGACTGTCTCTGACATGAATTCAGTGGCTGGCTCTTTGATCACCTCCCCTGAGGGGGGAGCAAACCACAGAGGAAGACAATGCAGCTAGTCCTGGTGAGACCTGATAGGCTAGGATGAGATGGAAGAGGAGGAGGACCTCCCTTATCAGTGGACTGGGGGAAGGGTATGGGAGGAGATGAGGGAGTGGGTGGGATTAGGAGAGAATGAGGTAGGGGGCTACAGCTGGGATTCAAAGTGAATAAGCTGTAATTTATTTTAAAATTTAATTAATTAACTAATTAATTAATTAAAAAAAGAGTTCAGTCCAGTTTTTCTGACTTGGGCTTGTTCACTTGTTCACCTACTATTTTTTTTTTAATTTATTTATTTTTATCTCAGTCACAGGTTAGGTACTTTGAATCCCAGGTGTAGCCCCCTTCCCCATTCCCTCCTACCCTCCCACTCCCTCCCTCATCTACTTCTTCCCCGCCCCCTCCAAGTCCACCAACAGGGGAGGACCTCCTTCCCTTCCATCCAACCCCAGCTTATCCTGTCTCCTCAGGGCTGGCTGCAAAGTCCTCCCCTGGGATCTAGCCAGTCTGTCACTCCCCGGCTTGTATGGGGGAGGGTCAAAGAGT
>CM053763.1:25635258-25658457 GCA_028658305.1 Pachyuromys duprasi
CTACTCTCGCCCTTTGTCAGAGGCTTGATCTCGAGTCTTAATATCCGCTCTGATACATCGCTACCTTGACCACCCCCCTATTTTGTGATCCAGCACACCAGATGTTGCTCTAGATCTGGGACTTCCCAACATTCAGCACAGTAACACAAGCTTCTGTTGTTTATTCTTAATATGGTCTGTGGTAATCTGCTATACAGGAGCAAGAAATACAGTTGAAAAGGTTTCCAGTTTGACCAGGTCTCAAAACAAACATGGTGTGGAATCAATAACCTCCTTCCCTAATAGACACTGGCCTGTGCTGTTGCAGTTTTGTGCTCTACAAGCCTGCCAGGAGTGATTCTATTAAGACTCTTGGAAGTTCCTACTTGGTTTCATCTGAACTTTACCCCAGTCCTATTTTTTTGATGATGAATTTGTTTGCCAAAAAAACACAGTATGAGAATAACTCTTTGCTAATCTGTTGAATTTTTATATCAAGCCACCAAGTCTGAAAGATACTTTGAGGCCACCTGACATAATACCTCAGCCTACTACTTTCCCAAAAATTACTCTTACTATTATTTGAAAATAGTACTTAAATATGAATATACATTTAATAATTATGTGTATTAGTATTTGTGTATTGTTGATTCTAAGGTTGCTCTTGAATAAAACTATATAACATATATAACATTTATTCACTGTATTCTAACCCTACAATTTTCCAGGGAGATTAAATTAACTGATTATAGATAGAGAGATGACAAGAAATATCAAACTAAATTTGACCTGAGGTCTCTATATATTGAGACCATATGTAACAAACTGCAGCATAAATATGTAGACAAACTGCAAGCTTAGTTTAGAACCATACTTAGTGACAGATACTTAGAGAGCTATCCATCACAACCACCAATCTTGAGTCAACCAAAGGTAGCCATTCATGTACATTGTGTCCAAATGAGGCAAATACTTAGCAGTAGCCAATCAAATTGTCTCTTACTTTATTACTGTTTTCTTGTCACATTGGGAAGCAAGGCTCTCTGACAATTTAGCAAAGCAACTGTAATAAGGTCCCACCTTAGGGCCTATGACCTTCACAATCATTTGTTTTTGACCAAGTTTACTGTATTCCCTCCTGTGGAGCAGGCCTTAAATCTAATCAAAAGTGAGTAATTACTCCAAAACTAGTTATGCCACTCTGACGCCGGTGAAAGCTTTCTTGGTTAGCTGATCAGTATTGTAGTACACAGGGCCCAGAGGTTAAGAACCTCGTGCCTTTTCTCTGCTTTTGAGCTGCATAACAGCTTTCAGGAAACTGACAGAGAGGAAGCTGGAGCTCACTTCCTGCTTGATTTCTGTGTCTTATAAGGGAAGTGTGTGACGTCCTCAGAAACTTCTTCATGTACTTATGATGCGCTTGTATCTTATACTAGATTTCAATATCTTATATATCTATATTTGTACTTTTTATATCTGGTTCCTTTTTAAATTGTTTTTCTCTGTCCATGACCTTAGAACACATTGACTTAATGTTGAGTTACAGTGCCAAATGGTGATGCCTAAAAACATACACACAAGTAATATTATAGGGACAGGACAGGTTACATTTAGGAATATATTTGCATATATGTGCACATGCAAATATATGTGCAATAAAAGTTAGTAAAAAAGGAGGCTATGAATCTGAAGGAAAGCAGGGCAGGGTACATTGAGGGTCTAGAGGGAAGACAGAAAAGAGGAAAATGCTATAGTTATATTATGATATTAAAAATCAAAAAGTTTTTAAATCATCAGATAAATTCATGAATGTGTCTCATTCAGATCCTTATCAAATATATTGAGAGCCAAGTCTTACTAGAAACTCATGGATGGGTTTCAAGATTAATTGAACATTTAAATTATGTATAAAATCTTTGTATTTCTATGTGCAGCATATGTTCATTTTTATTTTGTGCTGCTTTCTGAGGCAGAATATTAGTTTGCCTCTTCATACTCATCCAGTCCTAATCTTTACAGTGTGTGAGATGTTATAAAAATAAAGATAACAAAGACAATGTAAAAATAATCCTTTAATTAATGTTTAATTACATATTTTTCTGGACTCTGAATTTAAGAATCACAGAAGACACCTGAAATTTAATTGAGCCAAATGTTCAATAGGAAGGAACCTGCAGATGTCAGAGCATTCATTTTTTTCTATAAAGATTCCATAAATGCAGCCCTTTCTGTCTGTAAACAAAGAAGAGCTTCCGGTTACAGTGGCCTAAGTCATGAAATATAATTGTTATGTGTTAAGTTAGAACTACTTATTTGTGTGTGTGAGAGAGGAGAAAGAGAGAGACAGAGACAGGATGTGTACAGAAGCACTTGAGGAGGTCAGAGGTCAGTACAACTTCTGGGAATCAATTCTCTCCTTCTGCCATGTGGGTTGCATCATACTTGATGGCAAATAGCTTTATTAGTTAAGCCATCATACTGGATCAATTATGTTATTTATTTATTTTTTTACTTTCTACAGTCCCCATGTTTAAAAATCAAAATTACTAATAGCGACAATGGAAGCAAAGTGTAAGAAGGTGAAAAAATTTCCTCTTTCTTTTAATTGTGTACTTTACAGATTTTATTATGGTATGTGAGCGTGTATGTGTGAACTTGATGATTGTATTTTAATGGTGGCCCCCAAGTGTAGTGCTAACTTCTGGGAGTGGGTTCTCTTTCTCACAGATGAGTCCCGGATATTGTAAGTCACCACATTTGAGCAGTAAGTGGATTTACCAGCACAAGATCATTTACTTCCTCCTCCATTTCATCCTACTCTCTGTTCTCTCTCACTTCTACTCCAGCTATAATCACCACTTCCTCCTCCCCCCTCTCCTCTACCTCCTCTTTCCTATTTGCAGACAGCTGTCTGCAGCTTTAATTTGTCTTGCAGACAATGACACATCAAATTAGGTAACTTCCCTACAATGTGATTCTTTCTGTTGCTCTGGTATTCCCTGCTGCGTTTTTGCTTGCATCCTTACAGACCCTTACTAGTTGTTCAGAGTGGGGAGGTCACAGCTACCTTAAGTTCTCCCCAACGATCCTTAAAGTCAGCCAGAATTGATAATGGAAGCCCAGAGAAACTATCAGTGGACTACTTTGGGGCAGGAGTCTGTAAGTTAGCTCACTGTAGGACACTCAGTCCGTGCTTCATTAACAGTGAATGTTGGATTAACCCCTCACTCTCACCCTAACCCTCACCTTAACCTGTTCACTCCACAGCTTTGTTTGGCACGAAATACTTAGGTTTGCTTAGCTCGGTTTGGTCCTTCAAAGGAAAAGTAATGATTAACCTGAATTATATATCTTTTAAGGGAAGTGCAAAGCCCACAGTACAGGCTCATCTTTAGTAATACAGTTTACCTCATCTTCATTTACAAATAATCCTTGTTATGTGTTCAGTGACCAGTGTCCCAAAGCATATATGTCCCTGGGGTTTTCTAGTTTGCTTCTCTTTCATTGGTGATATTATTAAGTTTTAGAGGGGGTTATTATCAAGAAACTTAAGGTAAACTTCTTCCTCTCCTCTCACACTACAAACTTGCCTTCCATCAGAACTTTTGATTCTTCTAGATATTTCCTTTCCAACGCCTACACTATCTTAAAAACAACGTAAAGTCATCTGAAAAATGTCAAAACACAAATTAGCTATGACTATCAAAACATCTGTGTAAGAAAGCATTTATGTGAAATATTTGTCTGTATTAAAACCTAACAGCAAAAGTACACTGTGGGTGCCATCTCCTGGAGAAAGCCCGATCACTTGTAAATACGAACCATGTCCAACAGCCTTTCACAGTGCTAAGTTCTTATCTATTATTGTATTACTATATTTGTTATTAACTTTCCCACAGCAGGGTGAAAGCTACTTCTAAGATGTATAGACCTCAGAAATTACTAAATTTAGAAGTATAACAACCAGAAATACGCACTGGAAAAGTAGGTATGGAATAGCTATGACGTGAAATAAGCAAGGGTCTCATCTATGAATAACTACAAAAAGCTGAGTACATAAGATTACTGCTCACAAAGAAGACGTGGCAGAGATGCAGACGTGAAAGTGATCTGCGTGTGGTCATTAAAGTCCTGGGTCACACAGGACAGACGAGAGTGTGGGAGACCATAGTGCCCCGAGGAAGGACTGCTGGCAGAAATGGCCATCGGTGTCTTGGTCCATATTTGTGGCTATAAAACAATACTTGGTGTTCAAGGTTGATATAGACTGTCTCCCACAGTGTCATGTGTTGGAACAATTAGACTTCAGAGGGAGGTGATATTTAGGCAGCAGTGAAAACAGAATGAAATGCATCCATTGTGGACATTGGTCACTGGGTAGGGCTTAATAACATGATCCAACTTACTTGTCCATTTGGTTTCCTGATGGTAGCTGCAATGTACTCTCTGGCTTGTGTTCCTGCTGCCTTGCCTTCCTCTCTGAAACGAACTGTTACCCTTTGTTGTAAACTACTTACACTCTACAGCCCCTCTGTTGAAACCTATGTTAGTCCTTAGCATAACTGTGGCTCCTCTGTTAACATCTGTTGTATGTAGCCTTTAGCATATCAGAAGCCGTTTTGCCTCCAAGTCTCCATTTCGATCATAGGGTGATGTTAAAGTTCAAGTTCTCAGGCCTGCGTGCCTGAGACCATGATAAAATTCAACGGGTCAATACGTACTGCTTGGAATAAAACAATAGATGATAAATGCATGTTCTGCTTGAGTTAAAGGTTGCAACATCCTGCTATGTTCCTTACTCCCAGAATCCTGAAAAGCCCCCAAGAGCTCCTCTACCCTAAATCCCAGGCAATCAGCTTAAAGTGCTTTGTCTAGGTACCTAGATGCAACACAGTACACTTGGAAGAAGATCAATTATATTTAGCTAGTTAAAATGATACAATGCCGCCGCTGAACCACCCCACCACCCCCACCTCTTCCTGCAGCTCGTTACCTGGTTGTTAGTTGGTTGTGGCTTTTTGTATATAAAACCTGCCTTAGAAACAGACCAGCATCGCAGTCTGGGTCCAGAATCCAAGCTGTGGCACTGACCAGTCAGTGTTTGTTCAACACTCAATAATCTTCCATCAACCTGAGTCTGGTGTTTGAGTGGTGAATATGCGGCTGATTTCTGAACCCATAGTACCTTGTATAACTGTAACAGAAACTCATTCCTTACAGTTCTGGGGCTAGAAGTACAAATTAAGGTGCCAGCAAGTTTGATATCGAACAAAGACCTATCTCTGCTTTCATACTGGCTCTAATATGCATTCTTCAGACAGAAAGAATATTGTACTTTTGTGTGGCAGAAGACAAATAAAAAGAGGGTGGGGGAGGGGTACACATGTTTCTTCCAGCTCTTTTATGAGACACTATTCAATTCTCACAAGGCTCCATCCTCAATGGACATTAAGTTTTAGCACATGGTTTTTGGGGACCTCCAGACCACAGCCATCAGGATAAGGCAGGCAATGTAATGACGTAGTCTTTGGAGACAAATCACTCTCTTAGAGCTCAATGCTTCATTCTAATGGAGCTAACAGTTAAGTCACTGCATGTGATTATATCAAGACTTGTTTTGCATATCACTTCATTATGTTAAATAGCTACTGGAATTTCTGCTAAACTCTCTCATCATCACATGTATCATTCAGGCAGATAAACCTTTATGATAGGGAGAAGTTTAATTTAAAATGGGTCACTGTCATTGTGCTCACTGTAAATACAAAATTTTGTGAGACGGCCAAACCTATGTAAAGACGAAAAAGACTATTTGACATTAGCTGGGTGGAAATTTATGACTATGGAAAGATGAAAAATGGTAGAAGAACCAAAATTATTTTGGACTCTGTTAATTTCTTTGGAAAATAGTCATTTAAAGGTTAATATATTATTAATCTTAATATTTAAACTAACTTCCTCAGAATGTTTGGTAAGCATTTCCAGTGTACTGTTAAGCCTAAGAGACATCTACTGTCTCCAGAACCAAGAATTCTACAGGTATAACATACAGTAATGATAAGACAGAGCTGGCTTTGCTGGGGCCTAATGTCTGACAATGCATTTGTTAGGTGTATTTACTTATGACTTTCATTTTGCTTCGTTCATAAATGGCCACATACCCGTGTGCAGGTGGAGCCAAGCACTCAGGGTAATGGATAAGTTTTCCCAGGCCATGGTCACTCACACTCCACTCAGAACAAGCTCCTTTCTTATTGTCTTTAAAATTGAGTTCCTATTGTGGGCTAATGCATCCCGCATTGGTTCCTAAAGACAGTTACCACCCAGGCTAGCCCTACCTTCTACATGGTGTGCAGGCTAGGTGAGGAGGGGTGGAGTTGTCCCATGGCTCAGCCACTCATTGAGATTCAACAGTTCTTCTCAGTCCTTTCCACACATCTAGCTTCCTAATTGTGAAAACAGCATAGTGTGACTTGCTCACTATACCTGTTTTTCTACAATTATTTAGAATGCTTTATTGTCTTTACTTTTAACTTCTGAGTTCCTTTTTTGTCGATGTAGTTTTATTTTTAATTAGCATACAAGGTATTAAATCTAATCATGGCATTTCAAAGTGTTCTAATACTTTTGGCGTCCTAAATGTGTGTTTCAACAGAAAACTCCGTTTCCATTTTCTTTCTCCTGTGAACTAATTGAATCTTTTCACTGCAACTGCCACATCCTCTCATTGAATTTCAGGTCACTTGCCATTCCTTTTTCTTAAGTCTACAATGTAATAAAAGGACCAAACTCCAAAGAACTCTGACCTACTCTCACTGACACTACTTTAGTAGCATTCAAGTTTAATCAAATCAGATAGATTTGTGTCCAAAAATACAACCATAAGAAGCCTAAACAGTCTAAATATCCAACACATTCTTTATGACCAGTGTTCTTTACATTTTCTCTCTCAAAGCATCGTAAAATTTCTAGTCATGCTGAGATGGTGGGTTATACCTCCTCTTCAATCTATTGCAATGTTTTAATTCTTAAACTTCCTTTTTGAGATTATAATTACAGCATTTCTCCCTTCCCTTTCCTCCCTCTAAATACTGTTATATAACCCTCCTAACTCTCCTTCAAATTCATGGGTTCTTTTTTTCACTAATTGTTATTGCTTTCATACTTTTGTTTATACACGCATATATTGCTAACTATAACCAGTTTGGTTTGTATAATGTTAGTTTATATATGTTTTCATGGCTGACTATTTGGCACTGGACTAGCACACTAGTGGTCCCTGAGGAAGACTAGGTCTCCTGCTCCAGCTTTCCTCCATTGTCTACAGTTCTTTGTATAGAGTTGAGATCTTGTGGGTTTTTCTTATCTACTTTGGCATGTGCATTGCTATTGTTCTTATTCAGCTCACACTGGCCGGTCATGTTTGTGAAACTTTACAGGTATAGCTTGTGACAGTACTAGGAGACACAATCTCACAACAAACTCCTTGATCCTCTGACTGTGACAATCTTTCTTCCACACTTCTGCAATGTTTCCTAAACCTTGGCTGCAAGAGGGTTTGAAAATATATCCCTTTGGGACTGGGCTCTAGAACTCTGCATCTCATTTGGTTATGGAGGGCAATAGCAGGATACAAATAATCAGACCAGGAAAATGGGAGTCAGAGACTCTCTATAGAGAAGGTAGGGCTGAATATAGAAAAAGGAGAAAGGAAAGTAAAATAACAATATGGATGCCTGAGAAGCCATAAGGAGTCATACTGTATTAACTACCATAAAACTGTAACACACATAATTCCATGTATAAATATATACATATCATTTTAATAAATTTGGAGGGAGCAGATGATGCTCCCTCCACAGGCCAAAGACCACCAAACAAAAACCCCAATAGCTGAGATGGAGAGACCTCTTTTTAACTGTTGGCCACTGTCTATTATTATCCATCAATAAAACCCATCATTTCTCTACATCTGTTCAAATAGGATTGCCAGATGATGCTGCTGCTTCAAGTCTAAGACACTGTCACATTTTCTTCTAGTACCTTCCGCATGTTCTCTTCATGTAGATCTCTACAATGATTTCGGATATCTTTTGGTTCAATGACATAATTAATGCAGTTTTATCACTTAAGGGCATGTGTGGTCTGAAGTTTTGTGTTCAAATCAGGCTAAATGTTTAATGTATACCCCCACAGAATGAACAACCAGAGAATGATATACGGATATGATGTGAGCAATTTATTTAATAAAATCAAGCAGAAACAAAAAGAATCCAATAACAATAAGAAAAAGCGATTGTGTGGAAATTCCCTAGTATACAGTACACTAATATACTGTTTGTTTTCTATCATCACTTTTGGTGAAAACTAGAATTATAGCTTTTAAAGCATAAAATAATACAAGGCAAAAATAACTTAATAAAATCTTTTCCCCAGAAGCAGAAAGACACACATGGTATATACTCACTTATAGGTGGATATTAGACATATAATATAGGATAATCATACAAAAATCTGTACATTTAAGGAAACTAATCAAAAAGGAGGACCTTGGGTAAGATGCTCAATCTTCATTCAGAAAGGAAAATGGAACGGACATCAGAAGAGGGAGAAAACAGGCAACGGGATAGGAGCCTTTCACAGAGGGCCTCTGAAAGACTCTACCCAGCAGGGTATCAAAACATATGCTGTGACTCATAGCCAAACTCTGGGCAGAATGCAGGGAATCTTATGAAAGAAGTGGGAGATAGAAAGACCTGGAAGGGCCAGTTGTTCCACAAGGAGAGCAACAGAACCAAAAATCTGGGCACAACAGTCTTTTGTGAGACCCTCCAAACAAGGACCACTCATGGAGATGGCCTAGAACCCTTGCACAGATGTAGCCTATGGCAGCTCAGTGTCCAAGAGGGTTCCCCAGTAATAGGAATAAGAGTGTCTCTGACATGAACTCATGGGCTGGCTCTTTGATCACCTCCCCCTGAGGTGGGATCAGCCTTACCAGTCCACAGCGGAAGACAATGAAGCCAGTCCTGATGAGGCCTGATAGGCTAGGGTCAAATGGAAGGGGAGGAGGTCCTTCCCCATCAGTGGATTTGAAGAGGGACATGGAAGGAGATGAGGGAGGGTGGGATTTGGAGGGAATGAGGGAGGGGCTAGAGTTGGGATACAAAGTGAATAAACTGTAGTTAATATAAAAAATTAAAAAATAAAAAATAACATTTAGCTGAACTATGATGGCACATACCTTTAATCCCAGCACTCAGAAAGCACAGGTGGATCTCTGTGAGTTTGAGGCCAGCCTGGGCTACAGAACCAGTTTTTCTGGGAAAAAAAAAAGACACATTAACCTCATAATTGTCAATAGCAACATGATAACATCTATTCTAATCATAAAGCATGTAGACTTTAAAGTTTCATAACATGTTTCTGAAAATAATTACAAATTATGTTGATCTTATTGAAGTGAGATGTACAGATGGCTCCACCTACGTAGGAGGCTGAGGCAGGAGGATTACTTGAATATCAAAATCTTGAGACTAACAACGTGGGCATAGAAATACTAGTCAACTTTTAATTATAAAATCATAAATTGAAAGCCAATTTTATTAATTTTATAAAATAGCACTGGGTAGTTCCTCAGCTGTAGTTAGATATTTAGGGAATGCTCTCATAATATAGAAAACATGGCATTAGCATTACCTTATATTAGAATCTACAAGGTAACCCACACAGCATAATGATTCCATTATGTCACAACTAAAGAAATGTAAGCCAACAGATTATTCAGTCTCATTGTGACTAAGGCAGACTCCAAATCAAACCGTAATTCCTACCTCACACATACTCCTTAATATCCTTCTAGTAGACTATTACTGCCTAATTCCTGTAACCCAAACACCTCTAGCAAGGAGCCAGGCCCCTTCCTCTAACTGGGACTAGCTGGAATCAGTCTTATCTTTCAGTTTTTCTGGGACTGTCACTACCAAACTCTTCCCTGCTATGATCCTATTCAGTACGTTCCACAAAAGTGGTTCAGCCCTTTGCCTGGGCCTCTGTTCACCCATGTCACAGCTCATAGTCCTACCCACTAAACAGTCCAGTCTTCCACTGTGGAAGGAGCCTGATGGGACAGGCCTCATCTTAGAGTAACCCCAGATGGTTACCACTAACCTCACAGCAAGCAATCAGCAGAAAGAACAATTTGAAACAGAGCTAAAAACTGTTTATAGGCCTGTTCCATGTTTTCATCTGACCACACCCAAATTAACCCTCGTTGCTCAGATCTTGTAAGTACACTATTAAGAAATTAAAAAAGAAAAAAATTAGATGGCATTAATTAAAAAAGAAAAAAAAAGCAGTGGCTCTTGAGGCACATTTAAGACTTTTACAGCTTTTTAATCTCCCATGCTGTAATTAGATCAGTAGCTATGTCTTAAAACCAGAGAGGACTAGACACAGAATTCACTTTCATTAGTGATCCACTCCACTGAGAATTTCAAGCTCAGGAATTTCAAACCAGATAAATGCCCATGGCTCTGGGTAGTTAAAGTTTATTATTGAGATAAGTCAGTCTTCCTGAACCTGGGAAACAGAATTAATTCTGTAAACATGATCAGAGACAAAAACTAGGCTCCCATTAGAGAGTTTTAGAACTTTGTGCAGCTACAGGCCACTGAAGGCCATACCTTACACTGAAGGAGACCATCAAACAAAGCATGCTGGGTTGTTATTGTCTTGCTGGACTCTCAGAAATGCTCAACTGAGCATAAATGAGGATAAAAATTTATGTTAACTAAACACACACAGACACAGAGCAGCAAAGTTGTCCAATAATAGAGCAACAAAGGAAACACAGACTGTCAACAAACACTGTACAGTTGGGTTTTGGGTTTTATTTGTTTGTTTTTCTTTTGTTGTTGTTGTTGTTTTTTTTTTGGTTCATGTTCAAGATGTCATTGTAACAACTAGGTGACCATATGTCTATAATGTGGCAAAGCCATTCTCTGGGCACAAATCCAGGTCTCCTGCTTACCACACTCTAATTAGAATTAATAATTCATGGTATCATCTGAAAACATCACATAAAGTACATAGTCAGCTGAACCATAAAACTGAACTCATCTCCTGTCATACATACAGCTTCAATGTCACCATGCAAAAAAAAAAAAAAAAGTGTCTGCTTTAATTTGCTGTAATCATGCTCGCCCATTTAATGAGATTTTAAATAAAACATCTATCAAAAATAACTCATCCCTAGTACAGTGGAGGGAGAAAGGAGGGAGAAAAAGAGAGAACTTATGTCTGCCATGTGCTAAGCAGCCAGCAGAAAACCTAACATTCTCACCACAGTTCTTTGAGGCAGGTAATAGTCCCAGTGGAGAGAGGAAGAAATTAAGACTTAGAGAAGGTAAGCAAATTAACTACATTCATTACTCTAGTTGGACAGAGTCCAAATTTTTTTATGGAAATAGCCATCTGAGTAGACAAAGACACATACTCTAGGGGCAATCGGCTGCAAAACAGCCTCACAATATTTAATATATGATATAACTGATTATAAAAACAAGTCCTGGGAAATTCTTGGGTAAGGTCAGTCACATGGTGTCAGTAAAATCTAGGAAGAATGCTTCATGGATGCCTTGGTGTGGCTCCAAGGCTCCTTGGTGTTTTACATCATGGGGTTCTCTAAGTTTAAGCACTGACCTAGTTCCAGAATCTGAGAAATACCAGATGGGTGTGAAGCTTGGTTTTTAACAGAAAGGAATACAATCTGGCCGGAGCAAAGATCACAGCAGCTTTCTCCTCGGCGAAAGGAAGCAAGGATGACACCTTCTCCTTCTCCCAAAAGGGATTTTTCTGGCTAGCTGACAGAACACAGATGCACGAGGTTCCTTTGGCTGCTGCTCTATGCAAATGATTCAAGTGCACTGATGGAGTTGGTTCAGCACTGGTCACTCAGGAAGGACACAGATACTGAGAACACTAATACTCCTTCCAAGTCCCCACTCTCCTGAAAGTCCTAGAATTGCTGTCATAATTTTCAAAAGCAACTAGCTATCATGGAGTTCACAAATGAGGCTCAGTAGGCCCACAAAACATGTTGTAATTTATGCTCATCTCCTAATGAAAGTTTTTCACTTTTGGTACCATAAATTTTCATTTGTTTATGGGAAAAGAGAAATGACCAGGTGAATAATGTCCTCATATGTGGGTGAGTATGGGATCACCTACGGGGCATGGAGAGCCTGTTGATGGCCCTTTGCCAAAGAAAAATGACCTCCTTCTCTCAGAGGCTATCAGCTGTGAATAGCTCCTGAGCTAGAAGTGCCCTGACCATGCAGGGGTTTTCTTTGTTTTTTGAGGTCTTTATACAAGAATAATGTATTCATATCATTTCCAGCCACCTCGCTTCGCTCTTTTTCTGTGCCCCTATTCAGTCTGTTTTTACTGCTGACGATTGAAGTTGGATAACCTTTTAGGCGGACTTCTTGCTGGAGGAAACCGCCTCTTCCTCTCTTAGTCACTGACTGCCTGTAGCTCTTCATCTGGAGGGGGCGGGGATTGCATGCAACTGCCCTGTCATGTGTAGAGGATACTATCTTGTAGCAGGCATTCGCTGTCTCTTATTATAGTGTATGTTTCAATTTATAAAAAATGACGTTCTCACGAAGTAATAAAAACAGGAAGTGCTGAGGTGTGGTGGCAAACACCTCTAATCCAGGCGCTCAAAAGCTAGAGGCAGGTGGATCTCCCAGTCCAAGGCCAGCTGGCTTACACCATAGCCGGGGCTACACAGAGTAACCCTGTCTCAAAACAAAACGAAAAACAGCAGAAAGGAAACATTAAGAACTCAGAAAGAAAGCAGTAAAGTCATAGATAATGATTTTAAATTTAATGGAATGGTATGCAAAAACCCATTCCATATTATGCACATTACAAAATATAACAATTTCTAATATTAATCCACCATATTTATATCTGTTTTCAAATCTCTTAACATGTTAATATGATACAGAAACAATATTGTGCATCTTGTAACTTACATTGGCATGAACTAATTATTTATTAATGATATACTATTATCCTTTCTCACTATTCACAATAGTTGCAAGTAATATTCTTGTCTGTGAATATTGTGGAATCACAAATTGAAGCATTAAAAAGAAACATGAAAATAAACAGCCCACACTTATTGTGCAAGATTGTTCTGTTTGTGCTGGCTGAGAGAATGGTTTGACTAATAAGTTGACTTTATCTCTTACCCAAGAGCTTCTGCTTGTCTATACTGGTCCTGTACTCTGAAGCAACACTCACCTCTGACATCAAAGGACCACAGCCTTAATTGGACACACCTGTTTTTGTTTAGAGGCAATGGGGCAGGAGATGTCAGCCCTCAGTTCCTTTAGAACTGAGTCATTTTGGTTACAAGAGGAGCTGTTGCAAATGTAGGGTCTTGTGTGTCTTTTTTGCTGGCTTCTAATGGGATCAGGTGTCCTTGCTCAGGTGTGTGTGTGTGAATGTGTGTTGGAGATATGTGTATCAAATACATTTTAAAAGGCTCATGGTAGGACTTGTCTGAACTTTATGTGATTCACTTGTGACCCTGGGAGTACGTAAGTTCACTGAGCTGCGTAGTCTTAATTTCATTTTCCTGGATATTTACTCTCTCTACTTTCTCCTTTCTATTAGTTGTATCTTCTACCTTTCATGATTTCTCTTCTACTCCCCAAATTTCTGAGCTCACTGCTCTGGGATGAATAGCTCAATCTCTATTAAATTTTTCAGTTTCCACATCTATTGTCATTGTGAGGGGTTGTCTCTTTGGTTCTTCCTCCAAGTTTCTGGGGATGATATCCTGACTAATGGTTATCTCATTAAAGTTAAATGAGATGTTCATCTCTGATTCATCTGAGACAAGTAAACAAAATACTGTATAGTATCACATTTGTTTATATGCTCTTTTAAAATTCAGAGTTGATAAACCATTGTCAGTTGATATGCTGGTCTCAGGAATAATACTCATCAAAAGTCAAATATTTAATTTTGTGTATTATTATTTGTGAAGTTAATATTAAAATATTAATATTAAAAAGAGTCAATTTTAAAAATAAATGTTAAAAATATAAACCTTAACAATAAATTTAGCTACCGAAGACATTATATCTTAAGGCAGTGGGTTTGCTGTTCTGATTTCTGTAATTCGAGTACAGAATATTAAACAAATATAGGAGTAAAGGAATGATGACTTCTTCTCATTCTTCTGAATGTGATGTACTGCATTACATAAAGAATGTCTAACTGCTTACACCAAGTAGCTGTGTCTCTAGGTGACTCATTTACTCTCCTCTTTTAGCCCCAAAAGGCCAATCTCTTTTTACTATCTTAATATTTATTATGCTTGTTTAGACCATTCTTGAAAATAATTATTATCTCGTGGTAGAACTCAAACTCCTGATCTATGGTCAACTATGAACTTCTCTGATACTCTCTCTGACATCTTCAAGCCATCCTGCATACTTAATCTTTCATCTCTTGATTACTAGTTTTATAATGATCCTCTGAGTCTATGAGTATCCTCATTGTCTAGTTGTTTATCTTTACCAATATAAATATAAACCCTATATTCCAGCACCCAGATCCCAGCCAATTCCCCAATATTCACATAATAGTTTGACACAGAATAAAAACTATTGTTATTCAGTGCATAATTTACTTGTGAAACAAGGCTAAATAGATCCTAGCTGGTCACAATGAGCAACTAAAACACAGTATGATAAGCTTAGTACTGGCTGCGCATATGTCCCAAAGAGCAAAGAGATCAAACTGATACTGGGTTAAAGGACATGGCAGAAAGGACTGACTCTACAAAGGAAGTGACAAATGAGATCTTAAATATGCATGTAACAACAATTAATGGAAAAATGTCATACATGAAATTCCCAGTATGTTACCTATAATCTTTTGTTCCCCGCTCAGAAAAAAAAATAATGAAATAAAATTGAAGTTTGAAGGAGGTTATTAGTGATACCTTCAGTCCTACCAAATACAACATGAGGTATCTACAAAATGGTATCTCATTCAATAAAATGCAAGTTGTGAGTTTCCATTTTAAAACATTCCCAATAACCCACCTCTAAGATCACTTCATCCCTATCATACTAATATCCTAATGATATGAAAGAAAGATGTATCATGCAACCTCTTTCTACATCCTACCAAAAACTCCTCCTTTCTTTTCTTTTCATGTGTCCTGTAGCTACAAGAGAAATGAAGGTTAACTATCTCATCCATGCTATTGGCTGTAAAACAAAGACTAACTATTCTATAATCCACAGACCCAGAGAGCTAAGAAACAAGGAGGGCTTAAGGGGGTCAGGGAAGAACAACAAAAGGCTCTTCCTAGGAAGGGGAAATAGAATAGATTTCATGGGTAGAGTTGGGGATCAGTGGAGATGGAAATGGGAGGGAGAGAGTTGGAGGGGAAGGAGAGAATGCTGGGAGAGACAGCAAAACCTAGGGGAAGGGGTTCGTTTTGGAAGCAAGATAGAAACCTGGTACAATGGAAACTCCATGTATCTCCGAGACCACGGAAGACTCCTGGTAAAGGGGACATGGAGCCAGAACCAACCATTGTGTGTAACCAGGAAAGGCCTCAAGTGGGAAGATTGGGACACCAACCCAGTCACAAAACCTCAGACCTACAGTTTGTAATGCCTGCAGGATGTGCCTAGCAGAATCATCATCAGAGAACTGAGAGACTTCATGCAGCAACTGATGGGAGCAGATGCAGAGTTCCACAGCCAAGCATGAGGCGGAGCTTGGGGAGCCCTTCGAAGGAGGGAGAAGAAGGGTTGAAGGAGCCAGAGGGATGAATGACACCACAAGAACATGGCCCACAGATTCAAGTAACCAGGACTCTAGAGAGCTCACAAGATCACGGAGCACGTATGGGTCTGATCTAGGTCGTTTGCATAAATGTTATGTAGCTAGGTGATCCTGTGGGGTTCCTAAGAGTGGGAGTGGGGTGGAGGGTTGACTCTTTTGCCTGCCTTTCGGATCCTCTTCCTCCTACTGCGTTGCCTAGTCCAGCCTGAATGCCTGGTTTTATTGTAGTTTGTTATGCCATATTTGATTGACGTCCTGGAAGGCTTACTCTTTTCTGAGGGGGAGGTGAATCGGGGATGAATGGGGGGACAGAGTGGAGGTAGAAGAAAGAGACTGGAGGAAGGGAGAGAAGAGAAACTATAGTCAGGATGTAATGAATGAGAGACAATTTTAAAAAAAATCATTTTTAAATAATCAGATCCAGGCAAGAGAATCTCAACACCTACATTGCAACCGCAGACCAGACAAGCGCTGAGGCTGTTAGTAGGTCAGTGGATTACCACAATCTCAGCATCACAGATTGAAATCTGAAACATAAGTAGCACGCTGGTCCCTAGGATGACATTTCATCTTAGGTGTGGGTAGTGTCCATTAAGCCAAGAGCTAGGTAGGTCAGTTCTTAATATCTGAATAGCAATGAAACCAAATTGTAATTCTAGTACAAGGGAAATGAATCCGTCTGAGGTTAGACTCTCCACTATCTGGTCCAACTTACTTCATATTAGCAAAAGGAACACGGAGATGTTTTAAACTCAGCAAAATTGGTTCCAATACTAGAACCCATTTTGTGAAACAATTCAGTGACTCATACTTTGAGTAGGAAAAGAAGTTTATCAACCAGAAAATACTTGGTATAAGGTGAAGAATCCTAACAGCAACTGTCCCGGGCTGGAGTTATTTCATTATCATTTTGGTGCTTTCCCATGGTTTCAAATTCAACTTTTTTTTTTCTTTTTTAAACTAGTGAGTAGGAAGTTGGGCCAGTGCTTCCTCTGCAGACACACAGCTGTCCTCCAGTTCAGCCTCATTAATTTCCTGAAGAAATAGACTTGGACTTGATGTGGGAGAGAACTTCTGGAAGCCAGAAACATTAAATGACATGAAGTCACATCAAATAAGCAGCAGCTGGAAGCAGTCCTACAAACGGAAGCCAACAAAAGCTTTCCACACGCCCAACAAACTCGGGCTCACTCAGACTCTGAAAGCTGGAGGCTTAGAAACTGCATCAAGACAGATGCTTTATATGCATACATTATATGCTGTGCATAATTTCATCTTTCTTTCACTATCCTGCATTATGTAAACATTGACCTTAGTTTTACAAAAGAGTATACATTTCACCAAAGCACCCAGCCTCTCTTTTTAAATCAAACAGTTTAAGAATTACATAAGTATTGTTTGTGGAACCATTTTGAAAAGAAAAAAGCACGCTACAGCCATTAAAAACTAGTGGGCCGATGTTCTCTACGTTTTCCTTTGTTGGGTCTAAGTCTTCATTATGAAATTTCAATTATTATGGCATGTATATTTCCATAATAATAAAACAGCCAACATTTAAGTATTGAAAGATGCACTCATGTAGATTGGACCTCTGTTGTCACGTATTTTTGCACCTTTATTAGGTTTTTGTTTGTGGTTTGTTTATAGTTTGGTATTTGTAGAGTCAACAAATGAGTTCTCTGTACTCATGCATACAGACACTTATTACATCAACAATTGCTAAGGTCAGTGGAATCCAGTCAGTAATTGTTGAGGGAATGACTTTAGAGCAACCACTTTATGACAACGTTTAGAGTACTTAGAATAATTTTCCAAAATAAATCTGGCTTAGGGCTTTGTTCCAAAGGGCTTGAGTTATTGGCAAGGTACTACTGTGGTGTTCTATTAAGTATGGAAGCTCTGTTCTTCAGCCCTCTTGGTGTATCTACAAAATAAGACTCAACTTAAGTAAAGGCTGCATCTTTCTGTGTCTGGGATGGCTTCATGCCCCATAGATATCAAGGAAACCCTATGTTAAAATGACTCATCAAGCATTTACAATTATAATGCAGTTTCTAGCTTCATGGGAGATTTTAAAATGTTACACTGTAACTGCTTGAAAGTCTATGATTTCCTATTAAATGTAGAACTTATTAACAAAATGAAATATAGCTGTAAATTCAAAAGCAAAGACAAATTCAAGAGGATTACTTCCACATGTAGAATATAGTATGGTTTTTACTAATATTTGCTATTTACCAATTTTTATTGTTAAATGTTACCAGCATAAAATGTCACAGTAGGTTCCAGGAATTTTTTTTTAATGAATCCAAGCCAAAATAAAAAATGTCACTTTGTCATTTTTTATGCTAAAGAACATTCTGAAACTGCTTTTCCTGTTTCTAATATAAAATACTATAAACTACCATGAAAATCTTATAAACACCCATATTCTCATTTTTAAAAAGTCAACGTGACTAACCTTTTCCATTACAAGTTCCTTTCTCTCTGTGACTCAATGGTGGCCATGAAATACTCAAAACTCAGGCCAGCAAAATGTATCAGAGGGGTATTGGCATTTGCTTGCTGCCAAGTCTGAGGACTTAAATTCCATCCCTGGGACACACATGTTTTTTTTTTTTTAAGAAATATTCAAACTCTCTCTACAAGTCCAGTGCTCAACATATTGCTATCCTGTTTCTTAGGACTCTACACATCATTGTTTTGTTGTTTTTATGGTTAGGCTTGTTCTAATCAGGCACTAAACACTGTCTTGCTCTATAAGGAATGACCACAAATTCGAATGTTTGTAGGCAGTCCTTCCTCATGCCATTTATCACAGCGTAACTTTTTATAGGGCCCCTGCTCTACTTCATGCTTCAGTTTAAGTTTTACAATATAGTTATGATGTTAGGTTAACTCAGAGGCAGCAAAGAAACTGTAATGGTTTTACTTTTCTAACAAGCCAAAGCAACTTGGGTCCCCAGAGTACGCAGGGTCAGAAAAGTGGGAGTGCAGACAGACACAGAGTATCTGACCTCCTGTGCAGAGAGTACAGGGTGAACATTAGGGTAGAAGGGCTATCACCACTCAGGCTGTCTCATGTGAACTCTAGTCTGGTGCTTCCACATTGTGTGGGTTGTTCTACACTAAGCAGATAACAAAGTAAGATGGTGCCTGGAACTGAAACCCTCATTTGAGAGAGTTTGTGGGATATAGTCTTAGTATTCTGCACTCCTAGTTTTGGTCAACACAATTCCCATATAATGTTCTTTTTTTTTTTAACCTAAGAGTATGTGAAAATAAAAATTATTACCTAATTATGCCTAAGGCTGTTTATAGCATTAACCATAGCCCCTGTACCCCATTTTGCTGACAAATTTTATAATAATAACATTCCTACCAGTGACCAGGGTGATGTGGAAGCAATAAAAATGATGATTTAAAAAATGTTGTTCAAGCAACATAGGAAATGACTAGACTGAAGTTGAGCAAAACACTTACGATGTCCAGCAACTGAGAACTGAACAGGGGACAAGGCCAGCCCAAAGCAGCAAGATTCTGCAAAATTACATTTAAAACAAGAAAAGACACACCTCTTGGAATAAATGCAAATCAGACAATCTTGAGATCCCCTGTACCGTGTTTTAATAAGATAAGCACAGAACACACGTCTCTGGCTGTAAGCACTATTACCCACACATCTACTCTACATCACCCTCAAACTTTTCCTCAGGAGTTTGTGAGGACACCTCTCACTCAGGAATACAGTTAAAATCACTGCTTTTTACAGGATGCTATCTTTTTTTTTTTAAGAATTCCTTGAAATTGTAGCATGAATCAATATTCTTTGTCTCCAATAGCCCATTTCTTGTTGGTGTGCTACATTCAGCTTGCTGTTAAGTAAGGTATCCTGCCCACAGCTCCTTGCTGGCCTCTGGTCTGTGTTCATTTCTAGCTTATGATAGAATCTGTAACTGAAACTGGATATTCAGAAGCAGACGTTGGTTTTTGCTCTAAATCTCTAGCTTCATTACATTGTTTTCCTTGCTTGCAAGATTAGTCACTTTAACTTCAAGTACACTTCCCACATGTTAACTGTCTGTCATGTCATAAAAATTCTATTTCTGAGTTCATTATTTTCTTTATTTTTTAAAAAAAATTATGCATGTATACAGTGTATCTTGATCATATTCATCTCCCCCACTCCCTCCAAGTTCTCCTGGGAGCCTCTCAAAATATCTCCTTCCCAACTTCATATCCTGTCTTTAAATGTTGTCATAATCCCCTGAATCTAATTAGTACCACCCTGATATGCATGGGTGTGTATGATTTTAAAAGGCAGTGTGGGGGAGGGGCTATGGTTTAAAAATACCTCATGTAAAATTCCCCATCTTAATGACTTTAAAGTATGAAAATGAGTGAAAGCATTCACACCGTTGTACAATAGATCTCTGAAATTTCATTTTGAAAACTGAAATCAGTTCTTATCAAGAAAGTTTGGGTTGTGGTCTAGCGATTGGATCTTGGGCATCTGAAGGGACAGATCTTATATTTTGAGACAGTTTTTTCTAAATTGCCCAGCCTGGCTTTGAACTTGCTCTGTAGCCTAAGCAGGCTTTGAACTTGTGATGTTTCTCCCTGGTACTCCCAATTAACTGAGATCACAGGGTTGTGCGACCAGGCATGGCTGATCAGCTCTCTTTGACTCATTCCTTTTCTTACCGAATCTTCCATTGTACAACTCTACTTCAGGCTCTGTTTACTTATTAATCTAATTTCAGCAAGAGTATTCACTGTTGTATCATTTCTAGGAAATTCCACCATAATTACAGAATAATATTGCACAAATAATCTTGTATTGGTGTTTAAAATTGCATACTTAAAAAGTCTGTAATAAAATGGCATCAAGTGATACTGTATAGGGAATAAATGTAGGATACCTAGAATTTACTGAAGAAGAGCCTATGAGAGATTTTAACAAAATTTTGGAAGATGTGGACTGGAGAACAGGTTACAGATATAAGGTTATTTTAAAAGAAATCTTGATACACAGAATGGTTTCGGGATAAGAAGAAAGTCAACACATCTCACGAAGGTCTATAAGATTTCAGAACAGGAACTGTCATTTAAGCCAGAGGTAATGCATGGACTAACATGCCAGAAGATGAATTAGAGAGAGAGAGAGAGAGAGAGAGAGAGAGAGAGAGAGAGAGAGAGAGAGAGAGAGAGAGAGACAGAGAGACAGAGAGACAGAGAGAGACAGAGAGAGACAGAGAGAGACAGAGAGAGACAGAGAGAGACAGAGAGAGAGACAGAGAGAGAGAGAGAAAGAAAGAGAGAGAGAGATTTGTTTGCAAAATATACACATTCCCAAAACACTGACGGTCTTAACTGTATTTTTCACTAGTGGCCAACTATTGGGAGTCAATTAACTTTATATATTCACTTAAATCATAGTTCATCATTTAACTGGAAATGTGATTATACTATCTTGAAAAGACAGAGGAAGAAAGATGCCCAGGAGCTGCAACTTCCCAACTCTTACTAGAAGAAATAAGTGGATGATACTTAGACATATGGTTTAAAACTATAAGAATTTCATCTGAAGGTGTGGTGCCATCTACATAAGAAATAACTAAATGGGCCAAAAATATTTACCTTAAAAGCATTGCATATCTAACGTGTGTCTTAATTTAGTAATAAATTGGGACTGAGGTCCAGCCGAGTTGTGGAGAACTGACCAAGTGTGCACAGGCTCTGGCTTTGATCTTGAACACTGCAAAATTAATTAATTAAAACACCAGTATGTATTCAAAAGTCTCATTGATGTTTTTCATCTTTTAGTGACTTCCATTGTTTTCACAAACAATGGCACATTGATTTCTTCATGATCTCACTAATGCTGAGTGTTCCTACTTCCCTTGCCATTGTCTTTGCCAACCAATTCTTCCAATCCACTATGCCTGGGGGAAGAGTCATGTGTATTTGTCTAAGCTAGTTGGTCTACACTCTGGCCCATCTTTTACATTTATTTACAATGAACCATTCAAAACTTAGCACAAAGAAACCTTCTCAAGGCCACCCAGTCTTTATTGAAACATCTTAATTCTATGTTCAGATCAACCTATATATTCTCATTATTCACTTATGTAACAAATACAAATTGATTTTTTGTTTTGTTGTTTTTTAAATAATTTTTATTTTTATATGAATAGCAGGTTATTTACTTTGTATCCCAGCTATAGCTCCCTCTCTCATTCCCTCTCAATCCCACCCTCCATCATCTCCTCCCTGCCCCTTTCCAAGCCCACTGATAGCGGAGGTCTTCCTCCCCTTCCGTCTGACCCTAGCTTATCAGGTCTCTTCAGGACTGGCTGCAATGTCCTCCTCTGTGGCCTAGCAAGGCTACTCCTCCCTTGGGGTGGGGGAGGCGGGGAGCAGAGGTCAAAAAGCCAGTCATTGAGTTCATGTCAGAAATAATCCCTGTTCCCCTTACTAGGAACCCACTTGGATACTGTGAAACACCCTCTAGACAGGTTTAATAAATAGTAGCTTCTCAATACTCTCACTTTAATATGTAGGACATTGAGCTAAATGTACCTAAGAGAGTGGTTTTTTTCTTTATCCACGCAAGTTATTGTAAGTTTTTCAGGACAAACTGTCTCTACACATGGTCCCTCCTGCCTAGCAAATGCAAGTGCTCACAGTGCATCACCCATTAATTGTGATTAATGTATCTGCACGTTCTGAAACATCTGAGAGTTCTGGTTTGCAATAGCCTCATATTCCTACAGTATGTGTGGTTTGTAGTTTGTCAACCTAGCAAGATGGAACCAGGTATCCCAAAACTCCTTCCCATCCCAGTTCCAGTTAAGGAATAGAATTTGGATATGATTTGAAAGGTAAGCTTAAAGAAGCAGGCATCCTTCCATTAAGTGAGTGCTGTACCACTATGGCAAGTGTGACATCTCCCTAGCCTGTTCTCTTACCTCTCTAGAAAGGACAGTGTTGAAGCTATAGCTCTTGCCACCCCTGCTGGGTCCCCTCCTTCCGATTTTGAGAGCCACTTCATGCGTGTAGCACATGACATCATCTTCATCTTCAGGTCTCTCACCACACTATCAGTATTAGATGTTACAAGTGTCATAGCACAGTTTAACGTCACCCTGATGAATTCCAGTTTGCTAATTCAGGTTGCCATTTGGTACCACACCTTCCAGATTTCTTCACCAAGAGAGGCTCCAGGCCACCACCATTGTCAGAAAGTCCTAGAAGAATTTATCAGTTTCTCTTCATGATGAATGAGGACATTCCCTGCATTCTAATAATCACATTTTGGACTTAAAAAAAAAA
>CM053763.1:25658957-25669107 GCA_028658305.1 Pachyuromys duprasi
AAAATCAGAAGCCCTCCTGTACACCAAAGACAAAAGGGCTGAAAAGGAAATTAGGGAAACAACACCCTTCACAATAGCCACTAATAACATAAAGTACCTTGGGGTGACTCTAACCAAGCAAGTGAAAGACCTATATGAAAAAAAATAATCAAAATTTCTTTAGGAAGAAATTTGTTTGAAAACTATATGATGAAAAATATGAACAGCTATCAAAGTCTACACAAAACAACTCCTGTTCTGAATGTACTAACCACAACCAGAGGATCTAAACACAACATAGTCATGGCAGAGGAAAAGAAAGCCATCAGCTTGCCTGTCAACTCTCACTCAGTAGACTTTGAAAATCCCATTTTATTCCTAATGCTCTGTTCAAAACATTTCCCAGGAAGCTATCTGTATTTAGGGAAATAATAATTTTGCTTCAGATTTCAGGTTTCAGGTGACACAAATTCTTCTGTCTTGTGAATTTCTGCTCTGTGCACAGATTATTCACCTTTTGGTTCCCCGAATACGCATTTGCATTATCTGCAGATCTCTTCTAACTACATAGACTTGATTTTTTTTAACCTGAAAAGAAATTTCTTTTAAACAAAATAGCTGATTAAGAAAATATCTGATCCTGAAAAACAAAATGTAGAGATCAACCCTGTTCTCACTTACAGTCTAGACTCTAGAGAAACAGTCAAGGAACGCAAACAAGTGTTGTTCAGGAAACATGGTACAAAGTGAGTTGTCAGGAGTTCTGTAAACCTTTGAAATTCTTACCATCAGCAGACCAGGAGAAAGACTGGTGGATATCTTCTTCATCCAAAATGTACCATCTTCAAAGTTACATCTCATCCTAGAGTCAGCAATGTCATTCCACCCATTCTCCAAATTGCAGATTCTGAATAAGATCTAACTGTTCTTCATTTCTCAAGTATCTGTCTCAATCATCTGTCACTTCTCTCTGTTAAGCCCTATGTGGAAAGACTAAGGAAATTATTCTGGGGAGGAATGTTTCCTTCTTACAAATAAAACTGTAAAATATCTAGGCTCAGTCTCTGTAAATTGCTTACATGAGAATATATGTATATGATTACAAATATAAATCCCAGCGCATTATATTTAGCTGAATAGGGAATAAAATGCAAAGAGGTTTCGGTAAAACAAGCCTTGTAAGCAGGCAGTCTTGTTTTTAGTGAGCTGAATGATCTATTTATATTCCTAAGCTGCAATTAACTCATTTAAAAGATTGTTTAGCATGC
Organism: Pachyuromys duprasi; assembly: GCA_028658305.1. Classification (NCBI taxonomy): domain Eukaryota; kingdom Metazoa; phylum Chordata; class Mammalia; order Rodentia; family Muridae; genus Pachyuromys; species Pachyuromys duprasi. The sequence continues at coordinate 25,660,205 of CM053763.1, forward strand.
AGGCAGTTTACCAATATATCAAATCTTTTCTTGGTATCAATTTTGTTCCATTATGTCTCTATTTTTAATGAAGTCTTGATGGATTCTTTTTGATGACCCTCTTTCCTAGAAACATGAATAATTTTGTCTGACTAGCTCTGTCATTTAAAGCTCCAGCATCTAGTCACAATATTTTTGAGAATGTAATATGTATATGATGTTAAAAATGAAAGAAAAATTATTTCAATTTTTCTATCATCTTTACAGTTTTATTTCTCATTTCATGTGTTAGGCAGTAACTTTGGGTATCATCACACTCTCAGAAGCATTTGCTAAATATTCCATTTGAAAATGACTTGTTTTCAGTTCATCATCCTTTAGTAAGTTAGGGTATGCTTGTATCAATTTTTGCCTTCTGTGAAATGAAATTATGCCCCTCCCTTGATGAAAAGTATGGACTTTGAGCTAGATATACTTCTGTTCCTGGACCTGATCTTCACTTGCAAGCTACACAAAATTGAGCAAGTTACTTAATCTTTTTTGAGATCTCAACAAGAAGTCATAATACTTTGTAAAAATAACCAGGACTTCTTACTTTGGCACTATTACCATTTTGTACTACCTACATCTTGATTTTTTATTTTTTTATTAATTATAGTTTATTCACTTAGTATTCCAGCCCCCTCCCTCATCTCCTCCCATCCCCTCCCTTCCTCATCTCCTCCCAAACCCTCCCTCATCTCCTCCCATGCCCCTCTCAAAGTCTGCTGATAGACAGGTCCTCCTCCCCTTCAATCTGACTCCAGCCTATCAGGTTTCATCAGGACTGGCTACATTGTCTACCTCTGTTGCTTGGTAAGGTTGATCCCCCCTCAGGGGGAGGAGATCAAAGAGCCAGCCACCAAGTTCATGTCAGAGACAGTCCCTGTTCCCCTTACTATTGAACCCACTTGGATACTGAACTGCCATGGGCTTCATCTGTGCAGGGGTTCTAGGTTATCTCCATACATGGTCCTTGGTTGGAGTATCAGTCTCAGAAAGACCCCTGTGCCCAAATTTTTTGGTTCTGTTGCTCTCCTTGTGGAGCTCCTGTCCTCTCCAGGTCTTTCTATCTCCCCTTTCTTTCATAAAATTCTCTGCACTCTGCCCAAAGTTTGGCAGTGAGTCTCAGCATCTGCTTTGATACCCTGCTGGGTAGAGTCTTTCAGAGGCCTTCTGTGGTAGGCTCCTGTCCTGTTCCCTCTTTTCTCCCTCTTCTGATATTCATCCTGTTTGTCCTTCTGAGAGCGTATTGATCATCTTATCCAGGGTCCTACTTCTTGCTTAGCTTCTTTAGGTGTACAGATTTTAGTATGTTTATCCTATATTATATGTCTAATATCCACTTATAAGTGAGTATATACCCTGTGTGTCTTTCTGCTTCTGGGATACCTCACTCAGGATGATCTTTTCTAGATCCCATCATTTGCCTGCAAATTTCATGATTTCCTTGTTTTTTATTGCTGAGTAGTATTCCATTGTGTAAATGTACCACAATTTCTGTATCCTTTCCTCCATTGAGGGACATCTAGGTTGTTCCCAGATTTTGGCTATTCCGAATAAAGTTGCTATGAGCATGGTTGAGCAAATGTCCTTGTTGTATACTTGAGCATATTTTGGATCTATATCTAGGAGTGGTATAGCTGGATCTTGAGGAAGTACTATTAATAATTGTCTAAGAAAGCACCAGATTGATTTCCAAAGTGGTTGTACAAGTTTATATTCCCACTGGCAATAGAGAGGGTTCCCCTTTCTCCATATCCTCTCCAGCATCTATTGCCACTTGAGTTTTTTATCTTAGTACCTATGTCTTTGAAGACAGGGTCTCAGGCTGGCCTTGAACTCTGTATATAACTGAGGATGACTTTGAACTTCGAATCCTCATGCCTACACTTCCAATGTTTTGGGTTAGCATACCTTTTTTTTTTTTTTTTTTTTTTTTTTTTGAGTGCTGGTCTTAGTACAGACTCTCTGGCACTGCAGATGCTAAGGAAATGCTTTTCCAAATAAGTACATAATCAGACTCTAGAGACTTCATGGGTTCCTCTCTCTTTCACCCTTCTCCATCTCTTTTAATTCTTCCCTTTCAGCCTCCTAATACTAGATAAGAGAGTAAAGAGGATAGAGAGAAAAAGATATTCCTGAATAAAGTCAAGTGTCATAACTGGGGGGGTGGTGTAATATTACTGTTACACTATTTCCTGCTGATTAGGGGCATTGAGCTCCTCGGGGCAAGTTTTCTTCACCATCAGGATACACAGTTTCTTCCTTCTCCTCCTTCTCCTCCTCTTCTTGTTTCTTCTTTGTACATGGCTACGTAACAAACTACAAGCCACATTCCTACCAACCAACCACCACCACCCCTGTGCAAGCCATTGCCTCTCAGGGTCCTAGCATATACCCTCAGAAAAGTCCTCAGAATTCCAAACACCACACAATCACAGAAACTTTCTGCAGATGGAAAAAAAATCAGAGTCAGCTGCTGAAAGGTATCTCAATATTTCCATACCTTGTATTAAAGTAAAAGCATGTTCTTATGACATTCCTGTGTTTTTAAAGAAACCAAAATTCCAAAAATCTTACTACCTAAGCATATCCCAGTCAGTCCCTATGCCACATAACCCTTTATTGTAAAGATGGTATTGGGTGGTATACACTCACTCAGTACTACTATGTCTTCTGATCATGAACATTAAAATCCTTCCAAATGTTAAGAAAGGGTCACTGAGAACTATTATTTCATAGACTTGTTGGTTGATCCTGCCAAACATGGTTTAATAAACAATTAAGCATTCATACACATAAAAGTGCAAGGCACTATCTAGCATGTTGTATGTCTCTGTGTGTGAAATATGTAAATGTGTATGTGTTTTGAATATATATGCATATGTAGTGTTAGCCAGATGTTGAGGTCAGGTATCTTTTCCAGTGGCTCTCCAGCCTGCATACTGAGGCAGACAAGATCTGTTACAGAGCCCAGTGCTCTCAGATTATACAGGCTCATTGACCAGCTAGGTCTAGGAATCCTTGGTCTCACTCACACACGAGCTTTTCACACTGAGGGGATAGAGAGGTGGCTCTTACAGAGGAACCAAGCTCAATTCCCAGCACCTACATGGCAGCTCACAACTGTAATCCCACTTCCGGTGGATCCGATGTCCCCTTCTGACCTTCATAGGTACCAGTCATGCACATGGTGCCAAACGTACATGCAGGCAAAACACACATCATACATACGAAATAAATAAATTTAAACACCAGTCCATTTCCCCATCCTTATTTTAGTACTGTCCCATGCTGTATTACCTTCCTAGTCTCTCTAATCAAATACCTAACAGGAAAAAAGGAAGAAGACTTTGCTCTGCAAGATTTCAGAGGATATCAGTGCAGGATGGTAGAGAAGGCATAGTAACTAAAGCAGCCTGGTCCGAGATGGTAGGAGCTTTTCATATCACGGTGTAATAATGAAGGAGGGAATAATAATAAGGGCGGGAAGCAAGGAAGACTAGAACCATCAAGACATTGTGCCACTCCCTCCTCTGCAGGGAAGCAAGTACACAAGTTCATGAGCCTGTGGGAGACACTTCACATACAAACCTTACATACACATATATAATATACTCAATCATCCCATTAACGCATCGGGATTCAAGAGAATAAAACACTACCATATGGTATAGAAAAAAAAATAAGAAATCACTGTAAACAAAAACCAACCTAAATTACAAAAAAGCTTTGATCATCATTTAAAAGGGACATTAGAAAATTATAAATTATTGCAATTATAAGCATTTAGTTGTGTTTATCTGGGGGCATGTAAAACTAGAATAACCTAAAGTGTACTTTAATTCAGCAGATATCAGTTTCAACAGTGGTTGACATTTTAGAGTTTAGTTTCATGAAAAGGCCGGCATTTGCACTTCAAACAAAATGCACGACTGGTTTGGGCTGATAATGTAAAAAGGTTCAGCATAGGGAGATATATCTGAGTTCAAATCACAGTTATGGTGTTGGTTAATCCAGGAACGTAGGAACCACTTGGGCTCTGTTTTACCACCTGCATATTAAAAAATAAAAATTGTATCGGTAGTAATTTATGAGTGTCTGAATTTTCACCAAGGATGTAGTTGAGGACAGTAGAAGCAGAATGCAAACTTTGGTCAGTGGCCTTAGGAAGAGTTATCACTTGATATCTGCAATAAGCCCCTGGTCAGTTTAAAAGTATGGGTCCTTTAACGTTTATAAACAAACAACAAATATGAGATGACAGGGGCGGGGGGAGGAAGCATGAAAATGATGCACAGCTAATCAAATGTCAATTTAGACAATCACCAGGGTTCTGGCCCATTTCATATGATCAGAGCTCAAAGAAGCTAGAACTACAAAGCAGTCTTCTGGCTTAGGATGATTATTTTTCTTTCTTCTTTTCTTTTCTTCCACCCCCTTGAAACAGCATCTCCTATATAGCCCAGAATGGCATTCAAATTCACCACCTTTCTGCCTCAGATTTCCATGCATGATGATTACATGCCTGTTGTCACCAGGCATGAATTTAAACTGTCCCCTCTAATAAATTGTTGTGTTAAACACACACACACAGACAGGCAAAGTATTTCTATAACAAACTCTAGAGACATAGTCTGCTGAATACTGAACTGGACTCTGGTTATTTCCTACCTGGGTGATGTTGGCCATTCACTTCCTGTACTGGTTTACTTTCAGTGATGAGGAATGACAACAGAATTGTTTCTGTGGCAGATAATGGACCTCTTTAATACTGAGTGTTAGAGAAATGGTCCAAGAATGGAGTTGCAAGAGGAAATTCTGAGTGCTTATGAGAATACTTCAAGAAAAGAGGAGTCTACGACCTCAGTTTTTTTCAAATTGTGGAAATTTTCTTGGAATGTGTATTTGTGCTCCTCCCGGTTATAGTCCATAGGTGTGAGTTTACTTTAGATTATGCTCTATGGGACAGCATGTTTTTGCCACATGCTGCTTGTCCTTGTGATGTATACAACATGAACTCATGAGAACTTTACTCAGGCAACCTTGCTTAAGCCTCAGGGTATAAATTGTTTGGTTCCCTAAATAAAATCTGCTTTTGAATGAAACCTTAGTCCTCATTTTGGGGCTCCACTCTCCCGGGTTCACACTGTCAACTAGAGCAATAAAGCACTGAACTGATATTATATGTTGTCTATCATTTGTAAGTTGTTGGAACATGCCCGGGCAGTAAAGACTGCCATAGAAGAATTAGCTATTGTTGCTACTATCAACATCATGAAACCTTCTCCCTGCTTCTCCTATTCCTTTTCTTTTTCTTTTTTTCCTATCAACCTCTAAGATACCATTTCTCTTTTCAGATCTAGCGGTTTCTAAACACTGTGTTGTCTGTTTAAAACTTTCTTCAGACTGGCATCCAGGAGCTGAGACAAGACAGCAACCAGAAATATAAGAATCTTGTCTTCCCATTCTCCTCACTACAGTGACTGAGTTAGAGGCATCATGAGCTTGAGGTGAGCTTGGGGTGTACAGTGGCTGCCAAAATACATTGAATCACACATCATTTTTGCTTATTCATTTAAAAGGAAATCATTGTCAAACAGTGGATTTTTCTCAAAATTTTAGTTTTAGTACTTTCAAATCAATAGATTTTCCTTTATATGTTAAAAAGTATTCACTTTATTATATTCACTGATTAATATAAATTGTATTTATGTACTTCATACATCTTTTTTCTTTTATTACCCCATGAATATTTAAGAATGTGTCTTCAAAATTCAGAACATTTCCTAGGAAATCATATTGCCTCCATCAAGTCTAAGAAAACATAATAACTGAGTATTATCAGACACGCTACCCATATTCAAATTCCTCCAAAAGACCTTTAAAGATGTTTTAAATTTTTGAGATTCACTGGATGATGTTGGTGCACACCTTTAATCCCAGCACTTAAGAGGCAGAGACAAAGCCAGCCTGGTTTACAGAGCAAGTTCCAGGACAGCCAAAGCTACATACAGAGAAACCCTGTCTCAAAAATAAAAAAATAAATAAATAAAAAGAAAAGGGAAAAAACCTTCCTTTGCCAATAGGCTGCTTAGCCCGTAAGCGCTCTTTCAATGTAGACCAGTGTTTGAGCTCCAGAATCTACTTGGAGGAAGGAAATAAACAACTTTACAAGTTGTCCTCTGACCTCCACACACACACAGGCACAGATAGATAGATAGATAGATAGATAGATAGATAGATAGATAGATAGATAGATAGATAGATAGACAGACAGATAGATAGATAGATAGATGTGAAAATATCAATTGAACTTCCATATAGATTTGGGTTTTTATTTCTTTATATATAATCACAAAATTGATATTTGATTTTCTCACTTATTTATTTATTTATTGAATCACTTTACAGCCTGAGCCCAGCCCCCCTTTCTCTCCTCCCGGTACCACCCTCATGCCCCACTCCCCTCTTTCCCCCTCTTCTTCTAAGATACTGTTAAGATACTTCTAAGAATGTTCCAGAGAAAGCTAATTATAAAATGCTCCACTTCTATTATAATGAGAGTTATTTCAACAAATGTTACTATTTCTCCTTATTATTATTAATGTCATTGCTGTAAATAAGAAAAAGGCAAATGAAATATTTGTAACAATTGCAACATAGTATCTGATTTCAGTATCTTAAATTGCAAATTAAAGTTTAATAAATATTTATGGAAATTATAAAGTTTTCCACTTATTTTAAGGAAAATCAGCTTGCAACTATTTGGAGATTATTAAACAATACACAAGAAAACACATTCTTTCTTTAAATAGATAAGCCAGCAAAGATGTATATTTACTTACATTTATGTGATCTATGAAACTAAGAGATTGGAAATGCAAACAGGAAGACCTAATCTTAAATTACTTAATACAAATACCCAGAGGTTTTAATTTAATCATATTTTAAAGTTGAAATAAGCAAAGGGAATGATAAAAGTTAGTCTAAAAAATTAGCCAAATTTCATTGTTAGTACAACTTTACTGACAAGTTTATTTTTGTCTACAGATTACAGATTAGTTTCTCTTCTGTAGCAAAAGAAAAGATGATAAAAGCTGGGAATATAGTTCATTGGTAGAGTATATGTTTAGTATGCCCAAAGCCATTAGTGGAAAAAAGGGCAAGAGAGGAGAGAAAGAGAAATTGAGATCAAATCTGAACATTTAGCACACCAGAAAGAAAAGAGATCAAGTATTTACAATTAAATAGCTAGAATTTAACCATTTACAAAGCAAGTTTATTTTGAGAAACTAATTCACATATAGTCCATTTGCAAGTATTCAGCTGAGTGTTTAGAATAAATTGATATGGAACTGAAATATTTCCAGTCTTTTGTGGATCTGTTCACGTTGCAGCAAAGATGGTGAATGATTGAAAATTGCACATGGTTTTAGTCTTCCTAACTGCTTCATTTGTTGGGGAACAGATAGAGATGTCTCTGATAAACAGGTCTTGTTTTTGCATGGATGTAAAACAGGCTGCTTAATATGAATTTATTATCACAATCTTTGTTAAAAATTAAAGTTTTTGCAAAATTATTTTTTTTCAGTTTTCACCAGAAACTAGTTTTCTGAGTGATGTCTGTTATGACTAAGACTAAATACACATTTCTGTATCATTAATCACTACATCCAAAACAACATGACCTGAAAGAATTAGTAAATTCCTGTGGCCATTTATCTGGTACTTACGTATCTGACAAAAATAGTGACAGATAATAAAGAAAAAGAAGAATTATTTTATAAAGCAAAAATGTTGCGAAAAATCCATCTATGCATATCACACACATATATACATTTATATCTGATATAGGTCTACATCAGACATCTAATTAAGAAAATTATGAATTCTCAGTATCTATGTTCTCTGTTTAGATGCTGCATAGAATTAAACCTCAAAAGAGATGGCTTGTCATTTTTAATTTTTTTTTAATATTTTGAGATTATGATAGAATTGTATCATTTCCTGTTTCCCTTTCCTCTTTCCAAACCCTTCCATGTACCCCTTACTCTCTTTCAAACTTGTGGCCTCTTTTTTCACTAATTGTTATTAATTTTGGTAATTGTTAATTGTTTTGTTAATTGTGTGTGTGTCTGTGTGTTCCTAAATATGTAAATACCACACCTTGGTCTGTATAATGTCATTTGTATGTTGTTTTCGGGGCTTACCTTTTGTTATTGGATAAGAAGTCCTTGTACTCTTCCCAGGGGAAGACTCTTTCTCCAGCTCTCTGAATTCCTTAGTTGCCTGTAGTTCTTTGTGTAAGGCTAAGGCCTCATGAGGTTCTTCCTGACTATGTTCTCTTCTTAACATGGAGTAGTACAGTGAAAGACATATAGAACTGTAAAATAAACTGAAGTGAGATTATGAAGGGCAAAAGCAGCAATGGAAGGACATTTCTCAAAAAGAATAAAGATGCGAGGAAAACAGAAGGAACCATGGATAGAGGATAAAGAAAAGTCTCTAAAAAGGTAGACAATAAGGTACAGATTCTATGGGGTGGGGGAAGGGAAGGAAAATATGGAGTAAGGTGAGCTTCAATTAAAGATCAAGAAAAGAGTGATATACAGAGGGAAGAAGGAGAGATAAATAACACTAAGGATATTTGACAAAGCCATAGGTAATCAAATAAGCTAACATAAAAGATACAGAGAGAGAGAGAGAGAGAGTTTAAGCACAGTTATAGCACATGGGTTGTTGGTGTCCCACCCCAAGAGCTATAGAGTCTCTAACACTTTAGTGTCAAACATAGAAAACCTCTCTCCCAACTGCTGGTCATTTGGTTCAAAAGGCTTCATAAGTAATGTAGGTTATCCACTTTCTCTTGGTTGCCTCTC
>CM053763.1:25684092-25742518 GCA_028658305.1 Pachyuromys duprasi
AAAAGATGCTCAAGTACACAACAAGGACATTTGTTCAACTATGTTCATAGCTGCTTTATTTGTAATAGCCAGAACCTGGAAACAACCCAGATGTCCCTCAGTTGAGGAATGGATACAGAAATTGTGGTACTTTTACACAATGGAGAGCTTTCTTTTGTTACTCTAATTGCTTCCTAAAATTTTCAGTTTGATTATGTGCTCCAAGTGACTTAGTTCTGTTGGAGCCTCATGCAGAACACAGTCTAAAGTGTGGTCTCCCATAATTTGTTTGACATGGCCTTCCTTTTGGATAGGATCTCAACTAGATGGAAGCACATGGCCTAAGGTTAAGGTTTTACTACTGGGCTCAGTTCCTCTCATTTTGAGTTTGTAGTCTGACACACCGTTCATGGGTCTATAGTTTCTTACAGTAATGTGTATCTTTAACATTAGCTTTTTGAAAAAAGTATTCACTGTCTCACTTCAGGTAAATAATCCAAAATCAGTGTAGAAGGTTGAAAAGTTAAAGCCAAAATAGGAAAAAAAATAGAGTTCCATTTCATATCTTTGAGTTTTGTCTTCATAGGCAGAGAGATCTTCTGATGTTCAACAGAGCTCTGCTTGAGAACACTTAAAACTTATTTTGAGCCTACAATAAATGAGAAAAACACTATCATAATAGTGATTAAATCTAATACTGGGAGTTTGAACTATGCTTCATATCCATGGCTCCTGAATTTGAATAATTAAAAGAAGGAGCCAAACAAGAGGCTTCCCCATCCGTTTAACTAAATGTACCCTATACTACTTTACAGCTGAGTTCTACATGCCTAATATATTTATTACTGTAAAGTAAGAGACATTAACCACTCTTCAGATGCTTTCGGTCTAGGCAAAGTGCAGACTATGAGAAGCAGGACTTTTCAATCCCTTTCCACCTGAGAAATTCTTATGTGCCCAAGATATACAGGTATATAACTCATATATCTAGTGATGGTGAAGCATATGGGAATTTGTTTGAAAATATTTCTTTGGCATATATATAAATATAATCATACTAATGAAAATATTCTCACTTTTTCTTATATAAAAATTAAGTCTCAATTGAATATTTGATACTGCAAGACAAAGTACCTTCAAGTTTTTCATAACTAATTTGATATTTTGATTTTATAGTCATCTATGTTGCTACCCATAAATACATAGTACAAAATGAGGGATGTGTTTGTGGAAATTTCAGAAGTTTGGGGAAGATCCATCTTAAACTGAAGCTTAAATTAATTTAATAAATTTGTCTTAGAATGCAAGCCTGCAGTTTAAACGGCGACTTTTAAAATTAAACATATTAAACATTCTAACACAACACAGTCCAAAGATGAACTAACTGCATGTTAAGAAATGAGAAAAGAATAACCATAAAGGCCTTCATTTTCCATAAACGTGTTTCTCTAAGAGCAAGAGCCATGCAGCGTGTGCAGAAAAACACCATGTTATTAATAACATGCAGAGTCTCCAGTCTGTCAAGGCAAGTCAGGTAGCATTTGTTGGTGCTGTGTTACATGATGGCAAGTGCATGTTATATGTCTAGGACAAAGCCTGCAGGGATGTCATGTGTACTGTGGGAAAGCACCAGCAGGAATAACTTGGATTCATTTCACATGTGAGCTTGAATTTATTTTTGTTAGTGGCATGTTTCAGAGACCTTGTAGTGTTAGCATTTTGGTGACCCATAAAGATCAGGATCCACGATTTAAAAGCTTGATTTAAAGCAGGAAGTGGCAGTTGGCTCATTATCTGCAGAAGCTACTGATTGTGAAACTCTATCACTAAGGCAGCCACTACCAAGCAGAAGAGCAAGAAATCAGCAAAGCCAAGTGAACAGGCGGGAGGTCTCTTGTGACGGCTGAGGCCAGGAGGCTTTAGGAAAAGCTGCTCACACCATGAACTCAGCAGCTTTGCACCCCAAGTTACACAATGACTGTCTTTGATATCAACATAAGTAGCAAGATTAGTTTTTTAAAGAATAAATATTAAAATGACAACATCCATTTCGTTGTAAATTAGGAGTATTTCTAAAGACATTGAGACACGGAAATATTAGAGACAGAAAGAGACAGGATCTCAGAAAGCTCTCTCAAAAATAAATCTTTGGCAAGGCTGGCACAAGTCAGAAGGTAAACAGTTGCTGGGCAGATGTGCTTGGAGAAAGATTATTTGTTAAGGTTTCATTGGTCTTTGTACCAGGATGCGATTCTAGAATAGTCTTTCGTGAGCCATTCCTTTGTTATGGTTGACACAGTGATCTTATTTTCATGTTTTCAATATTTTCATATTTCAATGCAAACAATCCTTTGCATTGATTAGTGATTCAGGCACTTTCTTGATCTTGGGAAGCTATTACCTGCCATGAAACTTATTCCTTGAAATTTATATGAAGTTGCCCAGATTCGGTGTGCATGTTTTCAGAAAGAGTGTCGTTAGTCCTCAATCATACTTAGAGAGATGAAAGGTGTGAATAAGAGAAAATGAGAAAAGTTCAGAATCCTATGCAGTGTATGAGTAGACCACAAAACTAAAACACACTCTTTAAAGTTACAATATAACAAGCTATGGATAGCTTAAAATTTTAAATATTCCCATAAATCTAGAAAAACCTTAAAACAATTTGTAACATCTCACATTAAAAAAAATCTGTGAAAGGGGCTAGCTCAATAGTGGAAAATCCACTGATCATGAGCTGATACCTGGGTGTGCGTGGAGCACAAAAAGGCAAGCAACACTAATCACAAACAACCAATAACTCTTTCTTGTCAGCACCGTTAATATTATTTAATTCTTTCCCTTCATTCAGACTTGAAAAAAATTCTTACCAATTCTAGGTTACTAGAACTCTATCCCTGTTAGAGTCCATCCTTTCAAAAACTCCCTTAAGACACCATGATGTGTGACTATAACATTTACAGAAACTTCCAGAAAGACACTAAAATAAAAACAAAGGAATTTAACTGTGGAGATTTAACCCAGCCATGATTAAAGATAAGTGGGTGAGCATTTTTTACTTTTATGGCATATATAACTGAACAACTAGAATTATGATGAGTAATACTGTGCCAAGATGCCTCTACTTTCTAAGAATCTCAAGCAAATTTTGAGCCCTCCAATAAAGACATATCTATACAAATATAATTAAAGACAAGATTTCAATATAATTTCTTATTTGGTAATCTTTCCAATGTAAACAAGTAAAATAATATGTTTCTTTTGGACATCCATAGACCGTGTGACATCCTAAAGTTAACTAAATTTCAGAAAATTCCCAATTTAGAATTTGATTTTGGAAAATTTGTCAATCCTATCAAAATAGGATAACACTATGAAATAAAACCCGAGATTTAAGAGGAAAATCCCAGAAAAGTCATATTGTTTTGGAAAAACCCTCTGTCATTAAAAAAAAAAAGAGGTAAGTTTTCTCAAATAATAAAACTCAAAATAAGAGCATAAAACACACACACACAAACATGATAAAACACCGAAGTGTGCTATATAAATTCCATGTAGATAGTATGAGAATAAAATAAAAGGTTTATTAAAGCAGCAATGACTTAGGGTCCTGTTAAAAATGGAACCATAAGTCTGGGATGTGACTCAGTGATCATGCTTGCCCAGCATGCCTAAGGCCTGATTGGATCCCCAGCACATTAAAGAAGAAGAGGAGGAGAAGGAGGAGGATGAGGAGGAGGAGGAGGAAGAGGAGGAGGAGGAGGAGGAGAAGTACAATCAAAGTCAGGAGGCTGAACATGGCTCACGTCTTTGTGGTTGACTGAGTCTCAGCTACTTGTTACAAGCAATTTGCAATATACTTATATATCAGGTTATGTTACGATTTACTATGGATAGGGAAGCCTATAGCTATACAGAGAGATAGCTTTAAGCCAAATGTAATTCAGCATGTCTTAGCCTATTCAACTTCCTTTGGACTTTCGTTAGCTCTCTTTTCCAAGCACTTTCCTTTGGATCTTCTAGGGTACACTGAAGTCTTATCCATACCTATGGTGATCTGAAAGGCCACAACTGCCTTGAACCTGTGGCCACTAGGTAGCAAATCGCCAAAGATCACAATCCTCTGACGTACCCGCACCTTCCACTCATTCTCACTTATTTTCTGGTCACACTGACTAAAGTAGTTGTAGGGTTTGAATTAGTTTATACCCAATTCCACCTAAACCATTGGCCCCACATAAACTATCAGACGACCTGTGCTGATGTGTTTACTCAGATACTTTCTTAAGCTTGAAGTAAAAAAAAAAAAAAAAAAAAAAAAAAAAAAAAGCTCTAATACAATGCATCCTGACCACAGTTTTCCCTCCCTCCACTCCTTCCAGCTCTCCCATCCACCACTGCTACCCCACCCCAGATCCATTCCTCCGTTGTCTCCCATTAGAAAAGAACAGGTCTCCTAGATACAAGAAGCAAACATGACAAAACAAAATACAAGGCAAAAGCTCTCACAGCAAAGCTGGACAAGACAACCAAACTGGAGAAAAAGAGTCCCCAGAGCAGGCAAAGGAGTCAGAGACAGGCCCACTCCCACAGTTTGGAGTACTACAAAAATGCCAAGCTAACAGCCACAGCATAAGCCTAAGACCTGGAACAGACCCATTCGGGCCTTGTGCTTGCTGCTTTAGCCTCTGTGAGCCCATGTGTGCCCAGCTTATTTTATTCAGTAGGTAGTGTCCTCCTGCCGTCCCTCATGCCATCTGACTCTACTTCCATTCCTGCACATTGTCTGAGCTGGAGGGACCCAATGGAGACCTCCAATTTAAACCTCTCCACAGAATGTGTGGCTGTGGGTCTCCATATGTGCTCCCGTCTGCTGCAGCCTCTCTGATGAGGAAGCCTTCTCTGAGCAAGGCAATAGATCTGTGACTCAGCAGAATACCATTCAGAATCATTTCATTAATTTTTAAGACCCGTTGTGTTTGCTGGTACCCTAGGTCTCTGGGCTAACCAGTCTCTGGTTCCTAGCTATCCAGCCAGTATCTGGGCTTCCTCCTATAATGTGGGCCCCTTGAAGCATTGTTTGAGAAGCTGCTCCTAAACCCAAGCAATCTCAAGCTGATGCTATTTCATTCCAGTTTTCTGATTCTTCCATTGCATTCTACTTATAATAGTCTCTTATGAACATGTTGGGTTTACAAATTTATTCTAGCAGCTTTGTATACACACGCACACACACAGACACTCACACATACACTGCTTTACATTCATGGAGACACTGACATGAGGACTTTAATTATAAAATTATCACAGATCATTAAGTCCATCCTGTAGTTTTAAAACAGGAAGAAATGTTTTGCAAATTTAGCTGTGAGATGACTAAAACAAAAGAAGAATTGGAAGATAAGCCAGAAGCAGAAGTTGACTTTGTTACTGTGGTGGCCAAAGGCTCACATTTAGGGAACCTGCCCCTGAGTGTGATGAAACTGGTGAGAAATGAGAACCAAAAGTTGAGCAGGTTATCGGGAGGCCCTCAGAAGCCACGAATGCTGCTCTTCTGCAGCGAGTTTTCCTTAAGAGCAATCGTTACAATAAGGCCTGACCTATCAATCCCCACCAATCCCTCTGACTTCCTATCTCACCATATTGTCTCTCTTATGAACACCCACCACTGATGTGCTATCTGCCATGAGGCATGGAGAGAATCCAGCAAAATCCAGTGCCAGGCTTTTGCACCTCCAGACTTGTGAATTACATAAACTTCTTTCCTTTAAAAGTTGCCCAGCCTCACATACTCTGTTTAAATGGAATAATACCCTTAGCTAATTCTTCACATTTTTTAGAGAAGACTCTAAATTAAAAAAATATAAACCTGAAAGCAGTATACGTAGGGTTTTTTATTTCACTCCATTTACCATCCGTATTGGCTTTTTTGTTTTGTTTTAAAGTGAGCACCTCTCGAACTCTAAGGTAGTGTAGTGGAGACCTCAAAGAAAATGCAAAGAAGCATGGGGAGAAAGAGATGAGAGCTGCGCTTATATTTTGGCCTTACATGCACTCATGTGTGTGCTGCATCACTTTAAGGAAACCAGAAAAATTTCAGAATGAGGCCCAGAATAATGAGATTTTCAGAAGTCACACTAATTGACAATAGTAAGCTCACAACTTTTTACTATACACCTTCCATTAAAAATCTAGTGTAAACTATACACACACATATATATGTCAAGTTTACATGTACTGTATTATGCTGTACTTTACTGACCACATACAAAAATGGAAATTTTTATGTGATAGAATCAAAACATTAAAGAGAGGAGTGCTGGCACATAACTGTAATCTCAGCATTCAGCAGGCAGACTCGGGATTGCAAGGTCAAAGTCATACCCTTGTCTCTAAAATATATATACGGGCTTAGAAGCTATGTTTCTTACTACAAGAAATTTCCATACACGCTCCGCAAATTTTCCTGGCATTCTTGGGAAAAGTAAGAAGACATGTACCTGTGAAGTTTAATTTACTATTTAAAAGCAATCTAAATTTAACCTAACACACGTGAATGGCTGGATTTATACTATACTTATGACGGAAAGCTTTCTCCTGGCTGAATAGCAATACTGGATCTGGAGTTAAGGTGCAGTTGTTTGGAGGTAGAATGAAGTAAGCCAAAAGTAATTTTACCTTTGCATGGACTACTAGCCAATCATGATATTTATTATTAAGGTTTATAGTAAGTATAACAAATTGTTTCGTATCCCTTCAGTGTTTTTGTTTTTGCTTTTGTTGTGTTCTGTTTTTACTTTTCAGGGGAGGGGTTGTTGCTATTTAGTGGAAGCTGCTATGAATGCCCTCTGCTTCCTGGGTTCTGGGATTACATGTGTGTATCATCAAGCCTTGCAGGTTGTTTTCTGTAATACCAACCAGTTGTGCATCTTTTAAAGAGAAAGTAACATACATGCAGACAGAACATAAACGCACATTTTTTTAAGCCAGGTGGTGGTACTGGCAGAGGCATTTAATCCCAGTGCTGGGGAGGCAGAGGCAGTCGGATCTTTGTGAGTTCGAGGCCAGTCTGGTCTGCAAAGTGAGTTGCAGGACAGCCAGGGATGCACAGAGAAACCCTGTCTCAAAAAGTGCACACACACACACACACACACACAGAGAGAGAGAGAGAGAGAGAGAGAGAGAGAGACAGACAGACAGACAGACAGACAGAGATAGAGGCAGAGAGACAGAGAGACAGACACAGAGAGAGCATCTCACTGTGTTTTTCCTCTGGATGTTGGGGTTTTTGGACCTGCCTCACAGCAGGTTTGATTCTGCTACCTGACACTTGTCAGTTGGTGTGACAGCTTCAAAGCCAGCAGAAGAAACAAGTTGCTAGCAAAGCTGGGAGAAAACACCTTGCTTTGACTTCACACAAGTGCTGATTAACATCTTTAGAACAGTGTGTGTTCTCATCTTACTCTCTTAGCTAACTCACAGGCAACATGACTACCCCAGAGAGTAGCTTAAATTGGTGAAATGAGTATGGGGAAAGGACAGGAACAGGGTTGCTTCAGAAATGGAAGATCTACCGGAGAGAGAGAGATATCTCCATATAGCTTTTTTTATCTGGGAAAGAGCTGAACTCGGGATAAAGTAAAAATTGTTTAACGGAGGAAGGGGCCGTTAATGGTATAACTTATTTCGAAGATCCATCCAAGTCCTCTACCGTCCTCTACCCGAGAAAGGACAGAGAGGGAAGGAGGGAGGAGGAGAGAAAAGGGACAGAAAACAGGGAAGGGAACTAGGGAGGAAATGAGGCCTGAAGGAAGGCACAGGGGGGTGGGGGAGAAAAAGGAAAGACAGAAAAAGAAAAAAGCTTGGCGCTCTATTTCACTCTATATTTCGGAGATGACCTAGTTCGACAAGAAGAAAAACCCTGCACCGGTCCGTGCCAGTAGCCGCATCTTTTCTTCAGGAGGGGCCTCTCCCCTCCCACTGTAGCCAGGGCACAACTCAGCTACACTGGCCTCAGGTCTTTTTTTTTTTTTTTTTTTTTTTTTAATTTTGATGGGTTTGGCCCTGAGTAAACTAGCCTAGGCAAAGACCAAAAAAGAGGATCAGGATCAAGCTCGGGGGCAGCCTTCAGACGCAGGCTGCTCTGGGAAGGGAGGCGTGGAGTCTCAGATTAACACTCTGTGACTGGGACGCAGCTGGCTTTGCATAAGGACATTAAATATACAGTACCATAGTTTGGTCCTGGGCCCGGCCTCCAGCTAGTGGCACGGAGCCATTTGTCTCCGCCAGCCAAGGCCTGGCCGTGGCTTCCACGATACCGGGAAAGCCCCACAGTTCGCCTTCACACCTGTTAGGGGGTTCTCCAGTCCCGTCGCCGACCCCGCGGGAGCCCCCCGCAGCTCTGGTCCGTGGCTGCAGAGATGGCCAGAGGGGACTCGGCGGCGCGCCGGGCCTTTCGGAGCGGACCCCTGTGAGCCCCGGCGCGGGAGGCTGGGCGGGGCGGGGGCCCTGGAAGGCGGGAGAGGTCGAGCCGGGCGGAGAGGGGTATGGGAAGGGCCGGGGGAAGGGCAGTCTCTGCTCGCGTAACGCTCCGGGAGCCTGCGGCAGAGGCGGCGGGGCTGAGCCGCGGAGGGGATGGGGCCGCCACCAGCCTTGGCTCTCCTCCCTACAGCCCGGGCATCGCCTCCCCTCCCGGGGCCGGGCCACTCCTTAGGCCGCGCAGGGTGATCGCGGGCGGCACCCCGCCCCGCGCTGGAGAGGAGGGCGCGGCAGGGCCACGGCACGGGGACTCCTCGTGTCCCGGGCGACCCGCGCGTCTCCGGAGTGCCCGGAGACAGTAATCCGAAGGAAGCTACGTGCGCGTCCCCCGGGGGGGTGGCCGGCGGCCGGGAAGAGGTGCGGGGCTCGGTCGTTGGGTCTCCAGGGAGCCCGGGTAGCCCATGGCGGGCAGCGAGGTGGCGAGTGAGGGGCCGACGCGAAGGGGCGGCGCGACCCAGAGACCCGGGCCCCCCGGCGGGCTGCGTGGCCAGGCGGCCGCCCACTGCCCGGAGCCGCTGTCCGCTCCTGAAGCTCCGGCCGAGCGCGGCGCGCTGCCCGCCTGGATGCGCCTGTACTTCTACGGGATGCACGGCATCACCCTGGACGTGCTGGTGTCCTCCGCCAGGCGCTTCGCCCGCAGCCTGGACCTGCGGATGCTGGGCTTCTCTTCGCCCTACCGCTGCCTCCTGCACTCGCTCACCCACTTAGCCCTGGAGCAGCTCTACCTGCAGCGGCCGCGCTGCCCCAGCGCCTTCCTCTTCAATTTCCTGCTCTACCCCTCTGCGCACGTGGGGCTGCAGACCCTGGCCGGCCAGGCGCTGCTGCTCAGCCTGGGCGGCGGGCAGGGGGGCGCGGCGGCACCGGGGGCTCTCGACCTGGCGCTGCAGTACGTGCTGGCGCTCTACCACGGCCAAGTGTTCCTGAAGCGCTTCCTGCGTTTGCGGTACCCGCGGCGGCGCGAACAGCGAACCAGGGACACGCTACCCGCAGCCCCGGACTCCCGGATCCTTTTGGAGGCTGGCGATCAGGAACGAGGACCCTGTGGCCCAAGGGGCACAGAAGGAACCCCTAGCCAGGGACTGCCCGACCTCCTACGCTTCCTTTTCTTCGGAATGCATGGTTTTCTGGATGAGATCTTCTTCACCTTCTTCTTCAACGTGCTGGGGCAGGGGGACGGGGCTAGCAGTGGGCACACTTCACTCTGGTCTTTCTTCATGTATGGCAGCTGTAGTTTCGTGGTGGAAAAACTCTACTTCCACCTTCACTACAGCCGTGGCTGGGGCACGTGGAAGCGGGTGCCCATCTATGTGATCTTCATCTATGCGTGGGAGTTTTCCTGGGGCCTGGGACTTCGCATGTGTGGGGCTTGTTCCTGGGACTATTCTCACTATCCACTTAACTTCATGGGCCTCATCACCTTGATGTATTTGCCTGGCTGGCTGTTTCTTAGTGTGTACCAGGATCTATTGTCCAACGTGTTGTGGCGGGTACAGTATGTCCCAACGAACTAAGATTGAGAAGAGAGAAAGTCTTAGAACCTGAAAAAAGGATGCAATTTATTTTTACACAGTTTAAATGAGGTGGTTTTGTTTTCAGTCTTTTAATTTTTATATACTTTACTAAACTCTTCCAACATGTTCTACTTGACATTTTAGTTTTCCGGACTGTCTGGAATCTATATGTAAAGTTCAACACTTTGAAATGTTGCTCAACAATAATTCAAAATATTTAACTCATCAATAATTTAAAACTTTACAAGGTCAAACAGCAAAACCACTCTACCTTAACATAGGAAACGGGTAGGATTCACTTAACCTCAATGAGTAATCGCTACTTATATTTCTGTTATTCTATGGAAGTTTTCATAACAGAGAACAGTGACTTTTACAAGTTTATGGTTTAATGATCTGTTTACTTTCTTTTTGATGCAATTTCATGTTACTTTCTTGCCATGTTTACCAACTTCATGTCTTGTACTTCAGAGCTCTTAAGTCTTAAGTCCACAGCTCTTAAAGTGCCTCTGTCCAGCATATAAGTGAAAGGGAGCTGGCAAGTGCGGAAACAACCCATGAACACATTTTGACATGAGAAGTCCTTTCCGTCAACTCCAACAGGTGACACTCTGTTAACATATTTGGTCACCATCTTGGAAATGATGTTTTCCAATGTTGGCTAGCCTTAAACTATGTGTGTTAGCGTTAATCAGACCATGTGTCATCTAAACTTTTTAACTGTGTGATAACTGTTTACCTTGTAAGTCCCAGGGCCAGGTGAAGTTATACCACCTCTAATGGTGTTCTAACTCTAAGAACCCTTTTTTCTACATAGAGCGTCAAAAATAGAAATAAAACCTTGGAATAAATGAATCTGAATTCTCCCTCTAATTACATTAGGCCTCATTGTTTTCTATAGTCACTGATCTGTTTTTTTTTTTTTTTACCATATTTCTCCCAGAGTTCACTTTTCTTTTCCTCCCATAATTTAGGGTCAGGCCAATGCAGTAATGTACCATATCAATTTATGATGGCTTTTTGACAGCTTATGATTAATTAATGTCTAAAATCTCCAAAGTTAAATGAGATGATGAAAGCCATTCTAAGAAATTATATCTAATTGATTAATAATGTACTCTGAGGGTGTTTGTTGTTTGATTTTATTTAGAAGAGCAAGTAGGCTGGAGTGTGGCTCAGCCAAGAATGACTAATAACCTCTCAGCTTTCAGTACAAAGATAATTAGAATGTGTATTAATGAGTTTGAGTCTTCCACTTGCCTGTGCTGTAAAAAGGGATGTTTCTGTAAAAAAAAAGTTTGATATGAAAATGAAAAGAATGTGGGTTTAGATTTGATGTCAGACACAGTTCTAATAGTGTTATGTTAATCCATCCTCTGAGGTCATGAGCTAAGTTACCTGTGAAATGGATAATGGCAAACTATTTTCATTACTCAAAGTTTAAAAGTAAGCTCTATGTTTGCCAAAGGTTTCTCTTAAGTTCTTTATGACACCATATCACAGGTCAACGGTTTCTGAAAATCCTTGAGGGAAAAAACATACAAGTAGAGACAGCAAAGTTAGAGAGCAGCTGGACAAGGTGCCTGCAATTCAGCTGTGACATGTGTACAGGAACACGAGCTAAATGTGACACCACTGTACAACCCACATTCCTGTGAATGCTGAGTCAGCTCCCTGACTGGTGAATTGCCTCTTAAACTGTCCGCACTCACTCCCACATATGCTGCTCTGAGACCCACAGAGGAAGCTCCTAGCCTTCTCTGGCTCAGGAATCCCCCACTTAGGGACACATGCCTTTTATTTTCCTTTTAATACTATCCCATCAAAGGGATAGAGCAAGGCTTTCACTTCCGAGGCTTATTTAATAGCTAGTTACCCAGACACCTCCCAGGGCTGTGTAGACACAGCAATGGGACAATAGACAAATATCTGTCCTTATAAAGCTGGAAATATGCTGTTTTGATTTTTATGAAATTATAATCCTTTTTTTCAAGACTGTTGGTTTAGTAATCGGTGATGAGCATCGGAGTTGTAATTCTCCTCAGTCCTGTTCCTGAACCATAAAAATTAATCATTCCTAAAAAAATAACCCAACTAAAGTTCTTCTCCTGGTTCTGCAAAGTGCTAGCTGTGTGTTCAGGAAGTGATTAGCCTGTCTGCTGGATTGTTTTATTGCCTCCCATTTTGTGTTTGCTCCACTTCTTTTTTTTTTTAATTTTAACATTTTTATTTTATATTAATCACAGGTTATATACTTTGTATCCCAGCCATAGCCCCCTCCCCCATCCCTTCCCTATCCCGCCCTTCCCTCCCTCATCTCCTCCCTGCCCCTTTCCAGGTCCACTGATAGGGGAGGGCCTCCTCCCCTTCCCTCTAACTCTAGCTTATCAAGTCTCTTCAGGACTGGCTGTTTGCTCCACTCCTTAAGAAAGCCGTTTTGCTGTGATCTTTGAACCTTCAGGAAAGGAGAACCATCAGATCATTTAACTTTGTTATTATTAGTAGTTTAGAGGTGGAAATGATAAGGCAGTATGATAATTAATATTTAAATAGCATTTGCTATCTGACAAACGTCTCTAAAGTGTTTATGTGTATGTATTATATGATATCAAATTAAGGACACATTCTTATATCTTACACCTTAAGTGAATATACATACAGTATATATTTTAACTACATATTTATATATGTGTATATATTCACTTAAACTTGCAACGATACTGCTTTTATAGATGAAGGCAATAAAACCTGATGCCCATGGGTTCAATAGCTACCCAAGCTACCCACATTATATAACTTTTGAGCATTTATATTTGAGTTAGTTTGTTCTAAACAGCAGCTTGATGGTGCCTCAGTCTACGGGCCTCACTTGTTTGGATCGTATTTGGACTGTTTTCCCTTTGACTGTTAGAGAGGCACAGACAGCTGTATAAAAGGAAGACATTGTCTGTAAAAGACTCATGTTGCTTTTTAAATACATAGTACATAACAGTACGTAACAAAGCAATTAAATATCAGGGCATATAACTGACAATCAGCATTTGAATATAATAGCTTTATATTTAAGCTATGCTCTATAAGAACGTTCCTCTTATAAGCTAAAATTATCTGCAACATAGAAATAAATGTAAGAATAGTAGTCTAAGATGCAAGGTAGGTCATATCGCAAGCTATGAAAATACATAAAATTAATCACTGCTATAGATTAAATGTTGACTTAAAGCAAATATCATTTTAAGAGCTAAACACCCCAAAAGTGAGAAACTGTTTAGGTGGCACACAACTCTAATCCTAGTACTGAAGTTGCTGAGGCAGGAGGATTGCAAATTTGAGGTCCCCCTAGGGCACATACTGATATCCTGTCTTTAAAAAGCACCATTTTTTTTTTAAAAGAAAACAATTTATTCTGAGCTCTACTGAGGAAATACATTCTTAGTAGAAAAACATAGAAGTAAAAAGTGTGCTTAACATATACAAGCCTAAATTTCTTTTTAGAAGTTCTTGAAACTTTAAATAAATTCTATTAATTTCTGTGATCTAAAGAGGAATATAAGATCTTGAATTTTCATGTTAACAGTGGATACAGAAGTCCAGATATCAAAGAAAAACCCCAATAAAGTTGCTAACACACTGCATTATTTCAAGTATTTCCATGAATCATTGTACTTTATTATATTGTTTTTTGATAATTGATAGTTCATACTGCAACCAAGCAAGACACACAGTTTGGAATGATATGAATCATTTTGTTGTTTGAGAAACATGCTTAAGAGGCTAATCTTCTCTTCTAACAAAAATGTAATATATATTATATGTTATAATAACATATATATAATGTATATAATATATTATATATAATTATATAACATATAATTATATGTTATAATATATTATAAATATTATATTATAAATATTATATTATATAGAAAGAGTTTTGAAATTGTCTCTGTCAGCTTGCTAGGCCTGGTTCTGTTTAAGAAGGGTGGAGAAGGATTTTGATGGACGGGTTTGGCTCCATCTTCCACTTCAAAGGTTTGGAAGACACCTATATATCCGAACGAAGGCTGCGTTCAGCACATACCTGATAGTGAGCCATGGTACTGAACCAGCTGCCGCTGTAACCAAGTCAGTGTTTCTGTATATCAAAAGGCAGTTACAGCCTTTTACCTTTGCAATTAATTTAGAATACACTAACAGTGTGTACTGATGTAAGACCTTTACCTAAGGAAAGTAAGGGGGAAAAAGACAACATCCCTTCACCTCCCTCCATGGAACACGTGAACACCTACTTTGTGGTGCCACATGAGGTGGCAATAAGGGATAGTTCTGCTGTGGTGCCAGGGCCATTTCTTTCTACTCACTGAGTCGGTAGCAGAGGAAGGAACAAAAGTAGCAATTGTCTGTGTGTCTAACGAACCCTATTCATTAGCCTTGGCCTGGTTCTAATTTTCACACTGCAGCAGCAAGCCCTCACACAGGCAGTCGATTCCAGTCACAAGCAGCCCAGATTGCAAACTGCTCTGTGATGTGTGAAGAGAAAGCTTTCTGGTGAGAACACTTTCTCATACAGTAGGAAAAGCGTAAATATGAATAATGTTTTCCTTAATTTTAAAATGATCTTTTCAAAATTACTGGGCAGGGAGGGTGGGGCAGGAAGGCCTGTCCTTGAGATAAGGAGGATAATTTTCTTCTTACCTTTAAAGTTTCCGCAGAAGGGAAAACTTATTATGAAACAATTTTCCAAGCTGGAAATTAACATGAAATTTCCTATGATTAAAGAGATTTAAACTTTGAAGGGAACTATATCAGCTGAAGCACTGGGCCTCTTACCCGCAGCAGGACTTTGCACTTCTGAGGGGCGATTCCTCAACTCAATTTATACTTACTATTCCAGTTTTCATTTTGTCACAGAGACTAGATAGAAAAGAACACTATCACCAGCAGAGTCACAAAGTCCAGTCTTTCCCAGGAAAGGAAATCAGCTTCCAAAACATTAGGAGCCAATAGCTTGACATTCATCCTATGGACTTCTTGTTTTTTTAAAAAGAAATTCTTCTTCCTTCATTGAAAAGGTCTGTGATGGAGGGCTTTCAGAACTATTATGATTATTTCAGAAATAAGTGTACATGTGTAGTAGTAGGTTAAATGCAGGGGCTCTACATGAATTGCTGGGGTCTTCACAGGGTTAAGTCTAGGAAAAGATTTGACTACTCTACTGGCCTAGAGGCTACCACTGGGGAAAGTCCCTGCTAACTCGTCCAGCTTTATTAGAAAAAAATTGAGTGTACAGAAATAGTGCTCAGTGAGTAGGAGTTCTTGCTACATACGCATAAGGACCTCAATTTGGATCCTGGCACCCAGATACAATCCTGGGCATGGCCCTATCCACCTGGGACTCTAGCCCCATGGAAGGTGACAAGGGGTCGCTGGGACTTGCTGGGCCACAAACCCAGCTTCAGCTTCATTGTTAAACCTTGTCTCGTGGGAATGAGGTAGAAAGTAATAGCCCATGGCACTTGGTATCCTTCCCTCACCCTTTCTCATCATGGTGATTTCCACAGGCAGCAATGCAATAGGAACAGAATAATAAGTGAACTAATAGAGGAGAGGATGGCATTCCAGAGCTCTGGAGACCCAAATGTGTTATTTTTACAGCTAAAATATTTCTCACAGATAAGTGACAGCTGGAGTCTTTAAAGCAAAATTTACGTTCTTAAAAAAAATATGCTACATTCACAAAACCCTACACGTTTTGTTAGGTTACAAATAAACATTTTATTTTGCTACTATGGGCCAGTGAACTTTTTCTAATTTTGTATAAAAATAAGGTTACAGGCCAACCTACAATAGTTTTAATAAAATGGCAGTTAAAGTTCCCTCCAACCACCCACCCAGTGTTCAGGTGAAGAAACCACAACTAGTTATAAATCAAAGAACATAAAACTATAAATCTTGAGACCAGAGATTGTCTAGCTTGCCTGCCAATACCATAATTTCAACCAGATCTTCTGGACACATGCCCACCTGCCATCTTTTTTTTTATTTATCAAAATCAATAACAGAGATCATCAAATATACTCAGACTTCCATTGTGAAACTACGTGGTCCCACCCTGTGACTTTGTTTACCAGAAAGTTCCTAGGAGGCCAGTCATGGTGGCATCCCTCAAATCCAAACACTCAGCCAGAGAAGGTAGGGGAGATATTGATTATTTCAAAACACGAGAGCAGTAATTAAGAATCATTCCAGAGGACAAAATGTAACTTCAATATCACTGTTTATGGCATAGCCTAATGGGGAAAAAATAATAGCTTAACTTCTTGTGTTCTTCCCTTTTTTTTTTGCTTGAGAATTTCTTTCTCTAAGCACAAGGTTCAGTTGCTTCTCTGAATTTATCTACATCATGAGGTACTTTTTAATTGATAATCTCATTAAGGACCCTCAAATTATCCTCAAAACCATTACCTGTAAAATGTAAATTTAAAAGTAGGATTTTATGAACCTGAACTTCTGTGGCTGGCTAATGTGTTTGACTACATGACTTTTCCACAAAAGCTCATTTGACCATTTTTTTCCTCTTCTTGATGTCTCCAGATTATCGCTATTTATTAAAATGATGTTCTGGATTTTAGTAAGTTTTGTATAACACAAGTGAAAATAAAATGTTTTAATTTGTTAAATGTTTAATTACTGGGAATGGCAAGTGGTAAGTATTTGTTTTTATTTATGACTCTAATTCATGTCTTACTGTCTGAACTTTAATTACTATTGGTAGATTGTGTTAGGCCACCCAGAAAAGCAAAAGCAATAGAAAATAGAGGGAGGAGGGATGTATGCATGGATTTTATATGTGTGACATTCATAAATATCTTCTTAAATTATAAAACAATGAAGAAATAAACAGCAAAAAACACTAGAAGATAGAGCTTCTATGTTCACAGATTCACAGAATTAGTGCTGTTAAAATGATCACAGTATCAAGAGCAGTCTACAGATTCAGTGACATCCACGTCAAAATACTAATGAAATTTTTCACAGAATTAGAAAAGGTAAATCCTAAAACTTATATGGAAATGCAAAGGACCTTAAATAGTTAAAGTAATATTAAACAAAAAGAACAATAATGGAGGTATCACACAATCCAATTTCAAAATATACAACTAAGCTATAGTAACAACAACAAAAAAGCACATTATTGGCATGAAAACACGTGTAGACAAATAGAATGGAAGAAAGGATTCAGAAATAAACACATCCAGCTGTAGTCAACTAATTCTTGCCAATGGTGTTAAAACATAGTTTAGAGGAAAGACAGCTTCTGTTCAAACGCTGCTGGAATGCCAGGTACAGGAGAATGAGACTGAATCCATACATATTTCTCATACTGAGCAAAGAGCTACTCAAAATGGGTCACATATTTTAATGGAAGATACAATACATTAAAACAACTAGATAAAATCCCTCTTGGTTTAATTACATGCTAACGACCCTCAGTTCTAATACCACAGTTTTGGCCTTAGGATGAAGTCAGGGAAATATGAGCATTAAAATCACAGCAACAGACCTCTATGTGCTCAGTATTGTCAAGTTCAGCTTAAAAAATAAAATTACAGCTTAAAAAATAAAATTACAGAATCTATGAATTTTAGGATCTTCAGAAAAGCAAGGTGCAGATAGGGATAGTTTGTTAATTGCTTTTCCATTGTAACAAAACACTTGAGGAAGTAATTTACCAGGAGAAAATGTTTATTTTTTTTTCTCGTGGTCTCAGAGGCTTCCTGTCCATAGTCAGTTGGCTCCATTGCTCTGAACCTGTGATGGGGAAGTGGCGGGGAGGAGGGGGGAAGGTATCCAGGTGGAGGAGTGAGTGCTGGAGAAAGCTCATGGCCTCACAGCAGCCAAAGTGCACAAAGAACACAAAGGAAGGATCCAAGGATGAGATATGCCTTTCAAAGCCATACTTCTGTTAGCTGTGTTCTCTCTTAATAGGCTATCAAACTGTAACATTATAGCCCTCATGTTCCAACCATCTCTCAAAAGTCCATCAACTGGCAACAAAGATCTTAACACAGGAGCATTTCAGAGTACTTTATAGCCAAACCATAGCAGGTGGGAGTGTGCTCCAGTTAAATAATTTGAGGAATAGGATCTGTATGAATGGCAACAATAACGTTAAGTCACCCCCAGTATAAAGGAAGGGATAGAAGAGGGCCCTGCAGCTGCTACAGAGGTAAGGAAGCATTGACATAATCCAAAAGGGAAGAACTGTGCCAACTTGTATTCCTGTGGGAAAGACTGCTCATCAACCAAGAGGCCGAAGATACAAAAGGAAGAGAATATAAAACCTTAGATTTAAAACACAGCTAGGAACTACTAGCTTTGCTGGGAGCCCAGTGTTTGTCTTTCAAGCATGGTACTTGCCCCTTCACTTAATTCTTCTGTTTGCCTGAAGAGACAGCACCTTGTTATCCCCATTTTTGTGTGTCAAGCTGGGACCCAAGAGGGTAATTGTCTGTGCAAAAGTCACAGTGGCAGAACAAGGACTTGTGCTTGGGCAGTCAGGGTTGCAAGATGCATTTTCTAAATGCCACCTTTACAGATGGAAGGGGAAGGAAAGTTCACAGGAACCTAGGGAACCCAGGGAGAAGGATCTGAGGCTAGCACTGTCTTGACTCTGCATGCTGCCCCGTTCATACCCCAATAAAGAAACCAGTGACACATTTGAATTCATACCCATTTAAAGAATTTAAAGATTTACACAATAACTAATTTCTGGTTTTTCTTTAATTATTTATTCAGAAAAGATTTTTGAGTGCTTACGGTGAAACAGCTATGGGAGTGTTCTTGGCTGAAAAAATAGCAAGTCTGAGATATATTCTACTACTGAGTATTGTATTGGTTACTTTGCATATCTGTCGTCAAAATGCCAAACATTAAGACAAGGAAAGTGTATTTAGGCTACTAATTTTTCAAGATTAGCTCAGTCTTTGTTGGCTTGACCATAAGTTCTTGTGTTCTCTTGTAGTCTTGACAACAGGAACATATGAAAGATATCGTGGAAGACAAGAAGTAAAGAAGGGGCCACTGACAACTTAGATTCCTGCACCTACCCCAGTGACTGTTTCTTACAGCTTCTTCTGCCTTTTAAAATTCTGCGACTCTCTCACAGTGGCACTGCTGCCTGGGAAACAAGCCCCTAGCCCATGATATTGGGGAGAAAAACGAATAACAGTACTTTACATTTGTTCCAGGAGGTTGTCACAACAAAATACCATAGACTGGCTAGTTTAAACAATGGAAAAGAATTTTTCTCGAAGTCTTATAAGCTACAAGCCCCAGATTGAAGGATGAGAAGACTCTTTTCCTGGCTTGCTAATCTCCTCCCTAGCTCATTCCAAAATTCAAGGAGATTAAGTGCTACCATATCTCATAACAACACTAATCCAACTATATCACAACATCTCCCTCATGATCTCGTTTAAGTCTAATAATTCTGTAAAGATCCCACCTCCACATACAGGGTCAATGAGGGCTAGAGCTTACAATTCAGTGTATTTAGTCTATAATCTTTATACTCTTCCAGCACAAACATCCTACATAGTGATAATACTTATTATGATTACTGTTGTTACCCACAGATTGCAGATGACAACATGGAGACTTTAGGCACCACACAGAGAGGAAGGGACACAGAGACAAGGATACACAATCCAGGCACTGTTATCTGCCTGTCAGAAAATCTGAGACTGTGGAATTAGGTAGGAAAGAGCAGTGTCCCTGAAAAGGAAGAATCATCCTTTTCTCTTTTGTCTGTCCTTTCACATTTTTAAACTCTAGTTGTCACTAGTTTTTCAGTCCTCTCCAGAAATGAGTTTTATTCTGCTGATGCCTAACTTCAACCTTTTCCACAGATTCTAATCACTCTTTTGCTATTTTTATTGTTTTTATTTTTTGTGTGTGTATTCTGTTACTCAGGAAATTATCTCTCAGGGAAATGTGATCAGAGGCTTTCTGTCTCCCAGCCTTTGTGGAGCTGAGTCCGGCTTTGGAAGGCACTGTAGTCAGAGCTACTCAAGATAAGGGTTTAAAATATCTTGCCAGCGGTATTCAAGTGCACAAAATCAATTTCCAATGTATTACAAATGGGTTACTACATTCCCATTCAATTTATAGGCTATTTATTCCATTTCAGAAACATCAGTATCTAATATCTACATGGCCTATAAAATAATCCAAATATTTTTAGCAGTCTGAGGATTTACAATGTGAGGTGTAAAATAGATACCATGGTCTTTGGATCACTTAGCCAAGACTTTTTAAGTTTTTTTTTTTTTAATGTGTCTGTCAATCTGTCTGTCTTTCTGCCTGCCTGCCTGTCTGTCTATATAGGCATATTCTTGCCCCAGAGTACCAATCAACAATGTCCAGGAGTCAGTTCTCTCCTGCCACATTGTTGGATTAGATCAGACTCAAGCTGTAAGACCTGTATACAAGTGTCACTACCAGCCATCTCACAGGCCCTGGAAGATATTTTTAAATTCACATTATCTTGTATTACTTTGGAAGTTATATATAATTCAGGCATCTAAACTATTAGATACCGCTATTTGGGGTATATATGTTCCTTTCCCGCCTCCAACCATAAAGAAACAGATTCCTCAGATTACACTTTGCCTGAAAAATATTACTCCCAAACACTAAATATCATCTGAGTGTATGTTTTCCACTGAAGCAGCTAAGAAGATTTGAGGAGGATGAAATTCCAGATATTTAAAATTGTGCCATATAAATTATATCTTCGGGCATTATGGGTATCTTCAAGGAATTTGTTAGATCAACTTGTAGTCTCAAAATTGTTTAAGGAAGTAAGTAAAAGTTTATAGGAATGGGAAAGGTCTGTACGGGAAATTTCATGATTTACAATTACCTTTCTAAAACAGCGGAGTTTGTTTTCCATGCCAAGCATTCCCTGGATAGGCCTGTATGATTTGATTCTAACAGCCCTGGCCTGGTCCCCAGGGAAGCAGCACTTAGAGGTAGGGTTTGGCAGGTAATTTATTCAGGCAGCCTCTGAATCATTAGTAAGTGAGACCATTGATGCATTGATAATGTGATGGTATAATTCAAAAGTAGTAGAAGTTTTGGACAGTTGGGAGGAAGTAGGTAAACAGAAGTGTTTCCTGGAAGGGGACATTCTATCCTTAGCTCCTTCTTCATTCTCTGTTTCCAGGCAACCAAGAGGTGACCAACTTTACTCCCCTGCATCATTGCAGAAGCCTATTCTGACTTGGCCATGTGTCCAAAGAATGGAATCTGCCAAGTGTAGACTGAGACTATTGAAACCATGAGCTAAAATGAATCTTTCCTCTTTAAATTGCATTTCTTCAGTATTTGTCAAATGACAGAAAGGTAACTAGCTAAGTGAATTAAAAAAAAAAAAAAAGCAAAGGAACGCTCCTCGTGGAAGAGAAATACCCAGAGGCAGGGATTTCTGAGAGAGTTCAGAGTAGATATGGCCGGACTGAGCTATGCCATGTGGGGAGAGGGGAAAGAGCAGAGGGAGGGGGCGAGGAAACCAGGTGCAATAACCAGGAGGCCCAAAGTTACAAAGGGAGAAGGTAACCAAAATGGTGGGGTTATATAGGGAAGAGCATCCCAGCTCCCTGGGCTGGAGAGTTCAGGGAAGAGGTTTGGGTATGCTAGCCAGGAGGGCCTGGTAACAGTAAGGTGTTGGGAGAGCTGGGTGGCCAAGTCCACTTTGATATGTTAAATAGACACCTTAGCCATTTGTCCCAGATTTGACACCTAACAATAGTTTCATTCACCAAACCAGGTGAACTCTGGTAAACAATTTAAAAGTTAATTTCATTCCAGTCTTGTGCATAGAACCTACTGCAATGAGAGATGTTCTATGTCTGAACCATTCAATATCCACAAACCTCATATGGTGAATGGACATCTGCCCTGTAGCTCATGTGCCTGGCGAGCTAAATCCTAACACAGATTAATTTAGCTCATTTAAAATGAAATAGTTCAAGTGGGGTCCCTAGTAAGGGGAGAAGGGACTTTCTCTGGCATGAACTCAGCAGCAGGCTCTCTGATCACCTCCCCCTGGGGGATGCAGCTTTGCCAGAGCACAGAGGAAGACAATGCAACCGGTTCTGATGAGACCTGATAGGCTAGGGTCAAATAGAAGGAGAGGAGGACCTCCCCTGTCAGTGGACTAGGGCATAGGGGAAGAAGAGGGAGGGAGTGTGGAATTGGGAGGAGACAAGGGAGGGGGCCACAGCTGGAATACAAATTGAATAAATTGTAATAAATGATAATAATAAAAATGGAAAAAATTTAAAATTTACATAGAAAAAAATTAAAATAAAATAAAACAAAATAGTCCAGTGTCTCCTAATCTACACAGCTATGCATCTCATGTGTTCACTCTCTGGGGCCACAGACTTTGTGCTTTAAACAGCATATGTTTGTTATCTCATGGTTCAAGAGGCTAGAGGTGTGGAATCAACTTGTAATCAGTTCCCTGTCCCCTGAGGCCAAGAGGGCACAGTCTTTCTTTGATTTTGCTAGCTTCTATTATTATCCAGTAATCTTTAATATTCTTCGGTTTGCAGATCTGCCACTGCTCTGCCTCACATAGCCACCTTCTCTTTCCTTTGTGGGCTTCCCTGTCTGGGTGCTCATTTTTTCCCACCCCAAAACAGCAGTATGACAAAATTCTAATCATCAAATTAATAGCATTAGGGGATGATTTGGGGAAACTTTCCTTGGCCCACTCCTGGAAAAAGCAGCTGGGTAAAAGATATTTTAATTAACACTGAAATCCTAATGTTATCACACCAATTTAGAGACTAATTGAGAGGCACAAAGCAACTATTGGGAAATGCAAATTAGATGACTTTAAACAAAAGCAGATCTCGGCAAGAGGAAATAAGTAGATTTAAGCACTGGTCATAGTAAGTTCTAGAACCTGGGGTCAGTAGGAAAATAAACTGCCCTCCTGAGCAAGGCACACAGGCTGTCTCTTCCCCACCCTCTGCCACCTCCCTCATTCTGGAGCCTACCTTTCAATGTATGTATTTTTTTAGCAAGCTTTCAGGAAAGCACTGTGAGTGAGGCTGGGTTAAGGACACTTCCAGGGCTGCATTTTTCGGCCTACAGGGACATACTGTCAAGAATGGGTCCCGGCCTGTTTCCACACACCAAACAAGTCTTGGAAAACCCATCTAGCCATAGGCCACAGAAGTCCAAATAGGCAAGAAGGAAGGCGTTAGTAGTTGGACTATCTCCTACTGTATGAATGTGTATAGCTGTACAGAAACACTGTGTTTCTCTTACCTGTAATGTCAAAGGTGAAGGACATGCTTATTTAAATGAAAATGCTAGCACATGAAAACATGCCATTATATTACCTAATTATTGAAAATATGTGCTTACCATTCGTAACTCTTTCTTGTATTAGTTTTGGGTTCCTCTCATCACTTTGCACGAGGCAACAAGTGCTTCATACAACTGGGCACTTGTCATTTTTTTCACAACAAACATATTGTAAAATAACTCTATTACAATTTTCAAGTCTTTCACTTTTGAAATGTCCTGCAGTGCACAATGGTGCACACTTGTAATCCCAGCACTCAGGCAGATCTCTGTGAGTTCAAGGCTAGGCTATCTATAAAAATGTGAGTTCAGAATGGCCAAAGCTACACAGAGAAACCCTGTCTTGAAAGAGAAAGAAAAAAAATTCTTGCTGTCTTTCTTAGCTCTTTCTGCCTAACATTCTAGTCTGGAGAGGAGAAGATCACGCTGTGGGGCAGAAACTTATTCTCCAGCTTACTAACGGCCATTCTTTCCATCTGCAGTTCCTTGGGAAAGTCTGTGTTTTCTCCAGGAATTGGAGCTAAGAATGTTCACTCCATACAGGGAAGTACAAGATGTGGCTGTACACTCACTCAACTGGAACATCAAGATTAGAAAGGAAAGCAAGTATAACAATTAAAATGCCGCTGTGGGCGGTGAGATGGCTCAGCAGGTAAAGGTACTTGCTGCTGCAAGTGACCTGGGTCTAACCCACAGAACTCACAGGTAGCTGGAGAAACCTGATTCCTGCAGGCTGTCCTGTGTTTTGTAGCAACTTGTTTTTCTCTGTCCTTCTCTTTCCCCTTCTTCCCCCTACCTCCCGCACTACCTATGTCCATACCTATGTACCCCCCCTCTCTTTCTCTGTGTCTGTCTCTGCCTCTCTCTCCTCCTCTCTCTTAAATAAATAGATAGATAGATAGATAGAAAAATAGATGTTAACATACAATAAAAGATAGCTATGGAAAAGCTATGATTTTAGTACATTACCAAACCTGTGTCTCTAGTGTCCTCTTTTATAGATTAGAAAAAATGAGAAAACCTACCTCAAGCAGCCATGTGTCATTGAAGGATACAGGGTCCTTTTTGCAAATTCTTGGTCTTAAAGAAAATAATTTAAGAATGGACAAAATGGGAAATACAAGGATTGTTCTCATTGGAGCTATAGCCAGAAAATAGGACAGTGAATTATTTCTGCAGCTTCAAGAATGGGCAAGATGCACAGAGAAGAAAGAAGTTATATTTTCTGAGAAAGTAGGCAGGTTCTGCAATGGAGATCTGGGAGTAGCTGCAGCCACTGGGATTTCAGAGACAATGGGTATGCCTCAAACTTGAGGTGGGTGGCTTTGGAGTTTGGCCTGTGCCAGAAGGGAGAGAAAAGGAGTGCAGGGAGCTATGCTTCTGAGCAAGAACCTAAGGCCAGCAGACAAAACTGAGTCTGTCAGCTACTACTCTGAGGGAGGGGCTTGGGGGTATTTGCGTACATAACTGATTTTGTCTATTCTGGCATGTTTTTAAAATTTTTTATCTTATATTATTGTGGTTTTAGTATTAATTAATTCAATTTACATCTTGGCCAGAGGCTTCTCCCTCCTCTCCCCCCAAGTCCCATCCTCCCTTCCACCCTCCCTTCTATATCCCTTCTCTCCTGCAGGGGAGTCCTCCTACCCAGACACCCCAGTTCATCTATTTATTCACATGAGGACTGAGTTCATCTTCCTCCCCTGTGGCCTGGTAAGGAAGTCTCATCAGGGGAAAGTGATGAAAAAGCAGGCAATATAGTCTATGTCAGAGATATCCCCCAGTCCCCTAACTAGTGGGCCAATATGAGGCCAATATGCTTACTGGACTTATTTATTGGGGTCTGTGCATTGTAGTCTGTCTATCCTGTACAATATGACTAAAATCTGCTTATAAGTGAGTATATACTATGGGTGTCTTTCTGGGTCTGTGTTACTTCACTCAGGGTGGTCTTTTCTAGTTCCATCCATTTGGCTGCAAATTTCATGATTTCCTTGTTTTTAATAGCTGAGTAGTATTCCATTGTGTAAATGCACCACAGTTTCTGCATCCATTCCTCGGCTGAGGGACGTCGAGGTTGTTTCCAGATTCTGGCTATTACAAATAAAGCTGCTATGAACATGGTTGAGCAAGTGTGGTGGAGCATCTTTTGGGTGTATGCCCAGGAGTGGTATAGCTGGGCCTTGAGGTATGGCTATTCCTCATCTATTTTCTCAGTTTTCTGAGAAATCACCAGATTGATTTCATTCCCACCAGCAATGTTGGAGTGTTCTCCTTTCTCCATATCCCCTCTTTGATCTTAGCCATTATGATGGGTGTAAGATGGAATCTCAGAGTGGTAAAGCAAAGGACACTATCAAGAAAATGAAACAGTATTGTACAGATTGGGTAAAGATCTTCACCAATCCTACATCTGACAAACAACTAATATCCAGAATATATATTAAAAAAACTCGTGAAATTAAACACCAGCAAACCAAATAATCCAATTTAAAAAAATGGGATACAGAGCTAAACAGAGAATTCTCAATAGAGGAATCTTGGTGGAGAAGCACTTAACGAAATGCTCAAAGGCCTTAATCATCAGGAAAATACAAATCAAAATGACCCTGAGAGTCCATTTTACATAATATATTATTATTGATGGTGATGATGATGATGATTTTAGATTCACGTTTGTATTCTAATGAAAGAAAAAAGGATGTGAATTTGGGTGGGTGAGGAAATGGGAAGAATCTTGGAGGAGTTGAGGGAGGAACCATAATCAAAATATACTACATGAAAAAAATTATTTTCAGTAAAATAATCAATAAACTGAAAACAAAGAAGAAAAAAAATGAACAGCTTTTCCTACCATTCTATTGTCTTGTTCTCAAGCACTTGATATTTCTTTTTACCTTTCAGCTCTAGCATTGTCTTCTTTAAGTTGTCAATCAAAATTTCCTAAGCGCAGTAGGTCCCTGGTACTGCCTGTATCAAAAGGCTGATATCAGCCTTTTGAATATGCTAGGTATTCAGCATATTATTGATTCCCAGCCATATTTTCATCTGAGGATGCCACTATGTTAATATTTACATTTTCCCAAAGGTGGAGACACCTGCTATCTACATCAAAAAGAATTCTACTGAACATTGATCAAGCTGTTTGTGCCAGAAGATACTGACATATGTATTCATAAGTCCCCAATGTGCCTGGGAAGAAGACGGCTCCAAATGGCCGTTTTTATTTCCATTCTTCCTGCCTAGCATCCTTCCTCAATTATAACAAATGCACAACATTTGGGAAATGTTTGGATTTAAAATGCCACGGATCAAGCATCCAGCCAGAGGACACACACAGATGATCAAACCTCTGCTTCGCTGCAGGAATACCAACTGCGAAGAATAAGGTTAGAATATATTTGTTAACAGGAAGAGGAAAAGTGAGTAAGACAGAAGAAGCTTGAGCAGCAAATGAGACCTGCCCCTGCTATGAAGATGCTCCCATAACATGAGCATTCCCAGCAGTCCGTTTTCTTTAACCTTGCTGAAATTGAAAGGTGTCTGCTTTCCCTCCTTCACCAGGATCTTTTGAAGTGCAAAGTTTTCTCTTAAGCTTCAGGGCCTGAGTAACTCAGCTGTCCCTTTATTATGCTACAGCATCTGTGATCAAACAGAATTCAAGAAGACAGAAACTATCCTGTCAAACAGTAAACAAAGGAACTCATAATAACCCAGTGTTCTCACAAGGCCTCAAGCCTTTGGTGTCCTGGAATACTCTGGGGCTTTGGAAAGGCACTAAACCACCCTGAATGTACAAAAGAAAAAAGTAAGGAAAGAAAGAGAGAGTAAGAAAGAAAGCAAGGAAGAGAGAGAGAGAGAGAGAGAGAGAGAGAGAGAGAGAGAACACAGTAGGCAAGTGTGACAGGTGAATGCATCCACACTTGTTACAAACAACCTTGTTACAGAAGGCCATGGCACAGCCCTTGCCTTCTTAAATTGTCAGGAGTCCTGCACAGAATTAAATCTGCCAACTTTCAGTAGTGGAATGTCAGGGAGGTGCTCCTTAAACCTAACCCCTCACCAAGGACATACAGAAAGTTTATAACTGCTGGGAGAAAGAGAGAGATTTTTATTCAATGGTATAGTTGCCCATAAGCTGTCCCTGTTAGTGCAAGAAACCCGTCACCTAACCCTACCAAACTTCAGTGTCACCAAGCTAGACTTAGGTGGAACTGCTTCTTTCATCTGTTGTTAGGTCCTATCCGGAATGAATAGATGTTTGTTCACGTTCTCAGGATGTCTTATGAGTCATTGTGATACCATTAAAGTTTTATTCTAGATGTCTTAGCACTGCCTTGTAAATGGGTAATAAAACGATAAAAAAAGGTTACATGGTAAATATTTTAGGCTGTGGGGCCATTCTGTCTCTGCCTAAAATATTCTGCTCTGCTATAGTGTGGGAGAGAAGCCGTAGACAGTCATCAGGGACTGGGTGTACAGTGTTCCGCCGACGATATTTATAAAGTGGGACTGACTGTTTAGCCCAAGGGCCAACATTTGCCAAACACCGACTTAGTATCGCATTTCTCAGACTTGTGCCATGTCAAAGTCATCTCCATAATTTTACAAAGTCTATAACTTTGTATAATCACATTTTCTATAAAAACTAAAAGCTCACTTTATTTTAAGTGAATTAGTCATTAGATAAAATTAATATCATTGCTATAGAAAGAAAACTAGTATTACAAAAATATGTTGACATTGTCACAGATGTCATGGAGTTCCTTCTGTAGGCTCTTGATCTCATTGATAGAAGAATTAAAAAATATACTTAAGGGGAACTTGAGAACAATATATATATATCACATATAAAGTTAAAGAAAAGCAATAAGGTAGGCAAGCCAGAAATCTCTACAGCTGCCCATGTGAGGGAGGAGAGAGGGTAGAGAAAAATTACACTTCATTTTTATTTTCATACAAATAATTACTTTTAATTTTTATTTTGAACGGTGTATATAATACTTGCATACAATGTACTGTATACCCCTTCCAAATTATCTGTCTCCCATCCCTGCTGACTCACTTCTTCCCATTACACCAAAAAATAAAATAAATAATTTTAAGAGAGTACAAATAAAAAGATACCAGGAGGACAAGACGGACACACTAGGACAAAAGGATGAGGTGCCACTGGCCTTGCCATACTTGTCATAGCACTACCTCCCTGTCTGGCTAGCTTGGGTCCACCCTTGTAGGTCAACCAAAGAGGAAATATTTAATCATAATAGCACTTGGGTTAGCCTTGGAGTCAGCTAAGAGTTGTTCCTGGTGGCCTTGACCTCAGGATACAACTAAGACAGGCAGGAATATCCGAATATGCTCCCTGTTAGCTTTGGTTCAGGAAGGAAGAGCTAGTTGAGTTACTGTGCTTAGCTTACACTTTCTTTTATGATTTTACATTTCTTTTCTCATTGCATTGAGACCTTCATACGTGAGACACAGTCTTCACATCATTTCCACCCCAGCTTTGTAGCCAGGAAAGACGAATTAAGAGCACCGGCAGCCTTCGGTTCACAGCTTAATCATGCAAACGTCGAGCCCCTCAGCAGCTAGTCTTAACCTTGCAGTTAGCCACAAGCATTCCGTGGACCTTCCCTGTTAACTGAGAGGCCTGTGCTGATTTCACTATAATCCAGACACATTGTTGAACATGAAATACAACCAGGTTGGAGAGCTTCCATCATAATGTTCGAAATCTGCCCATGCTGAGATGTTTTAGCCTCAGATTTCTTATCTACCTGGATGTTACAGACCTCCAGAAGCTGCTTGTCTCAGTCAGAGCTGTTGTGTTGATATCCATGTCTTAAACAGTGCCTGGAGAGGAGGTCAGTGATGAAAACAGTTGCTTCCAATCAGCCATCTTCTATCTTTTTTAAGATCACGGACAGCCTGTTTCAAAAGAAAATGAACAATAAGGACATAGTAGGATGGGCTGGGAGAGTAATAATAGGAGAACACTTGCTGAGCATGTGCCTGGTATTTCATGTTTAATACTGAAAAAAAGTGTAAATGTTGGTTTGTTTTGTTTTTCCCCCTCAAATG
Source organism: Pachyuromys duprasi (assembly GCA_028658305.1). Taxonomy (NCBI): domain Eukaryota; kingdom Metazoa; phylum Chordata; class Mammalia; order Rodentia; family Muridae; genus Pachyuromys; species Pachyuromys duprasi. The sequence goes on from CM053763.1 coordinate 25,713,591, forward strand.
AGATAAGAGCCATTCCCAAGCCTTTCAAGGTCTTTCTGAACCCTTGCTGGCTACTGTTCTAGCCTAAACTCTTCTCCATGCTAAATGGTTCAAACTGGCTTCAGTGGCTTCTGACTAAATTGCTCTGCCTGACTTCAAACTAATTTGGGCAATATGTTTTCATCTTGTTCTCATTCTCTGACTCATTCTGTCTTTACCTGTGTCTAGCTTGTTCTCTCTGGAATCTATCACTGCAAAACTTTCCCAGTAAGAAACTCTCAGTAAAAAAAAAAAATTAAAAATTTTAAAGCACCAAAACAAAACAAACAGACAAACAAAACAAACGAACAAAAATCATTCTCCTTCTCTTCTCTGAGCTGTTCTTAAGTAGCCTCTCTTTCTTGTGTTGTTCTTCTGAGAGTTGGACATATCCTATCTCTGACGCATTCTGAAATCTTTCTCTGATTCTTTGCCCTTCAATTAGACATCGCTTTTAAACATGGCTATTCCCTTCTGTGAACTAAATATACCTAGCAGTGTGTCAGGTCATACTGTAATTTAGAGCATATCTGCATTCCAGCTGAATCACATAGACCTAGGTGTTTGGATATAATCCCTTGCCGGAGCAGCTATGTTGCTGAATTAAAATTTCTCTACAAAAAGTTTTAAAATAAATATAAATCTTAAAATTCTTCTAATAAAATACTAATAGAAGTTTGGGGAAGGTTTAGTGCTAAAGGCAAAGTTCATCAGGCAAGCTAGTCCACGTTGTTACTGGTTCACGCATCAATTTCCTCCACTTCAGAAAAGCGGCTACTGTTATACATCCACCCTACCTGTCTTATAACTGTCTTCGAGGCACATGTGTTCCTGCGACTTGCTTGAAATGTCTCCCTCTGTCTCTTTGCCTAGTTAACTCTAACTCATCAATTAGATCTTCCTCCTGGTTAACTCAAATCTTCTTTCATGGCTGCCCCCAGGCAAGTCCACAGATGCACTTGTCATAAATGCTGCTATACATAGGCTGAGAAATACATGGATTGTTTCCTGACATCTCCGCCTTCTCCTTAAAGTCAAGGAATTATAAACTCACACTGTGCCTGCAGTAGGCTATAGTTTGGATGTAAATGTCTCAAAGGCTGAATGGGTGATGTTAGGAGTGGTGGAAATGTAAAAAAGATGGAACCTCCTAGGTCTTCCAGTTGTTACAATCATTCCCAGGAAGCCATTGGGATCTTAGCCCCTTGCTGAGCCTTTCTATGTTCTTGTTGTAAAGTTCCCACACTTTACCCACACACACTCTATAATGAGCAGACTCACCACAAGCCAAACCAGGATGGGATCTACAGACTACAAACTGAAATCCTCAAAACAGTCCCCTGACATAAGCATTTTATGGCTGGTGAGATGTCTCAGCACTGGCTGTTTTTGCAGAGGACATGGGTTTAGGTCCCATGACGCACAGCATAGCTTGCAATCCTCTATAACTCCAGTTCCAAGGGACTCAATGACATCTTCTGACTTTTGTGGGAACCAGACATGCATATGGCACACACGCATGCATGTAAGCAAAACATATGAACAAAATAGAAAGAAATGCTTTTAAAGAAAAATATTTCATCTTAAAATTTATGCCTTGTATCTGAGACTTTAACATAAGTAACCACTAATATCTATTTATTACACTAGATAGGTAAATGAAATAACTGACTATATGTATATAAACATGTATAGATATAACACACGCACACAAATTCTGGTTGAGCCCTGTTTTATTCAGAGCATCAGTCTTATTTTCTCTCTCGGACTCTGTATATTTACATTCTAGTAAGTTAAAAAGTAACTCATCTTAAGGAAAATATTTACCTATTTTGAATGAAAGTTGCTTCGTTGAGATACAAGCGAGTAATTCTCTGTAGCTTCAGCTGTCTGCGCGTCTTCCTAGAGATCGGTGACTACCAGTACCCTTTTCTTTCCTGTTCAATGGCTATGCCATTTACATGATATCCAATGAGAATATGAACTCTAAACCTTTTAACAAAATACATGATTCTTAGAAATAATTATGCCTGTACTTTATGGAATGATTTTACTCTCTACTGTGATGCTATATGCATTTTAGGAAATTGCAGTGAGTTAAAGAATAAGATTTCTCACCAACATGGGTTAGCATTTGTTCTGCTATAGACTAATGTCCTGTAATCTGGACTTCCCATTTATGATACATAAATGAAGAGCTACTTCACAGAACTACTCTAACTATTTTATTCAAGTTATAGCATAAATATTCACTCTAACATCATATCATGTTCAATTTTATGAGAATATGCATCACTGCCATTAGTGTTACAAATATAATTTACATCTTACATATTCTTTCTAATTTTAATTGTTAATTTATTTATTTATTGGTTTTTAGAGAAAAATGATTTTTTGTATAGCCTTGGCTGTCCTGTAGACCAGGTTGGCCTCGAACTTACAGAGATCCCCTGCCTCTGCCTCCCTGAGTGCTCATGTGCCACCAGGCCCAGTTCATGTTACATGTTCTTAATGAAGATTAAAAGAAATTATCCTCACATGGTATATACTCACTTATAAGTGGATATTAGACATATAATATAGGATAATCATACTAAAATCTGTACACCTAAGGAAGCTAATTAATAAGGAGGACCCTGTGTAAGATGATTAATCCTCACTCAGAAAGGCAAAAGGGATCAGCAGAGAGAGAAAACAGAGAACAGGACAGGAGCCTATCACAGAGGGCCTCTGAAAGACTCTACCCAGGAGGGTATCAAAACATGCTGAGACTCATAGTCAAACTTTGGGCAGAGTGCAAGGAATCTTATGAAAGAAGGTATAAATAGAAAGACCTGGAGGGGACAGGAACTCTACAAGGAGAGCAACAGAACGAAAATATCTGGGCCCAGGCGTCTTTTGTGAGACTGATACTACAAACAAGACCATTTATAGAGATAACCTAGAACCCCTGCACAGATGTAGCCCATGGCAGCCCAGTGTCCAAGAGGGTTCCCTAGTAATAGGAACAGGGACTGTCTCTGACATGAGGAAGACAATGAAGCTAGTCCTGATGAGACCTGATAGACTAGGGTGAGATGGAAGGGGAGGAGGACCTCCAATTTCAGTAGACTGGGGACGGGGGGGGGGGTGCACATAGGAGGAGAAGAGGGAGGGTGAGATTGGGAAATAATTAGGATGGGGGCTACAGCCGGGATACAAAGTGAATAAATTGTAATTAAAAAAATAAAATTAAAATTAAAAAAAAGAAATAGTTCAAAGAGAAGCTAGAAGAAAAGCATGATCCAATGTACCATTCCCTAACTTAAAACAGACTACTATTACTTCAACATAGCCTTCTACATTCATGGAATACAAATTTATTAAAAAATTTAGAAAATAATTACTTAATAATAAACTTAAATTCATACTAAAGCAGCATGTATATGTAAACATCCAACTAAAACTATTGATTTAAGACTGATATAAAAAGAGTAGGCGAAAAGAAAGAAATGGTGCTTTCTTGCCATTCAATACATTCTAAAAAGTGTTGTTGCCATGAAAGTTGTGTTATTTTCCAATAAAAGCTTCTGCACTGCTTTCAAGTTTTTACTTAACTACAACTTTTCAATGTAGGTTGATCCACTCTAAGCACCAAGTATATAATTGCGTCTGCCCACACCTGCTCCAAGGACGCCTGACTCTCCTATCCCTACTCTATTTTCCAGAGAACCTATTGCTTTTTTGCATTCTGTAGTTGCTTGGTTATTATAGTTCATTATTTATCTGCCCATTAAAACTTCCAAGAGCAGAGAACTTTGTCTCTTTTCTGCTGTCTAGTGCCTCCTTCATATTCGAAATCAATGTATACATGCTGAATAAAATAATTAGGAATGATATTACATTTACAAAAGGCCTTCCCATAAAAACCTCTAACTCCATCAAAACTGGAAAATTAGAATGCATTTTATTAGTAGTGCTGGTTAATTACCTCATAACCACTAGTGTTTTTAAGTCTTCAAGAATTACATTATATAATTAATAAAATTCAGATAAAGTAAAATTCTTGAGTTTTAGAGATAGCTTTTATAGAAGATTTTGTAGTAGAATATTTTTATTGATTTTTTGAAATTTTCACGCATACGTACAGTGTATTTTGATCACATTCACCCCCAACTCCACCCAGATTCACCCCTAACCCTTCAAACCCTCTCATTTCATGCGTTTAGTTTTTTATTTGTTTCTTTTTTGTTTTGTTGGGTTTTTTTTGGTTCAGTTTGGTTCATTTGTTGTTGTTGTTGTTTGTTTGTTTGTTTTTCTTTTTTCTGAGACAGGGTTTCTCTGTGTAGCCTTGGCTGTCCTGGACTCACTTTGTAGACCAGGCTGGCCTCAAACTCACCGAGTTCTACCTTCTTCTGCCTCCCCAAGTTCTGGTATTACAAGTTTGCACCACCACACCTGACTTTGATTTTTGGTTTGTTTGTTTGTTTTTAATCCACAATGTTCAATTAATGCTTCCCATATATTCATAGATATATTCTCCTTCACCGGTTCATAGGCAACCTACCAGGGATCACACCCTTAAATAAAACTGATCCTCTGTCTCCCAGAAGCCATAAACTATCTATAGTTCTTCAGCTAGAGGTGGAGTTGTGAGCACTTTATCTACTGTGCAAGTTACAATGTCGCCTAGCTTGATCTTGGGTAGATCTCGTTCAGGCAAGCACAGCTGTGAGTTCATGAATGCAATGGTTCTGTTGTATACTAAAGCCAATGTTTTGCTCTGGTCTTTCCCAGTCTCTGGGTATTATTTTGTTTGTTTTTTTAAAGATGTATTTATTTATCATGTATGCAGTGTTCTTCTTGCATGTACACCTGCCAGACGAAAGAGAGACCCAGATTTCATTATAGAACGTTGTGAGCCACCATGTGGTTGCTTTAGAAGAGCAGCCAATGCTCTTAACATCTGAGCCATCTCTCCAGTCCTTAACAATAAGAGCCCTCTCTGGCTCTTAACAATATTTTGACTTCCTCTTCTAGAATGATCCCAGAGCCTTGGGGAAATGTTCTTCTGATGGAAAAAATTCAACCTATGGCTTATATTACTGAGCCGAATCTTCATTCAGAATTACAAATTAAACATAAATTTGAGATCTCAGAGTTTTTCAATTAAATGATTTTTTATTGTTATTAGTTTTGTCCTTCTGCTCCAGAAATTCAAGGTTAGTTTTTTTTTGAAGAATTTTAGTATTGATAAGGCTTTCCAGACTTGAACATACTCAAACTGGAAAAAAATGTGTTCTTATATAGTTTCGATAAAGTCATCTGTAAAATGAGAATAACAAATATGATATGACCACCTTATTTATTGGCCACCTTATTTGTACCTTGATCCATCTTTCTTCAGATTTAGCAGAGAATAGGTTGGATAGAAAATCCCCAGGCAATTTTAATGAGCAGCAGACTTTGGAGACCACTTTTTCTGAGACACTTAGTTAGAACCAGCATTACCTATGAGTTTCAGGTGTAGGGGGACCAACACTGTAAGACAGACTTTGTTAAAGAAAAGTTAAATATTTGCTGAAAAATCTCCTTAATGTTTAACCTTTTATAATGAAAGCTGTTAAGAGCCAGCTGTTCAGCCATTTTATTGACAGCTTAACTCTCCTGTCATACCTGGTTTCCTTGAGCAGGGTGTTGTCAACATAGCTGCTTTATCAGTGCCTGTCTGGACAGTTGTCATTGCCACCTGGGTGCTTGGAACACTTCACAGGCTCCCCAAGGAAGCTCCACTGTAGCTGAGCAGGCACAGTGACCACAGCTGTGGAAGAAGCTGAGACTTCTGCTTTAAGGCTATTTCAGACAGTGCTAACCAGCTGTTTCACAGCATTCACCAGCTCCAGGAGACATTACTTCAGATAGGATGGATATGACAAGCATTGGAAATCTCTGCAGGGCCCCTCCTACAGATGGACTTACTCATCTTACGCTGTTATCATGGGGTACTACCTGGGTAGAACACTTCTCCTGATGGTTTAACAGAAAGTGTGATTCACAGAAGGAAGGCCATGCACATGCCCACTTTCTGATAGGTAGAACTTGATCATGTGCACAAAGCTGTCGTGCCAATTTTGTGAATGTATAATCCTCTGCTTTTTCAATCTCCCAGAGTCAATACAGAAGACCTCCCTATTGTGCATGACCCTGACAGAAAAACAAACAAAAATCTTATTCAAATGGTCTTTTAAATGCCTACTGGAGATTTAGATCAAAGATTGAGTAAGGTGAACTGGCTGCCCAATGCAGAGAAACCCTCAAGGTTTCCAGCCCTAAACTCAATACCCCTCCCTATAGTAACAGGCAGCAGGAGAGTGACTCAAGGCAGTAACAAGGACCCGAAGCTCTTGTGTCACTTGTCATCTATAAGGTAGTTGAAGAGTTACAGAGAGCACCCTGGCACAGAGACTAGAGACCATAAACAGTTACAGAAAGGATGACAAGGCAAATGGTTGCAGAAAACTAAGAATATAAAAGAAAAATATTGAGAAAATCTAGGACAATGAAAGATAAGACTGACAGAAAACTCCGACATGCCAGGTTAAGAAATGAGGTTCAGGAGTTCCACAAGGAGATGAACAGAGCCAAAAGAACTAGACCAGGGGCCCTGCAGAGACTGATACCCCAATCAAGGACCATACAAGGATCACCCTGCTCAGATGTAGACCATAGACTCAGTCTGCATGTGAGTTCCCTAGTAAGGGTTGCAGGGGCTATCTCTGACATGAACTCAGTGGCCAGCTCTTTGATCACCTTCCCCTGGGGGGTGCAGCCTTGCCAGGCCACAGAGGGAAACAATGCAGCCATTCCTATGAGATGGGATAGACTAGGCTCAGCTAGAAGGGAAGAGGTCCTCACCTATCAGTGGATTAGGGGGAGAAGAGGGAGGGAGGGTGAGATCTGGAGGAGATAGAGGAGGGGGCCACAGCCAGGATACAAAGTGCATAAATTGTAGTAAATAATAAATGAACAACAACAACAAAGAACTAAAGTTCTAGCAAAGCTTGGAGTTGTTGTGTTAGTTGCTTGGTAAAAGATCACTAGTACTCAAATTATAGAGCCTCAAAGTTGAGTACCTAGAATCATAGGTCTTTGACTTTGAAAGCCTAGAATCTTAAGTCTTTGTTTCTCATGGCCTAGAGCTATAAGCCTTTGAGTTTGAAGTCCCAGCCTCATGTGCCAAGTCCAAGGGAGCTGCTCCTTGCCAACCATGGTTTCCATTACAAAACGGGGAAAGATCTTGAGATACAGCCACAGCCATTAATGAATATAGCTGAATTTTTTCTTTGCATATGATAGATCCTTTAGAAAGAAAAATAATGGCTTATACTTCACAGATTCTAAGAAACTTCTTACTTTAATTTTCATATATTGGGATGTATTTTATAATGGATGGGTTTTTATGGTTCAGCTGAGAACATTTATTGCTGCTGTTCTTTATGATGTGTAAAATGACAGTACCTCTTTAATTGATGCCATAGTAGATTCGGAGATATGCAAATGATGCAAGTTCTAAATTTCTTTCATTGTTCTTTATAGTCACAAACTTATCTTTCATGTTTAAGATTATGGTAGCTAATAAAGGCTTTGGTCACATGGAGGAATCAGCCGTGAACACATAAACGGAGCTACTCCTCTTCTCAGAATGGAAGAAAGAATCACTCCTTCTCTTCATATCACAAGGAAGATCAGTAGTAATTAGCACGCTGTGGTAACAAAAACTTTTTTTGAGAAAAAAATAAATCTATGTGCAGTAACAGGGTACTCTAAGCTCTCAGTTTAATGTGGTCCCAGAGCTATTTCAATGACGTAATTTAAAAATTATTCTAAATGAATTAGAAGGGATGCAAGCTCTTATTCCCATGTAATAGCCTTTACTTTTCTGCCTTAGCGAAAGATTTCTAGAGCTAAGCAGAGAATTCTCAACAGAGAAATCTCAAATGGCTAGGAAGCACTTAAAGAAATGCTCAGTGTACTTAGTCATCAGGGAAATACAAATCAAAACAACTCTGAGATTCCATCTTACACTTTTTAGAATGGCTAAGATCAAAAGCTCAAGTGACAGCACATGCTGGAGAGGATGTGGAGAAAGGGGAATCTTCCTCCATTGCTGATGGGAGTGCAAAATTGTTCATCCACTTTGGAAATCAATCTGGCCCTTTCTCAGAAAACTGGGAATAACCATACCTCAAGCCCCAGCTATACCACTCCTGGGTTTACACCCAAAAGATGCTACACCATTCAACAAGGACATTTGCTCAACCATGTTCATAGCAGCTTTATTTGAAATAGCCAGAAACAGGAAACAACCTATATGTCCCTCAACTGAAAAATGGATACAGAAAGTGCTTACACAATGAAACACTACTCAGACATTAAAAACAAGGAAATCATTAAATCTGGAGGCAAATGGTGAGAGCTAGAAAAGATCACCCTGAGTGAGGTATCCCAGAAGCAGAAAGACACACAGGGTATATACTCACTTATAAGTGGATTTTAGTCATAGAGCACAGCATAGCCATACTACAATGCACAAACCCCAAGAAAATAAATAACGAAGAGGATCCAAGAGAGGATGCTTAAATCTCACTCAGAAGGGGAAATAGATTAGACAGATGTAGTGGTTGAAGAGAGAGAACAAGGTAGGAGAGGGAGCACAGAGAGAAATAAGGATGTAAATCAGACTCCGGGCAGAGAAAGGAGAAACTTTGGATGAAGGCATCTATGCGACAAGCTGGAGACCTAGTCAGAATAGGCCTCTACGAATGTATGAGGGGACTCTAGCTGAGACTCCTAGTAGCAGGGGTCATGGAGACTGAAGAGGATGCCCTCTATCTAGACAACACCCCTAGTGAAGGGAGGAAAATACCAAACCAACCACAAAAGTTGGATCCAAAACTTTCCCTGCCTATAAGATCTGCAGGAACAAAATTAGAACAGATAAAGCAAAGGTTAGGGGAATGTTGAAACTATGCCTGGCTCAACCCAAGACCCACCCCGTGGAAGACAGCCAGTCCCTGACACTATTAAGGATACTCTGCTAAGCTTGCAGACAGGGAGCCTAATGGAGTTGTCCTCTCAGAGTCTCTACCCAGCTGTGCCTCAAAACAGATACTGAGACTCACAACCAAACACTGGGTGATGCATATGGAGTCTTGTGGAAAAGTAGGAGGAAAGAGAAAAGGACCTGGAGGGGACAGAAGCTCCACAAGAAGACCAACAGAGCCAACTTATCTGGTCTCAGAGGGGCCTGTGGAGTCTGATGCATCAACCAAGGACCATGTATAGACTGGACTTAGGTCTTCTACAAATATGTAGCTGATGGGAAGCTCAGACTTCATGTGGGTACACTAGTAAGAAGAGCCAGGGATATCTCTGACATGGACTGTGTTGCCTGTTTTTGATCACTTTCCCCCGATGGTACTGCCTTACCAGGCCACAGAGGAAGAGGATGAGCTCAGTTCTCATGTGACTTGATGATGGGGTGGATGGGTAGGGGGACTCCTGTTTACTGAAAACTAGGAGGGAGTTGGGAAAGAAGGCTGGGATTGGGAGGAGAGGGAGGAGGAGGCTACAACCTGGATGTAAAGTGAATAAAAATAAAGAAATAAGAAAAAAGAAAACGAACTGAATAAACATAAGTCAGATCTTGATCCATGTCTGCAATGGAAGCAGCACATACAGTGAAATGTTTCAGTCATATCTGGACAAACCCTGTAAACCGCCGATGTGATCCCATTAGCTGTATAAAAGTGAAAGCGGAGGCTCACAGAGGAAGGCAGAGCAGAGCGTGAAGATGCAGAGGCTGCAGGACCAATGCTCTTTAGCAATCACAGCTTAGGATGGCCTGCCAGCCACAGTGGTAAGCAATACCCTTGTCTCTGGAAAGTCAATGCTTTTAAGGTATTTATTTTATTTCACTATTTAAAAAAACTAAATTACCTTCCTGTTCCATTTCAGACTCCATTTCAATGACAAGTCTCGGTTTTTATTTTCTTTTTATAGAAGTCCTGGTTGTTTTTCTTTTCTTCTATTTTTTTTCCAGCTAAAGTATGTTTGACCTTGGGAAAGATGTTCAACCTCAAGTATCTCCTTTTCACTCCCTGACAGTTATTTAAAGAGATAAAAGCAAAACAAAAACCAATTTGAGTTGCTTTCTCAAGACTGTGGCATAAATCCAAAATGACGATCAAATCTTGTGGTGGTCTTGGTTTAATAACCATTAGAAAGAGTCTAAGTAAATAAGTCTGCCTTAGCACAAGAAAAGCATAGAAAAACCTGTGCTCATAGAACCAAAATATTAGTATAAACGAACTTATGTATGTGATAGAAAGAGACCCTTTTCTCCTCTTTTTCCCTAAGTATGTTATCAGTCTAAATATGAAACATAAATAATAAAGTTAACTGCATTACCATGTGGATGATAGTAATGGCATTCATCTATGCAAAGACTGTGATGGGGGAAAAAAGTATTAACTAAGTTATACAGGAATTGAGGACTTTGGGACTAAGGTAAATATGACTCACTATGTTGAAACCCAGCACCAAAAAATAGAGCAAGCAATGCAAAAAGACGAAGAAGTTACAGGCATCTGTTCATTACAAAGGACTGTTTAGCGAAAACAATCTGACAGACTCGGGGGGAATTCTTGATAGACACTTGGGTTGGACTAGTATAGCTATGGACATTCTTCAACCAGTTTTCTGCTGCATGTTCTTTACATGTCTCTAGATGAGCTGGAAGTGGCTTGTTGTATAAACCAGTGCACATGTTAGAATATTATCCAGTATTTAAAATGAATCAGCTATCACCAAAATAATGTGAATGAAATCTCACAAAAATAATACTGAGGGAAAACAAAAAACAAACAAACAAAAATAATACTGAGGGGAGAAGGCAGGCAAAAGCTGTCCTTCAGTATGATTTTATGAAAACACATGTGTGTAAGGCAGAAAGACATATGTACGGAAATAGAAGTAAATAATAATTAACTTAATGAGAATGGGAGCATGTAATAAATACCAAGATTTTTTAGTTATTCTTCGTGTGTGTGTGTGTGTGTGTGTCTGTACAGTGTAAATGCACTCATGCTATAGCTTCTGTGTGAGGCTTGACCACAACTTTCAGGATTCAGTTCTCTCTTTTCACCTGTGGATGTAGATTCTTCCTGGCGTTTGCCATGATACATGCTCCTACCTGGCCTTCACGTTTCCAGGTGTTCGTCCTGGCTCTGCCTTGCACCTCACAGTGGGAGTGCTAAGCCTACAGATGTCACATCATCTGACTGGGTTACTGAGTTCTGGATCTCAAATGTAGGTATAGTGGGACCTTCTTCAGACTGCCACCTCCCAAATAATGATACAGAGAACTTTTTTTATTAATAATGAAAGCCTGGCCTTAGCTTCAGCTTGTTCCCAAATAGCTCTTGTAACTTAAATTAACCTGTTTATAGGTTCATTACCTTTCCTCAGTCCTGGCACCTGTTTCTTCCTCTGTGCCTCGCTGGTAACTCCTTCCTGTGGCTGATTATTTCCCAGAGTTCCTACCTCTGCTGGTAGTCCTCCCTATCCTCCCCTGCCTCAGCTCTATATTAAACCAATCAGAAGGTGATGAAGGGAGTGTTTACAAAATATGATGCAGCCAAATAATAAGAATTCAAAGTCTGGCCTGTACCCCTCCTCTGCCAGTACAGAAATCAGCATTTGGATAATACAAAGACAGTCTTTACACAGTGCACTAAATGATCACCCCAAACTCAGTTTGTGGAGTTTGCAAAGTACGTGCTTTTAATCACTGAGGGATCCTGTCAATCCCATAACCCAAATTTTAAAGTGTACAAGTATAACCTATGCATTTGTATTTGTGTTCTGTCAGCATAAAGGGTAAAACACACGTAACAATAATGATCACCAGGTTGATTGTGGTAATTACTAATAGTAATTCAATCTTGAGATGATCTAGAAGAGTCACTGATATTTTAGTTAAATTGATAACCTTACATGACTGTACACATCTCTGACTCAGAGGTCATTTGTTAATAAAGTAATCTTTCTCCAGGAAAATGAACTTTTATTTCTAGATAATGGTAAAATTTATCTGGTAGCCTTTTAAGTAGTTTTAAATTTTATTATTCTTTCTTGATTTGTTTCATGACATAAAAAGTTGACATTATTCAGTATGTAACACAACAAAAACTATGTCATTATGTGATGTCTTCCTTCCTTTGTTTCAGTAACCCCTAACTACACTGTATGTAGTACTTGCTGATTTTTCCCCTCAGCCAAACCTTGGAAACCTTCACTTACTTTTGCCTCTACTCCTCTCACGCCCCACCCCTTTCCATCTGCACTCACCTTATTTTTGTAAGGCTAAGCTAAGTCAATATTAATTTTTGTGTGTGTGTTTCGCTTTCAATGTAGGGATGTAGGTAAGAGGGAGACATGGGTGCAATGAAAGTAACACAGATATGTGAGGAAGACAGCAATGACATTGTGTGCTTCACCCAATACCACTCTCAGCAAGGCTGGGCATCAAGTGTAGGGGTTCCTGGGGAGTGTTGCTATTAAAACCATTGTCTTTTATGTGTGTGTTTGTTTGTGGGTCTGTCGTAGCACATTGTTTTGACAAGCTAACTATATAGCTTAGGCTGGCTTCTAACTCATGGAAATTCTCCTATTTCAGCACCCTGATACTGGCTTTACACGAATGGGCTACTGTACCTGGACAACTTTTACCCTATAAATTATAAAGATCTTATACTCTTCAGTTTTACAGTCTAACAGTATTTTCATGTTATTTTATAAAAACAAAGGAAAGTTAATTTCTATGGTACCTTGCAGGCAGATCCAATATAGGCTGTACTTCAAAATGACAATACAATTTGGAGATTTTGTCCACAGCGGTTTAGTGCTTACATGGAACCTGATCGGCTATCATTTCCCAGTGCCTTCAGGATGCTGTACCAGGTCTCCATCCATGGTCACATGAAAGGCAGACATCACATAGAGAAAAAAGTGTCTCCTGTCACAGAACAATAGCATTTGACACTGTCACCTTCAGAGACTTTAAAAGAGGTTTCTGCAGATGACAAGTGGTTGCCCTGGAAACTACAGTTCCAACTGATTGGCAGAGCAGGGAACAGAGTGTCCTGTTCCTGCACAGTGTGACTCTCACTCTAGCCTGCAAGGGACACCCAGGAGAATCTTCACCAGAAGTCTCTCCTTATGTGAAAGAGCCATCCTCCCAGATCTCAGCCAGTCAGACTGGACCTGGTAGAACAATATATGGTTCCCCATGTAGCTGAGCTTGGAAACTTGTTTTATCTGGTCACTTCAGTGTGCTGGGCAGCTGCAGGCTGTACCTGCCTTCTCTCTTTTCATTAAACTTCTTTTAACAGAAGCTGGTCGGGAGCAACTGGCTTCCTGCAGCTTTCACCCTGAGGTCAGTTTTCCTGATTTCCTAATATTAAGGTTTTTGGCGAAATTATATCACCTAATTTTCACAAGACATAAAAAGGAAAAGTTAACAGCTCAGCTGTTTTACACACTGTATCACTTTTTAACATCTCAGTTTCTTAGGGTAAACCATGGGAGAGTGCTTGTGTCCTTTCCAAATGCCTGTGCTGTGATCCTAACATTGAGGTGCTGTTACAAAGTCTTTTAGGAGATAGTTAAGCCTTGAGGGCAGAGCCTTTCTGAATGGTATTAGTGGTTTCATAATGGAGGTCTCTACACTTGTTTCTTCTATTATGTGGAACATAGATTAGAAGCTTCCATGAGGAGAAAGAGGGCCCAGAAATTGATTCTATTGTCATCCTGAACTTTCTGACATCCAAAAATATAAGAAACAAATCCCTGCTATTTGAAAAAATAAATTATGGTACTTTGATGCAGTAGCCCAAAATAGGGTAGTAAATACTACTGTGTCCTATTTGAGTTTGCAGAAACATAAAGGAAAGGAAGCAAAAGGCCTTTAGATACAATTACATAATCCAACAAAGAATACAGTCTTTCTTTGAAATGGATCCTTAATATAATATAAAATGTGTTTTGGGATCATTACCTCAAAGAACACCTGCGTCCCCGTGTGCTGCAGTGTCCACAAGCCACGATATAAAGACAAATTTAATGATGTGACAAAAGAATGTGGAAGAATTGGGAAACCCTACCATTTCCAACAACATGGAGGAACGTGGTCATTATGCCAAGTGCAGTAACACCCATACATAAAGACAAGCACTCCCTGATCTCACTTATGTAAGACAAGTTATATGGCCAACTTCATATGTACAATGGTAGATGCCCGGTGATAAGGCTGAATAGTGAGGTAAAATGGAAATATCTTGCTCAACAAATATAAAGCTTTAGTCATGGAAATGAGTCATTTCTGTAATCTACTCAAGGCAAAGTGACTATGGCTAATACTGTATTTTATTATATACTTGAAATTTGCCAAAATGATAGATCTTTGTTTGTTTGATTGTTTGTTTTGTTTTTGAGACAGGGTTTCTCTGTCCTTCAACATCCTGGACTGGCTTTGTAGACCAGATTGACCTCACCATCATAGAGATCCTCCTACTTCTGCCTGTCTGAGTGCTGGGATTAAAGGTGGGCACCACCATGCCTGGCAACTGATAGATCTTCATTAAGTTTTATTTATGACAAAAAATGGCAAATATGTGAAGTGATACGTATATTAATCAGTTTGATGGCAATTATTTTAAAACACATAAACCAAAACACAAAATTGCTTAAGTATGTATCTATGAATTATATTATATTATATATAATAGATTTCTTATATACATACATACATACATACATATCCTGTCAGTAACAAAGCTAGAAAGTAGGAGAGGAATAGGTTGCTGAGAGAAGAGGTAAAGGTAGAAATAAGCCAGTTAAGAAGTGACTTAACCATCCAGTCCAAAAATGATAGCAATTCACTATAAGGTTAGGAGTGCAGGGATAGTGGACAGTCATCATATTCTGAGCAAATTTGGAAACAAAGCTTCCAAGATACCCTCATAGACTGGCTGTGCAGTGTCATGGAGGTGTGAAGTGAAGCTGGGCTTGGTGGCGTGTACCTAAAATAGTGGTTGTTGTCTGTAGCAGTATTTGCTACAGAGCAAATTCAAGGTCACCTGGGTAACTTAGTGAGACTCTGCCTCAAAATAAAAACCAAGAGTGTGGTTGAGGCTCTGTGTCCAGGGTTCAGGGTTTGAACAGCAGGAACAAACCTTAAGTTCAATATTACTACACCAAAGAAGAAGGATTTAGAGCAAAACAGAGCTCTCATCAACAATTATATGAGGAAAAGAAGGAAGAGGTGCAGGGAAAATGAGACCAGGAAACCAATGAGGTACTTAATTTGTGGTGTATTTATCATTTCCTTCTGAAAAGGGGCCAACTAGCAAAGCTATCAAGTTAAAAATTGTCTCTGGGGGAGGAGGGGCCATCTATCCCAATAAACTTTCAGTAGAGCCGTTTGCTGATACGTTAAAAAGTGCCTGATAAGCATCCTCAACAGAAGACATCTCATTTAAGTTCAGAGGACACCTTTGGACTTTAACCCCCTCTGAGAACAGACGCTCAAGGAAAAGTGAGTAATTTTGGCTTCACAGTGGCCTCCACAGCTACAGACCATGTTCTACACATATCTCCTGTCCTAAGGCACCCAGCATTCATCAAAAGGAAGGACAAAACTAGACTGGGAAGGCATCTGTTGATAAAGCTAGAGGAAATTAAAGAAAAAGCAGTACAAACAGCAAGTTAGAAAGTTATTCTATTTATTCTATTATTATTTATTCTAGTAATAAGAAATTAATTAGTAATTAACTATCATCCTAAAGTATTTTCTGGTATTTTAATTACATTAAATTGTGTTATGCTTCATCTCATGCAAATGATGTCATACTTCACATTTTTATGGATGAAGGAGGTTGAAATGGCCAACACTTATCCAGTCCCCACAGCACTCACTGTGCATACTGGACATGAAATTCACAGTGCCTCACTCCTCTGTCTGCATCTCTTATCCATAATGAGAGAATAAGTTTTAAAAATAAAGAGTAACACTGATGTTTTTAACTCATTCTCAGGCATGATTTGAATGTCTTCAATTGCCGGACTTAAGAAGTTATCACAAACACACCTTAACGCTAATTGCATTACTATGGAGTTGGTGGGGTCAGGGTATGAATGATGGCTACTCCAGCAAGATCTCATCCTGACATGAAGAACTTGATGTCTCATTGAAGAAGTGATTCCTTCTCATTCCTTAATGTCTCCACGCTTCTTATTTGTTGTCTCCACTTCTCTTCAAGTTAATCCCATATATCGGAAAGGACATTATAAAAGACATTGTTACCATAAATGCGCCATAATTTAGGTAGAGTCAGTACAGTGATTTTATCCCTAAGACAATTTTCTATCTTTTCCTACTATAGATAGCTTATACTCTAATATACAACAAAATAAATCATTTTAAATGTGCAAATCAATGAGTATTGTTAAGCGTTTTCACCACTGGCTACCATCAAGAACCAAACAGCTCCAGGAGTCAGTCATTTTTCCTGGGCATGGCAATTCTTACCCTTCTTGCCACAGGATTTACACATTCTGGATTTAGTCTAGATTAGATTACTCATTCTTTTCTCTTTGCCTTCCTGCATGCCTGCCTCTGAGCAGCGTGACTCTCATACTTACCCATGTTATTGCATGCTGCCGAGGAGTTCCACCATACATCTGCACTGCAGATCACTTATTCTTTCATTAATTAGCACAATTTTGGGTTGTTAAGTTTGGGGCATTATGAATAGAGCTATTATGAACATTCACAACAAGTCTTTGTAGGGACATGTATTTTGTGTTGTTTTATTTTTAAATTTTACTTATAAATACCTAGACTTGGAGTGCCCTGATGTATGTTCATAAGAAAATGTCATGTGGTTTTCTAAAGTGGAGGCTGCATTAAATTCTTTGAGAGATGAGTTTTTCTATATCTTGACCACCATTGGAGGCTCTATCTGTCATAGTAAGTGTGGTGCTATCACTGTGCTTTAGGTTTTCATTTTATTATTTCCATTTAATCATCAAAACGTGGTGAACTGTAAAGATTAGAAGTATTGAAACTTATTTTCCAAAATTATAGACAAGTTAAGTTCTCTGTGCCTGAGGTTCATCATTTTTAAGCTGTGGTTAACAGCAGTTCTAATGTAGGATAATTTTAAAGATAAGTATTTGAAAGAAAAATGTCTGTAGCTTTGTAAATGATTTTTAAAATGATTTTTATTTTAAGTACATTGGTGTTTTTATTTTTATTTTTATTATTTTATTTTTTATATTAATCACAGGTCATTTACTTCGTATCCCAGCTGTAGCCCCCTCTCTCATTCCCTCCCAATCCCATCCTTCTTCCCTCATCTCCTCCCATGCCCCTCTCCAAGTGCACTTATTGGGGAGGTCCTCCTCCCCTTCCATCTGACCCTAGCTTATCAGGTATCTTCAGTATCTTCAGGACTGGCTGCCATGTCCTCCTCTGTGGCCTAGCAAGACTGTTCTTCCCTCGGGGATGGGGAGGAGGTGAGGTAAAGGAGCCAGTCACTGAGTTCATGTCAGAAATAGTTCCTGTTCCCCTTATTAGGGAAACCCACTTGGTTACTGAGCTACCATGGGCTACATCTGAGTAGGGGTGCTTTGTAAATGATTAATGCATGTGTGCTATTTTTGTTATTATTTTAGCTCTTAAGAGTTCAAATTTTTGCTTTTAGGTCACATTGTAAATGTGAAGCTGTAAAGACCCATTGTAAATATTGTGAAACACTGAAAAAAGACTATAACAAAGAACAGGTTAAGTGCATGTCAACTTCTTCCATCCTCAGGTGCCCTAATAACAGGCAGCAAAGGTTATGGTTTAACCTGATTTCTATAAATATAAGGAGGAAAGTCATTTAAGGGCCCACAGATCTTTCAATACCAGGATTCAAGCAAGAAGGAAAAATAACAACAAAGATAATTAGAAACTTCATTGTACATTTCCCCAAGAGGAAAGGAAGATCAAGGAAAGAGACACATGCTGTTGAGTACAGTAATATTAGGAAAAACTGAAAGCCAACAAAAGAGACTTCATGGATAGCTCTAGTAATGACGAGTGGTTACATGAATAGAAGACAGATAGAGCAGAAAGGATTGGAATTATATCTAGACAAACTGAAAAAGACCATAAAGAAGATGTTGGGAAAATTAATTTCTATTTATTCACTTTACATCCTAGTCATAGTCCCTTAGCTCCTCTCCTCCAGCTCCCACCCTCTATCCCTGTTACCCTATCCTTCCTCCCTTACTCCTCAGAGAACTGAAGCCCTACCCCTATGCCCAGCACATCAAGGTGCATTAGTACTGAGTGCATTCTCTTCCCCTGCAGCCTGCTGAGGAAACCCCACCAGGGAAAAATGATCAAAAATTAGGCAGCAGAGTTCATGTCAGAGTCAGCCCCCATTTTCTCTTACTTGGGGACCCATAGGAGGACAGAGTTGCCCGTCAGCTATATTTGTGTTGGGGTCCTAAGTCTAGTCCATTCATGGTCCTTGGTTGGAGCAAGTCTCCACAGACCCCCTGGGCACTGGTTAGTTGGTTCTGTTGGTCTTCTTGTGGAGCAACTGTCCCCTCTGGGTCCTTCTATCCTTACCCCAACTCAAGATGTTAGAAAATTAAACCACATCTGAGAAAAGTGGAATCTGAGAACTTTTGTGGACTAAAAGTATAATCTTTCTAAAATATACCATGTGGCCAAATAAATTGTAAGCTCCATCAGACCATCAAAAGAGCCAGCAATCATTTTGGTGATAGAAAGAGAAAGTCTAAAAATGTGACAGAAAGAAGATCCAAGTCTTTGACAAATACATCCTGGTAACTAAACATTGTAGTCTGAGGGACATTGAACCTCATGTCCATATGCACACTTTGGTTCCTAGCCTAAATATACCTCCTCTGTTACTCTTTCTACTTCTGCTTCTGACTTTCTTATTCCAGTCTCAGCTCGTGACTTCCATGTCCACCCACAGTATCTCTGTACCCCTTCTACTGCCAGTTGGGCTCCCAATGCCTGTTTTTTTTCCTGGTCCTACCTCACTCTCCTGGCCTTCTCTAAGGAAAAGCACAAAGTGTATTTAGCTCCTTTGTTTCCTGTGAAAATCACTGTCTGAGTTCCGGGTCCACATCCTCTGGTAAACTTACCTGTTCCTGTTTTCTAAGGCACTGTGTCTTGGTGACACTAACCAAGTCAAATAAATGTGTTCCTTAGTTCTTACCAGCATATGAAGGGCATCCCACTTCACATGTCATTTTGTGACATACCAAAATCTTTTGAGAACTCGACTGATTCACAAAAATGCAAAGTTCTTGACAGTGTGGCTGTGTTTGCAGTAAACATGGCAACACTAACTAGCTCACAGGTCTGAACTTCAGAAGTATGTTCCTCTGGAATGGAATGGATGTAAATGAAACTGGGGCATGAGGAGCCGTCTCTTTACATGGTCCCCTGGGAAGAAGTGGTAAATACTGTTTTCAGGTGTAGATATTCCATGTCTGCTATTCTGCTTTCCTCATTTAAAAGCTTTCCTATAGGAAACCAGGGGTTAACACACAGGAGGGTATCATAAGACTCACTGTGATCAAGAATGTAAACTGGGAAGGAGGTTTCAGGTAAAATTTTTTCTCATTATTTGGCTGAATGAAATAATTTGCTAATTTATGTTTGCACATGCCTTTAAAGAAACAAAGTACTTTAATTTCCTGTATAACTGAAAGGTGGATGAAAGATAAGAAAACCATGGATGCCACTCAGCATGTCCATCTCTGTGACTTTCAGCTTATCCAGTTTAATATATTTTATTACTTCTGGAAATTTCATGCATGGATACAATGTACTTTAATCATATTCACCCCTACTCCCCCTCCTAACTCCTTTCAGGTCCATTACCTTCTCCTTAGCTCCCTGTGGTGATTTGAAAAATGACTCCCATAGGCTCATAGTGAGTGGCACTGTGAAGAGGTGTGGCCTTGTTGGAGGAAGTGTGTCTCAGGCACTTCCTACTGCCTGCTGATCCAGATGTAGAACTCTCAGCTCCTGCAGCACCATGTCTGCCTGCACATAGCTGTGCTTCCCACCATGCTGACAATGGACTAACCTGAAACTGTAAGCCAGCCCAAATAAATGTTTTTCTTTGTAAGTGTTCCTGTGACAATGATGTCTCTTCACGGCAATAGAAACCCTGACTAAGATACTCCCCTTCCCAATTTCATGTCTTTTTTTTTTCTTTTAGCAAGCCACTGAGTCCAACATGTGCTGACTGTACACCCAAGTATGTGGTTGACCTAACAGAGGCTACAAAGACACTTACCCTCCCTCTGAAAACTACCAACTACGTAGCATCAGCTTCTCAACTAGGGGTAGGTCCAATATCCATGACAGTTTGGATATTGACTGGCTTAGCCTTGTTGGTGTCTTGTGCAAGCAACTGCGCTTGCTTTGAGTTTCCGACAACTGACTGTAGTTGTCCTGTCCTGTCAGAAAACAGTTTTGCTACAATCCCACCAGACTTTTATAGTCCTTATTGGCCTATGACCGAGGTGTCCACTAAACCTTGGGAAGATTGGATGTGATCCTATTCATAGATGAGAACCCACAGACCCTTATTCATTTTCTTAGATTCTACCTACTCTCCACTGCACAAAGAAGCTTTTCTGAAGAGGTTTGAAATCAGCATAGCTTCTTTTAACAGAGGAAAGACTCCACCCACTAGGGTAGGCTGCATGAGACACTTTTAGAGTTGAATCAGAAATAAATCCAGGGTGATTTCAAGGGTGTAGTTGACCATAGCATCACCCCCACAAGTTCTCAAGAGTAGTGGATGGGCAGGAAATTCATGTTGGTAAGTTCAAGAGCCTGATCTTTGGCTTCTGCTCAATTTTATTCTTTACCGTGTTGACCCACAGAATAAACCTTAAAAAATTAATTTTTTTATGATCTTGAGATAGATGGATAAGATAGATATGCAGGAAATGATAGGAGGAAGGAAATTCTGAAATATAATCAACAGTTTAACCAAGTTGGAGTCAGCCAGAGTCAGTCATTTCCAGCAGAACAGGCTTCTGCGGTGATTAAACCTGATAAAATGAAATGAAATGCCTCTGATGAAATGAAAAAGAACACAGAGCATTTTTAGATCACAGATAAGCACTTTGCCTCCATTCCATGGGCACCTTTACAGAAATCAGTCTCAACATTTTTCTGTTCCATGTTCTGTTGCCTCTCTACACTTAGTCTCCTGAGCAAGACACCACGAAAGCCTTTGCTTAATTCAGTTTCATAATACTCATTTCATTATATTTCAGGGCAATGTATTTTTCTTGGACCTAACAATGGCTCACATATGCCTCCAATTCCAACATTGAAACAAGCAGGATCATGCAGTTCTGGGCTAAGGAAGGCCGGTAGCTTTCAATGAAGGCCCATTGAGGACAGCAATAAAAGGAATAGTTTTAAAATATTTTTACCATCAGTATGGTTATTGCTATGATAATCCTGACCACTTGTTTGTCTTAGTTATTATTGTCTTTGCCATGATGAAACATCATGACCAAAAGCAAGTTGAAGAGGAAATTATTTATTTGACTTCCACTTCCACATTCCAGTCATCATTGAAGGTAGTCAAGGCAGACACTCAAACAGGGTGGGTACCTGAAGTGCAGAGCTCTGCTTACTGGCTCTCCCCCATGACTTGCTCACCTTTCTTTCTTATGAAACACAACCCAGAAATGTCTCCTCCCACAATGGGATGACCCCACACCCAATCAGTCGCCAGTCACCCAGTCTTATGGAGACATTTTCTCCATCGAGGTTCCCTCCATGACAAGTTGACATAAAACCAGCCAGCACATAGTTCTGAAGAATTCTTCCTTCAACTTTTGTTGGGGGTATTTTACCACAGAAACGAACACAAATATCTGTTCTCCTCAAACTAATACACTTCTCCCATCATTGAAGCTGCGGCTCAAACACTATTGTCAGTGTCTGTGAGAACTCAGGTTGCTACCACCGCTGCAGTCACGCTACCCTTGTTATCTCATTGGATTTTTCAGTTTGGCTGAAGAGATGTGAACTAGTTGTCCACAAATAAGCATCCCAGAATGGTCTGGGAACTGTGCGCATGGAATATGAGTATTTTGGAAAGAGGAAGAAAAACAAAACAAAACAAAAGTGCGGAGAGTCATTTTCTTATTTTTCCAAGTAATTTGAGTGTCTAAATAGTTTTTCATGTCCACTAGGATCTGTACAGGCCCTGAGCACTCATCAGTGATGGCACGTGGGAGAACAGCTCCCCATTGGGAGGTATTCTGTGACTGTAATTAGTATACTATTATCAAACATATATACAAGATATATTGTAAGATATATATATATAGTGTACATAATTATTTACTATTATGAGAATACATTATGTGTCCTAACGGGATAGGGAGATGGCTACAATGGGAAAATGCTTGCCTCTCAAGCATGAGCAAATGAGTCTGGAACCCCAGCATCCAAGCTCCCCAAATCAGTGCAATCCAGTATCAATAAAGTATTCTATCTCATTTTTCAAAAAGGAGGTGGGTGAAGAACAATTGAAAAAATAGTTTATGTTGACTTCTGGCCTAAACATACACAATCACACATCTGTACACATGCTTATTCTTGCGCACAAGCACGTGCACACATAGTACAACATGCCACCCCCACACAAGAAAACTTGAATATGTGTCCTGCCATTACAATCGTTAGTTACTTCAAGATTACCTTAAGCTTTAGAAAATGTCCAAGAAAGTAATAGAGAAGAAAGAAAAAACATCTTTGGCTTTGCTTTCTACCACGACTGACAGCTCTAACTACTTGTAGTGTGACAACAATGGGAGGAGCCAGGAATGCAGACCTTAACAGTACATACTGTTTTTCCAAAATGATATTGAATTTTTTAATTTCGTGAAAGGATAGGCAGGATTGAAAAAGGATAACTTTATCAAACTTTGATCTTCTCCTACCCAGCAGCCTAGGTTAAAAAAAAAAAAAAAGCAGTAAGGTATTTACCACTGAGGTTCAGATAGCCCAGAATGGGTCAAGTTAGCAGGTGAAACTGGTGACCTCGGTCCCACTATGAGCCAAACTCAACTGTTTCATGACAATTATATTTGAAAATTGTTCTGAGACATGTGATGGGGAATGTGATGCCTCAGAAGGTGAGTCCCTCGGTGGCAAGTTCTTCCCGGAGCTGTAAACCTATCCTGCACCTTCTAATAGAGAAATGCTCAGCAGATAAAGGTCAGAGGACACTTTGTGATCAAACCGACACCCGTAGTGCCTACAGGTGCATTGAGATGCATGACTTTTAACACAAAAGTTCAGCTGACTAAATTTCTTCTGGGGACAACTGGCTATCATTTCTGTTTTCTAAAATAAAACAGCTTCAAGTACACAGACCCGTTACCGTGTTGACATCACTGGCTATCACTGTCTTAGTGTCCCTGTAGCTCTGTGATTAGCTCATGCTTATTGTCACATGTCAAAATCAGGCCCAACAGAAGTTAAGGTGAGGCAAGCCTTTAAAGGGCCCTCTCTTCAGTTGTCAGTTTTTCCTTTAATATGTAAATACAAAAATGAAGGCCTATCATATAAAAACCTAAGTCGTCTTTGGATCACTTGGACTCCATGGCCCGGCACTTAGAAAAGGTAGTTTAGGCAGAGTTTCAGATGTGATTCTGAACTTGTAATGAGAACAAGTGTTTGAGTCCTCACAGTGTTTTACAGTACAGTCTCACGGTGGCAGTATTGTGTTGAGAGAGGAAAACGGGGCCTTGGGAGTAAGCTCAGTCAGATGGCTGTACTTCATCTGGGATGAAATACTTAGATATTCACTCTAGAGCACACAGTGGCTGGTCAGACAGACACGCTTAGTTCTGAGAAGTCCTGAGCAGTGACTGGCGCTTCCTTCCCTGCTGCTGGCTCTGCCATTCACTGCTGCAGTACTTAACTGTACTAGTGACGGCGGAAGTTGATTCTCATCACTGAGGAACACAGGGACGTACTTTCAGCTGCTCAGGTCTCACACACTATTTGTGCACTACCTATGACAGGTTTCTTTCTTACCTTTCTTTCTTTTCTTTCTTTCTTTCTTCTTTCTTTCTTTCTTTCTTTTGTTATTTAGCAATGAATCAGAAGGGTTGTGGGGTTTTTGTTGTTTTTTTTTCTTTTTTGTTGGTCTTTTTTTTTTGTATTTTAGTAGTTCTTTGAGAATTTTGTACAGCATGCTTCCCAAAGCTCTCTCCAAATCTAACCCTTCCCTACCCATGCTACTTTGAATCCTTTTCTTTTGCTCTTTTGTTTTATTTTTCTTTGCTGTGTTCTGTTTCTCTATCAAGATAAACTCATGCTACCGTGTTAGTATAATGTTCTTTTGAAATGTATACACCTTACCCTTGTTCACTCAAATGCTGATTTCTGCCCCCCCCCCAACTCTCTGGTTTCAATCCGGATATTGTATTGTGATACTTATTCTAAGCATCCTGTCTCAACTCTATGTAAACAGGCCAAAATAAAGCAACTAGACACAATGTTGAGCTGGGAGGAGCCAGAGGACAAGAAAGAGGGGAGGAGCAGGGGGGCAGGAAATGAGTAGGAGAAGAAGAGGTGAGAGAGAGAGAGAGAGAGAGCAGGAGGAGAGACCATGGAATGAGGTGGAGAGATGGACTGGGCCTAATATATCACAAAAAGCAAGTATAATGGGTAAACATAATTTTCATGTTAGAAAACTATGAGGGCTTGGAGGTTTAGGAGGGAGTAGCTATTGCCCAGCATTGTGTTCTAGGTTAACTAAATAAACTCAGTCTCTGTGTGGTGATTTGGCTATACAGCTGTTTAGGATTAACAGCAAGCTTTACCAAACGATATATCAATAGTAAATATTAATAGTCACTTACAACATTACCCAAATATTCTTTCTTGGATGTGTGGCCCTCCACTGTAGGTATCACAGTCAACTTACTGAGGGTTACACTATTTAAAAGAACTGATTCCCTCCAAGAAACCAAAAACTTCCAATAGCTACTCGGTAGGGGTATGACCTCATGCCTAGCTCCTCCTAGCTTCTAGGACTTGGTTTAGTGTGGGCTTTGATAGTCTTCTCTATGTTGTCATAACTACTGTGAGTCCATACATGCAGATACATCCAGAAAGCAGTTTCCTTGTGGTCATCAACAATCTCTCTGTCTTAAAGTTTCTACCCTTCATTTGCAGTAGTTCCCAAGTCTTGGGAGAGGGGCTGAAGTACATAGCTTCTGTCTTCCTTTAGGGTTTCTGTTGCTGCAATAAAATACTGGGACTAAAAAGCAAGTTGAGGAGGAAGTGGGTTCTTTGGCTTATCCTCCCACAACACTGTTCATTATAGAAGGAAGTCGGGATAGGAACTCAAGCAGGGTAGGAACATGGAGGCAGCAGCCGATGCAGAAGCCATGGAGGGGTGTTGCTTACTGGCTTGCTCCCCATGGCTTGCTCAGTAGGGGTATTCTTCCCCATTATAGGCAATTCCATAATATGTGTGCGTGCGTGTGTGTGTGTGTGTGTGTGTGTGTGTGTGTGTGTGTGTATTCTGAAGTTGTGGGATTCCATGTGAATTCTTAATAAGTGTTGTGGTTTGGACGTAAAGTAACCCCTGTGGGCTGCTGTGCCTGAACGCATGGTCTCCAGCAGGTGACACTGTTTTAAAAGCTAACATGAAGGCTAGCTAGAAAAGGGAGGTCTCCTGAAGCTGGTCATTTAATAGTATTACCCTTTTGATTCCGACCATATAAACCGTATCATCTAGACCATATAAGGACACATCACCCATATGCTCACCTCATTATAACACAGTCACTTCAGCAGCTATATCCTTTCCACATTGACAATCTGAATGAAATACATCCCTCACATAAGTTGCTCTGGTCAGGCATTGTATCTGATGAACTAATTAACTAACATTCTAGTTTCCCCAGAAAATAAATAATAAACAGAAGCATTTTTTTATTTTCCATCTTTTTAAATTTAAGGACAAAAACAAAAATCATTTATAATCACTGATACCATAAAAATTATATAGCTATATTGTTCTAATTTCTTTCTTGAATCTTTATCTCTTATGTAGGTTATTACCTTGGAGTAGGGTAATCAATTTCCATAACCAGTCATTAGCTTCCCTGAGGGTGCTAAGTTTTTTTTAGATAACTGATTCATAAATTTAATATTTGACATGACTAAATAACACTGAGAATAGTAATTTGTATTTTTGGTCAAGTTTAACACATTCATATTTTAAATGCATCTCAATATGTTTACTACTTCTCTAAAAATAATCATCAGGTCCTTTTGTATTCCCAGTGCAAACCTCAGCTCACCAATGAGAAGGATATTGGAAACCAGGTCAAGGCTTTTAAATTGCTGCTGCTTATTGGATACTCCCACTATGCGCCTAGTATGTCAGCTGACTTTGGTTGATCTCTCATCTTCTCAATGCTTGATCTTTTGTAGGTGAGGAAACAGATAGAGAAAAAGAGTAACTTACTCTAAGCCAACAGCTTACTAATGGCTAGACTAGGAATGACTGGCTTTCTCTTTGACTCCTGCTACGAAGGATGAGGCTTCTAAAAATGGTTTGGATTTGTGACTTACTGAAAATCTCTTACTGATGTGTTGTTTTCTGCATTAAACATCAGCAGTTCTATGATGTCTATGTATGTGTCAATTTACATTATTATTTTAAAAAGAAATTGATGTGAGATACAATTTAACTGTCAGATGAACAGTGACTGCAGAATTTGAAAAATTCTGGTTAGTGAATGAACACCTGTTGTTCACTATTCTGATGGTACTAGTCAGTGTTCTCTACAGGGACAGAATTTATAGGATGAATATATATTACAGGCTGTATTCCAGCCACTCCAACAATGGCTGTCTAGCAATAGAAGGTCCAAGTAGTTTTTCAGTCTACATGGCTGAATGTCTCAGCTGGTCTTCAGTATATACCAGAAACCTGCAGAAGTCAGCTCTCATGCCAGGAAAGGAATGGACTTTGCAGCAAGAGCAAGATCAAGCTGGTAAAGAGGACAAGCTTCCTTCTTCCCTGTCCTTTATATAGTCTGCCAGCAGAAGGTATGGCCCAGATTCAACATGACTCTTACCACCTTAAAATATCTGGATTAAAAGTGGGTTACCTACTTCAAATATTTAATTAAAAAAAAGTTTATCACAAGGGGACCCAGATCCTTGAGTTTTAGTTAAATCCTCATGTAGTCAAGTTGACAACCAAGAATAGCCACCACGACTATACTATTTTGATAGTTACCTAGGACGAAATGTTGGAAAGATAATTTGATTATAATTTCCTATATTCCTGTGGATTTTCCCTGTGTACCAATAGTTCCAGTTCCAGTTCCTCAGACACATTGTGCCAAGACATAGACGTCCGTGGTACTAGCTGTAAGATTTTTTTCAAACAGAAAAACATTTCCAGCAAACAGCATTTCGGTCAATTAGTCCTTTCTATAAAAAGTTACAATAATGTTACACTGGAGCACGCTATGGTCACTATCAGATGTACTGAAATGCACACTCAAAATATATAATTAATAGGAAGAATGTGTTGTAGAAAATTATTGACTACATGATTCAAATAGTGGTCAATATACCTACATACATTTGCATCCATAATCCTAGAAATTTTCATGCTATACACTAGCCAGAAGCTATTGCTTGTAGAGTGCAGGAGATGTGGTAGTTTGAATAACACATTTTTCCATGACACTCTTTGTTCCCAGTTAGTGACACCATTTAGGGAAGTTCATTCAAATGTGGCATTGCTAGAGAAAGTATGACTCTGGAGACAGTTCGTTCTCTGCTTCCTGCTTGAGGCTGTGAATGGAGCTCTTAGCTTTCTATTCCAGGAATCATACATGCCATACTCCCTGCCATGGCATACTGTTATCCCTTCCTTCTGAAAGTTATCTTCACTGTGGTGCTATAGGAAAGCAATGGCAAAGTAAATAATACTGAAGGAAATATTTGGATTCGGCTTTTCATGGTGCAGCCATGAGTTACATTTTATTTACAATGCTAGGAAAGATTTCAGAATAACAATAATAAAAATGATTATTCAAAGATCTCTATTTCAAAAATAGCAACATTTAATGACCAAAAGAGTTAGCTTTAATATACTTCCTTTAACTGAACCATAATCTACAGGTAATTAAAAGGCTATACACAAACGATATCTCATACAGTACTATCACTCTGTTACTTCATTTTGTTTTTGGAAAGAATTCAGAAGGCTGGTGAGATGGCTCAGAGAAAAAGAACTGTTCTTGAGAACTTAGGTTCTGTTTCCAGGACCCACATGGAATGACTCACAACTACCTATAAACTTCAGTTCCAAAGAAGTCAACTCTCTCTTCTAACCCCACTGGCTGGTCCCTCCATACAAGTGGCAGGCAACACACACACATTGAAATAAAAATGAAATATTTTAAAAAGAGACCAGAAGCAAAGTGAGAGGAGGAGCCTGGCAGTAACTTTTTTTGTGTGTATGAAGCATTCAGTGTAAATGATCTTTCACAAAAAGTTGAAAGCTAATTATGTCCACATCAAATCTCCTTCGTGATCCTGTGCAAATCTATGCTCTCAATGGAACCAGTGACTGCAAAGACTGCCGGTTCTTTTCAGTTCCTTCTTCCTCTCCACCTCTCCAGCCTCCCCTCCCACCACCGTCACTCCCTATACACCCCCTTTTCTCTCTCCTTTGGAGGTAAAG
>CM053763.1:25742618-25758712 GCA_028658305.1 Pachyuromys duprasi
ACACCGAGCTATCATGGGCCCCATCTGAGCGGGGGTTCCAGGCCACATCCACACATGGTCCTTGATTGTAGAAACCGTCTCATACAAGACCCCTGTGCCCTGCTCAGTTTGGTCTTTGTGGGAGCTCACATAATCTTAGCAATAGAATATTGACAGTTACGGTGTTGAGCCCAGGAATACCAATCATGGGCTCAGAATTCGCAATTCATACAAAATTGCAATGGTTATTGTATTGGTCAGAGTTCTCTAGAGGACGAAAATTTTTGAGTACATGTGGCTAGATCTCTGAGATTGTCTTCAAGACATACCAGAATCCTGAAGAAGTAGGTTCTAATACCAGTGAAGGAAGATTCATCAGAGTAAAAGCAAGCTAGCAAAGACAACAAGGTCCCTTCTTCCATATTCTTTATATAGGCTGCCAGGAGAAGGTGTGTCCCAAATAAAAGTTGGATTTTACAACCTGGAAATATGTAGATTGAAGGAGGATCTTCCTACCTCAAAAGGTCCATATTAAAACTGGGTCCTTCCACGTTCAATAATTAAATTAGGAGAAAATCTCTCACAGGAGTACCCAGACAGTTGGGTTTCAGCTAATTCCAGATGCAGTCAAGGTGACAGCTGAGAACAATCATAGCTCCACCTCTTGTCAACTTGACACACAAGCATATCCTCTTACGTCTTGCTTACTTTTCAAACAAAAATAATAACAGGATCATAATTATGCCAAACATGATATAACTATCCACATGCAAACACATTATATATTTAACCAGGTCATATTTATGGCCTACCATGCTGTAACTACCCTTCACACAACCACAAATGCATTACACATGTTCGAATAAGGGGCAATGTCCCTTGAGGGATTTTTTTTAGTATCTTTAACCACTAATAGTTTGTCTATTGAAGTTATATTAAGGATAAAGAAATTAAGGAAAGAAAACACAAATGTGTGTACAAATACACCCTTCAATATGATAAAGGCACTTACATCAATCCTCATTTCTGCAGCTGGTCACATGGCCTTAAGCTGGTATTTGTAACTGCCTTTATTTACTAGCCATTATCTATTTCCTCCACCTTCAGGAAGTACCTCAGCAGGTCTTAATTTTTTTTTCTGGAGGAGTGACCCATACCTTCATTCCTGAATGGTCTGTGCCCTTTGCCATCCTGCTTTAATTAGGTTGCTGTAGTTTCCCGCTCACTTGAATCAGAGACATATACTAAATACCAGCTGGGGATTCCAGCCTCATGGACTGAGTAGCTACTGGATTGTAAAACCTTCCATTGGTAGACAGCCATTATGGACTATCAGGCCCACAGTGTATAGGCCATTCTGATAATTTCTGTTTTTCTTTATAAATAGATTCACTCTATAAGATTTGCTTGCTTCTCTAGAGTCCCCTGACTGATACAGATTTTGGTACCAGAAGTAGGGCTAGAGCAACAGAAATATAAGGACTTTTTTTTAAGTATCTGGAATGGACTTTTCTATTTGCCAAAACCTACAGTAACTCAAACCTCTGGAGTTACTACCCCCACCCCGGGCCCAGACACCCAGAAAGTACTGAAAGCCCATGGCATAAACTAATTTCAGTCTTAAGGAGACAATTGCATTTGATTATCTTGATTCACAAATTGTGAAATTCAAGAGATTTGGTGACTATGTATATAAAACTTTTAACAATTTGTGAGAAAAAAAAGGAAATTGATGATGTTGGTTGCTTGCACCTAGCATCTCTGGATAAACTGACAAAGGAAAAGAATGAGCTCCACTAGTTTACAAATGGGCTTCCTAGTAAGGGGAACAGAGGCTGTCTCTGACATGAAGTCAGTGGCTTGCTCTTTGATCACCTTCCACTGAGAGGAGAGCAGCCTTATCAGGTCACAGAGGAAGACAATGCAGACAGGACTGATGAGACCTGATAGGCTAGGGTCAGATGGAAGGGGAAGAGGACCCCCCCCCCAATCAGTGTGCTCGGGGAGGGGTATGGGAGGAAAAGAGGGAGGGAGGGTGAGATTAGGATAGCATGAAGGAGGGAGCTACAACTGGGGTACAAAATGAATAAATTGTAATTAATAAGTAACAATAATAAATTTTTAAAAAGAATGAGCTCCACGATAAAAAGTATCCAATGTCAAGCATCTCGGAATGTGGTGAAGAACACCAATGAATTCAGTGATACAACTGACCTGATGCACATAAAATCTAAAGGTTTTTAAGTGTGCCCTAGAAGAGAATTTTCTCTCCAGCAGCTACTAAGCTAAAGTAGGGGAGAACAGAACCAAAGCAATCATCATGAGGTTAGCTGAATTACAGGAAAAATCATTTAAACCCTAGCCCCAGAGGGTGTCATTGGTTAAAGTAAGGGCAACAATTGGTAAAGAATGGAACCCTGTAACTTGGAAGGGGGTTGTGAGGAAGAATCCTTCTGAAGCTGTGAACTTTGACCTCTCAGATTCTCAAGAGCTTATCTCACCAGACAAAGTAGTCTCTCCACCCTCAACAGAAGATGTACTTCCACCCCGAAGCTCTGAAACATTGTCCTTATCTTTCATTGCTAAACTAGCTGTGACTTTCTCTGAAGGAGAACACCAGGGAAGACAATGCTAATGTCCTGCAGGACCTCAAGACCTATAAGACTAAGTAGGTTCCTAGGGGAGATATAGAAAGTATAGTCGATGAAGAGATGTACTACACTACTAATGAACTTCCTGAGTTTGCTAACTGATCCAAGCTGAAGTCTAGAAATATGAATGGGAATGGATTTTCAGGGTGTGAGATAAAGGTGGAAGGAACACAAAAGTGGATAAGTGATTTGGACCCTCTAAGTGGAAAGTAAAAGTTTAATATGAAACCTCACAGTTTTTTAAAAGGTGTTATAAGTTTGAATGATAGGCAGAAGCATTTATCAAAAGATGGCTTTCTGAAAAAAGAGTTGGAGTTGCCTGATATCCCTTGCCTTAGTGCTGATGAAGAGATTTAAGGCTCAGAGAAACTGCAATGTTAGAAAAAGTGTGCTGAAACAGTCTCAGAAAAGACCCCTGTGTCCAGATATATTTGGTCCTTATGGAGCTCCTGTCTTCTCCGGGTCATACTGTCTCCCCCTTCTTTCATACGAGTCCATGCACTCTGCCCAAGGTTTTGTTATGAGTCTCAGCATCTGCTTTGATATGCTGCCAGGTAGAGCCTTTCAGGGTCCCTCTGTGGTAGGCTGCTATCCTGTTTCTTGTTTTCTCCTACTTCCAATGTCTATCCCATTTGTCTTTCTAAGTGAAGATTGATCATCTTAGCCTGGGTCTTCTTTCTTGTTTATCTTCTTTAGGTGTACAGATTTTAGTATGTTTATCCTGTCTTATAGGTCTAGTACCCACTTAAAAGTGACTATATACCATGTGTGTCTTTCTGCTTCTGGGATACCTCACTCAGGATGATCTTTTCTAGATATCACCATTTGCCTGCAAATTTCATGATTTCCCTTTTTTTAATTGCTGAGTAGTATTGCATTGTGTAAAAGTACCACAGTTTCTGTATTCATTCCTCCATTGAGGGACATCTGGGGTGTTTCCAGGTTCTGCCTGCTGCGAATAACGCTGCTAAGAACATGGTTGAGCAAATGTCCTTGTATACTTGAGCATCTTTTGGATATATGCTTAGGAGTGGTATAGCTGGATCTTGGGGAAGCACTATTCCTAATTGTCTGAAAAAGCACCAGATTGATTTCCAAAGTGGTTGTACAAGTTTACATTTCACCAGCAGTGGAGAAGGGTTCCCCTTTCTCCACAACCTCTTCAGCATGTGTTGTCACTTGAGTTTTTGATCTTAGCCATTCTGATAGGTGATAGCTGAAATCTCAGGGTTGTTTTGATTTGCATCTTCCTGATGGCTAATGACGTTAAGCATTTCTGTAAGTGTTTCTCTGCCATTCTATTTTCCTCTACCAAAGACCATGCATGGATATATCCTAAGCCTTCACTCAAATGTAGCCAATGGCAGCTCAGTGTCCAAGTGGGTTCCCTAGTAAAGGGAACAGGGACTGTTTCTGACATGAACTCAATGGCTGACTCTTTGACCTCCCCGCCCCCCAAGGGAGATGCTGCCTTGCTAGGCCACAGAGGAGGACATTGCATCCAGTCCTGAAGAGACCTGATAAGCTGGGGTCAGATGGAGGGGGAGGAGGACCCCCCTTAGCAGTAGACTTAGAGAGGGGCAGGGAGGAGATGAGGGAGGGTAGGATTGGGGAGTAATGAGGGAGGAGGCTGCAGCTGGGATACAAAGTAAATAAACTGTAGCTAATATAGAAAAATAAAAATTTAATTAAAACAAAAGAAAGGATGTGCTGTGTAAAACATAATCCTCCAAAATGGGAAGGCCGAGAAGACATACCCCTTTGCTAATGCTACAAGATTCTGCAAAATGGTAAGGGGGCACCAGCACATTTGAAGAGTTTTGTTGTTGTCCTTTTCCTTGTACCAGACCTTAGGGCTGGAGATACTCAGTTGGATGAATTAAATTCAATGGGTTTATTGAACCCCAAATTAGCAGGGGTCAGGTGGCAACACTTCCCAAAGGCAAGGTGATTGTACTTATTGTAATGGTCAACTTTGACAAAGCAATGTCCATAATGGTCTAATCTGTAACAGGCAGCACAGGCAAAGCAATTTTTATGGTGAATTGACTTGTATAGATCTTTCATACTGCTAATCAATTATGGTGTTTCCAGGCATGAAATAGCTAAGAAGTCTACTGTATTTTTGTTTGATCTGTCTAAGTAGAAACTCTAAAACAAAAGGAATACAACGGATCATGGTGAAAGGGAATCTCAGCCTGTGAACCAATTTCCTGACTTGAGCTAGTTTTCAGACTCAGAATCACCTGAATGAAGGGATGGCCAGTTGTCCCTGAAGAAAGACCTTGATAAAATACCTAAGAGTCTTAGTTAGCCTTTCCCCAACCCTTCCCTAGAGGGACTTACAACCTTTATACAAGGGTAAATGTACACTAGAGAAAAGGAAACAATCAAATTTTCTGTGGTCTATTGGGTACTGGTTCTAAATCGACAATGACTCCTGGGACTTCAAAATACACTGTGACCCTCCAGTTAAAGTAGGGGCTTGTGGAGGTCAGGTGATTAATCAAGTTTTAGATGAAGTCCAACTCACAGTAAGTTCAGTGGGTCCCCAAACTCATCTTATGGTTATTTTCCCAGAATGCATAGTTGGGATAGACATACTTAGAAGTTGGCATAATTCTCACATTGGTTCCCTGACCTCTGGAGTAAGAGTTTTTGTGGTTGGAGAGGCTAACTAGAAGTTTTAGAGATCCCTCTATCAAGGAAAATCATGATTAAAAACAGTGTCATATCTCTGGAGGAATTGAAGGCATTAGTACCACCAGCAAGGATCTGGAAGATGCGGAGGTCATGTTTCCCAATACATCTCCCTTTAACTCTTCTGTCTGGCCACTGCAGAACACAGATGGATTGTGGAGAAAAACAGTTGACTATGGAAAACTCAATCAAGTAGTGTCTCTAATTGCAACTGTTGTGGTGTCCTCACTTGAGCAGATTAGCACATCTCCTGATCATGGCATGAAGATATCGACCTAGCAAACATCTTTTTTTCAGTACCTGTCCATAAAAATCACCAGAATCAGTTCTCTTCAGTTGCCAAGGCCAGCAGTATAACTTTGCAGTTTTACTTCTAGGATGTATTAACTCTCCAGCACTGTGTCATAACTTAGTTCAAAGGGATCTTGGTTATCCACTTCTTGCACAAAATATTGCAATGATTCAGTATATTGACAATATTATACTTATTGAACCAAGTGTGCAGGAGGTAACAAGCACTTTGGGCTTGTGGGTAACACATATGAACATCAGAGGACAGAAAATAAATCCAACCAAAATTTGAGGGCCTTCTACCTCAGTAAAATTGTTACCCATCAAATGGTGTAGCCCATGAAGAGATACTCCTTCCAAGGTGAATGCTAAATTATTGCGCCTGGCCTTTCCCACCACCAAGAAAGAAGCATACTGTATAGTGAGTGCATCTGAGTCCAGACTGCTGTGCAAGCTGTTTCACCATTTGAACCATATTCCAGCTGACCAGACGGAACTTTTGGCATCAGTGGCAGAAAAGAATGCGTTTGGAGCCCTTGGAAGGTCGCTATAAATGAATCACAGAAGGTACCTTTGGGGATTTGGAGCAAGCTAGTAAATAGTTCTCCTCCATGCCCTTGGCATCAACTCCTCCAGCCCTACTTGAGTTCCTTTCCACACTTCCTTCAGCAATGGACTATGATGTGCAAGTGTAAGCCAATAAACCCTTTCCTGCACTTGCTTTTGGACATGGCGTTTCCTCATACCAATAGTGACCCTAACTACGACAGTTATCAAGTTCAAAGGAAGCCAGTATTAATTCTCCAAAAATATATTGTCGGTTGAGTTACTACTATTTACTAGTTCATTGTTGCAAAGACACACTTTTAGGTGCACAATTGGAAGCTTTGGAGTGGCTAAGTGGGTGGAGTTCTCACCTTGCAAGAATGAGTACATCTGAGCCCTAGAACTCGTGTAAAAGGTGGGTGTGGTGGCATATATCTGTAACCAAGCAATGCCATCCAGATGTAGAATTCCAGGGGTTCACTGACTAACCAATATGCCCCCAAAACAAGTTTCTGCTTTCCTGAGCTACCTTATTCAAAACACACCCACAAGTGCAAGTGTCCGGGTGAAGGAGAGTTAGAGGTACATAGACAAGGAATGCAAAAGCGAGCTCCCTGCTGTGGCAGTTTCTCATTCCCAGAACTTAATGAGAAGGAACAGAAGGAAGGCACAGAGGTCAGCATATGAAAAGGATCGTCAGGGGGAGGGGAAGACCCGAGGACCCTCCTAGATACCCAAGGCAGACCAGACAGTCCTATCCAGGATGGAGAAGGCTGTTACTTTCACTTTCTGAAAGTTGGACTTCTGTCTTTTCCTGAAGTTTAGTTTTTGTCATTCCTTGGCATTAAGCTTGACAATCCCTAACACTCCTGCTACATGGGCACAAACTTGTACACACGTGCATGTAACATACTCACACACACACACAGATGTACATATTGTTCACTTCAATTAATATGTAGAATCATTACAGAATAACCTGTGATAAACAAATATCAATCAAAAACAAAACATTGCTTTTCTCCTGTTTTTAATCCTGCGGGCAAAAATGTAGACTCAAAACTATTCCTAATCTGCATCCAGAGAAAGAGAAGATAACAGAAAGCATTTCCAAGGTCTAATGTAATTTTTTTATTAAATGTATCTAAACAAATAGTCATCTGACAAAGAAAACCTACATTCACCCACAGTTTCTAATCAACTGAACTAGAAACTAATCAATCAATTGCAGTTAAACTCACCACTTACCAATACTGTTTCAGTCTTCACGACACTATGTTGTACAATCTCAAGCTCATGGTTTTACCTTCACTAAACATATCGAGGAGTAATTAGACAAGATATAGACTGGGAATCAGATTTCTCTAAATGCTCTCACCACTCCTCATATTTTGATTTGACTACTTCTTTAGAAGTAGATTGGATGCTAAAGAGCACTATTCATTTGCCAGCTGTCAAGACAGAAATTTATTACTCATTACCAAATTCAAATGATTAATTTTGCAATAATTTGTTATGGTCTTTTCCTTTTCGTTTTGTATTATACTTTCAAATGACTATGATTTTTCCATTATGCATCATAAGGTTAGCATAGTATTTGCATGTATTTACAGCCCAGAAATTAACCCTAGTGAACACACACACACATACACACAGTCAGGAAATCACTTCTCACATTCACACTCAAATTCATTTCCAAGGCCATTCTTCTTTCTTTCCTTCCTTAATTTATTCTTTTTTGTCTTTCTTACATCCTTCTTTCCTCTCTCCTTTCTTCAATTTTCCTGGTCCTCCTCCTTGTCCTCCTCCTCCTTCTTTTCTTTTATGGTATGTTGGACATAATTCAGGATTTTATGCACACTAGCAAAGTAATCTTCCACACTAAGCTATATGACCTGACTGTGTGACTTAGTTTTAGAATTTATCCCTTTTTGTGTGTCTTAACTACAGCCCAGTAAAAGCCCTTAACATTTTTCTTTAAAACATATACTTTTCATTGAAAATTTTATAGCTTCATAAAATTTTTTGACCAAATACAACCTTCATTACCTTTCCTCCAATCCAGCCCACCCCTAAACTCATCATTACCACTTTTAATTCCCAACTTCCTGTGAGGAAAAAAAAAACCTACTGAATCCATTTCAGTCTGCCTTAGTGTACATTGATGTGGGACCACATGATAGAACATGGGTGGACCCTCCAGGGTCCCATCCCTGAAGAAAACACTTTTCCTCCTTGGCAGGGAGAAGGTTTTGTAGGAAACCTGACTGTTTATAGGTAGCAAGCAAACTAATACTGTCAGTAGAAAGTTACTTATTTTTTTAATTCTCTGTTAATTAATTGGGTGAAAGTCTGTTCTTTAATCTGTGCAATTCTACTGTACATGTTTTTACCATATTCTGTGGACGTTGTTTCTTATGGCTCTATCATTGATGATGAGCAGAGAATCCCTGGTATTTCTATATAGCGTGGACTTTAATGTGATACTTGATAAAAATACTTGATTGAAATGGAAATACAATTTACTTCTGCAAACCTTGTCATGAACACTTATGTTTTATTTATTTATTTATTTTAATAAATTTATTTATTTTTATATCAATCACAGGTTAGGTTTTTTGCATCCCATGCGTAGCCCCCTCCCTCATTCTCTCCCACCCTTCTCCACCCTCCCTCAACTCCTTCCTGCCCCCTCCAATTCCACCAACGGGGGAGGATCTCCTCCCCTTCCATCTGACCCCAGATCATCCTGTCTCCTCAGGGCTGGCTGGAATGTCCTCCCCTGGGATCTAGCCAGGCTGTTACTCCCTGGCAGGTATGGGGGAGGGTCAAAGAGTCAGCCATCAAGTTCAAGACTGAAACAGTCCCTGTTTCCCTCACTAGGGTCTTCAGTTCGACGCTGAGTTATCATGGGCCACATCTGAGCAGGGGTTCTAGGCCATATCCATATATGGTCCTTGGTTGGAGAGACAGTTTCATATAAGACCCCTGTCCTGGCATACTTTTAATCAGGTGCATAACCATGTTGTTTCAACATTCCATCCATCAATATTAATGTGAGAGTGTTTCCATGATCAATAAACATATCCATTCTCATTTCCTTGAGGATATATTTTTACTTATGTTTAAAGTCAATTGTTTCTCATGCATCATATCATTCAATCTTTTCAAGACCTTAAAAAGTAAACTTTACCTGGATTTAGGAAAGCCTATGCTGAGCCTGGTTACCTCTCTGTGGAATTTGGAATTGTTTTTTTTTTTTTTTTCAAAATTCTCAGTTACAAATCTCTTTTCAATTTTTGTGGACTCCATTCTTTCTAACTCCTGAATATTGGCTTGACTTTATTGAGTCATTTCTTTTTGTTAACTAACTTTTGAAGACATTGACAACAAAATTTTATTTTTTATTTTTATTAATTACACTTTATTCACTTTGTATCCCCCCATAAACCTCTCCCTCCTCCCCTGCCAATCCTACCTTCCCTCCCCCTTCTCTACATATGCCCCTCCCCAAGTCCACTGATAGGGGAGGTCTTCCTTTCCTTCCTTCTGATCCTAGTCTATCAGCTCTCATCAGGAGTGGTTGCATTGTCTTCTTCTGTGGCCTGGTAAGGCTGCTCCCCCATCATGGGGAGGTGATCAAAAAGCAGGCCAATCAGTTCATGTCAGAGGCAGTCCCTGTTCCCATTATTGTGGAACCCACTTGGGTACTGAACTGCCATGGGCTACATTTGTGCAGGGGTTCTACGTTTTCTCCATGCATGGTACTTGGTTGGAGTACCAGTCTCAGGAAAGACCCCTGTGCTCAGATTTTTTTGGTTCTGTTGCTCTCCTTGTGGAGTTCCTGTCCTCTCCCTATCTTACTATTTCCCACATCTTTCATAAGATTCCATGCACTCTGCCCAGCAGTTGGCCATAAGTCTCAGCATCTGCTTTGATAATCTGCAGGGCAGAGCCTTTCAGGGGCCCTCTGTGACAGGCTCCTAGCTTGTTTCCTGTTTCCTTCTTCTGATGTCAATCTGCTTTGCCTTTCTGGCTGGGGATTGAACATTTTAGCCAGAGTCCTCCCTCTTGATTAGTTTCTTTAGGTGTACAGATTTTAGTAGGCAAATATAAATGACCCTGAGATTTCACCTTACACCCATCAGAATGGCAAAAATCAAAAACTCAAGTGATAACACATGCTGGAGAGGTTGTGGAGAAAGAAGAACCTTCCTTCATTGCTGGTGGAAATGTAAACTTGTACAACCACTCTGGAAATCAATCTGGTGGTTCCTCAGACAACTAGGAATAGTGCTTCCTCAAGAC
Source organism: Pachyuromys duprasi (assembly GCA_028658305.1). Classification (NCBI taxonomy): domain Eukaryota; kingdom Metazoa; phylum Chordata; class Mammalia; order Rodentia; family Muridae; genus Pachyuromys; species Pachyuromys duprasi. Next base: position 25,753,094 of record CM053763.1, read on the forward strand.
CCAACTATACCACTCCTAGGCATATATCCAAAAGAGGTTCAAGTACACAATATGGACATTTGCTCAACCATGTTTGTAGCAGCTTTATTCATAATAGCCAGAAGCTGGAAACAACCCAGACGTCCTTCAACTGAGGAATGGATACAGAAATTGTGGTACATTTACACAATGGAATAGTACTCAGCAATAAAAAACAAGGAAATCATGAAATTTGCAGGTAAATGGTGGGGACTGGAAAATATCATCCTAAGTGAGCTATCCCAGGAGCGGAAAGACACACACAGTATATACTCACTCATATCGACATATAAAATAGGATAAACCTACTAAAATCTGTACACCTAAAGAGACAACAGAATTAGAATGGGACTGGAGAGTAAAGGATGCAGTTAATGGAAAGTCATCATTGAGCCTGGTTCTTAAAGGCATGAAAAGCACCCATGACTCAAGTTCAAAGCTATGTGCCAGAGTCCCCTTTATTTTTTTTCACTCAACAACTAGTCAGTGGATTCATACTTAGTACCAGAGATTGTCACCAAATAACTACCCTCATTGTATGTGTTTTACAGAACTACACTAGGAATTACAAAATAGACACATCAGGGCAGGAAAGATAACTCAGTGGTTAAAAGCACTGTCTGCCCTTTCAAAGGACATGGGTTCAAATCCCAGCAACCACATGGCCACTTACAACTCTCTGTAACTCCAGTTCCAAGAGATCTGACACCTTCATACTGGTGCACAAAAATTAAAATTAAATAAATTATTTAAAATAAAAAGATACATCATGTTGTTGTGAGTGAGTGGGCAAAACTGAAGCAAACAGAAAGATGTCAGACTGTCTTCACTGTCTTCACACCTCTCAGTGTGCGTGAGGAGGATGGCACCATCTGAAACTTCTGCTTCACACCTTTCTAAGAAATACACTCAGTTTTTGTTTTCCTTTGCTTAAGTGTTTCTTGTTCAAACTTATATTCACCCTTTCCAACAACCTTTACCTTATCTCTTTCAGGACATCCTGAAGGTCACCTTCTCGTAGTCGTGGCTGTGTACTTCAAGCACACCACAGCACTGAGAACACACTCTGCTGCCATTGTCAACATTCATTTATTTTATTTTTAAACATACAGCAACCTCACTGATGGAAAGAAATCTGCTCCTTTACAAGGATTGAGTGACACTGAATACCAGGCCTGAAAGAAGGAAAACTCAGCCAAAGCTTAACGAAACAAGTTAGTGAACAACTGGGTGCTTTGATGAAAAAGCCATTTGGGGTACAAAAATTAACCTTGATGATCAGAAAAGAGAAGTCAATTTTTAATACTTTAAAAAATATATTGTCAAGCAAAAATAAGATAATCATTTATTAAAGTTTACTTTTCCATAAATCCTAAATATAAACATTTTCAACATAGAGCTAAAAATTATAATTATGGAAGGTTAGAGTACTTGGAAAATTCCATTTTAAATGATATAAAATTTCATTTTCTTGATTTTAACCAATAATAAATTACTGAAAACATTACTAAATTTTAACCAATAGCAAAATACTAAAACAAATTATTGAAAGACATTCATTTACAGTAACTTGATTTTATTTAATCTTCATTCTTCTCAGAAGACCATTAACCCTGAAAGTAACAGCATTACAGTTTTTGATAGAATACACATTTTTGTCTCTGAAATCCAAAGTAGAGTCTTCATTATTCATATAGAGTTATTTTTGAAAGATGATGTCCAACTTTTGAATGGTCAAAAACCTATAGCAAATATTTCACGTGCTGTGAATAGATAGAGAGAACAAGGAGATACCCACTGACCCTTTGCCTTGGCACACACGGACTCACTGTGGCAGATGATGCAATGTCTGACTGATTGCTCCTGGCCAAGTAAGGGCGGTTCCAGTTGTCAGGCAGTGCACTAGGTTCTTCAATTACAAAGGAATTAATGCAGACATCTTCAACAGCACACACACTGACCGTGCTCACACTTTCCATGTCGTCTCTCTCCTTACAGTTCAAGTTGGCATAGCAGGTGCACTGAAAGTTTTTGGAAAAGTACTGCAGGTCATCAAAGGTGGGGCTGCCACGGATTTCATACTTTCCACTTTTCACAAATTGAATCTCAAAGTTTTGGGGACTCAAGTGAAGATATTCATCTGAATTCCAGTCTTTCCTCGAACATATGCCTTGATCTTGGCAAAGAGTTTGGCTACACATTTTGGCTGCAAGGGTGACGTTGATTAAGTAAGGATTCAGGGTATTCTCCAAGTAATTATGTAAGTTCAGACATGATTTCTGTAAAATCATAACATAGGCTATTAAGTTCTATGTGACAATATACTGCATCAAGCAACTCTTAAAACACAAAGCAATAGGCTCACCACATTGTTAGGAAATGTTCTTTGTCACTTTAACAAGAAATATTATTTAGCCACTTGTTTTTATAACATTCTTAGGCTTTCTGTGCCATTTCATGCCACTGAATAATTATTAAGTTGAGACTCAATTTAGCTTTGAACTTCCTCAGTTATTATTATTGCATTAATATAAGCGGTGGAATACCATCTCTTGCCCTGATGATTGGGGTCAAAGTTTCATAAATGACCTCAAACTTTGTAAGTCTTACTGTCCTATTTGGATGACCACAGTCAAATTCACTAATTTGATTATTGCTTATGTTTTATCACTTATAAAATAAGGACGAATTTTTAAAGCCTGATACATAAGACTATTGTGACTACAAGAAAGATACATATGTACATGCTTGACATGAGGCCTGTAATTTCCTCAATTCACCATCAATACATCATTTAAAAAAATTAAAAATTACATTTGTCTGACAAGTTTAAACAGCATCAAAGATAATTCCCAAATTGATGGCTCAAAACAACTAGGTTCAAACTCTATATTAATGTTACATAATTATGTATGAATGACTGTCTGTCCTTTAGAAAATTTTGCAAAGTTTGAGTGTCAAGCATCTTTGCACTGGTATAAAAGAAGACTGAACATAAAAATTAATTAGACAGCTCAGGATTTTTGGTAAAGGCGTAGAATTCCAAAACAGAGTTCTGCTTCCCAATTCCTTGTTATCTGTTCTAAAGGAACACTCTGTTTAAAGCTATGCATTACGGTGAAATACTGGCATTAACTCTGCAGGAGTAACCACTGTCTGATTGGACTTAAGACACACTTCATAAGATGGAACCTATGCTTGCCACTGTTTGAGTGCCCAAGAATTTTGAGACTAGACAGACCATGGACCTAGGGGAAAATCAAGTATTATTGTTCTGCTAAAGCAATATAGCAATAAAATGACTCCTGATGACATTATTTTATACTCATAGGTCAGTATCTCACTCAGTCACAAGCAGAGAAGCTTTCACCGGCAGTAGATGGGAACAAAAGCTGGCCACTCTGCAGAGAGTGAGAAATCTTTTAACACTCAGTCTTACATGGGGCACATCTTCATCAAATCCCTCACCATAAGGTTCAGGGAATTATGTGGGGGAGGAGGAAGCAGAAAGATTGTAATAACCAGAAGACATGAATGATCCCAAGGAACCAAACAATATATTTCATATTCATCAGAACTGACATACAAACTTCACAGAGCTATGGTAGCACACACAGGGGTCTGCACAGACCCAAACCAGACAGAGCATGAGCACTGAGATGGAAACATAGACAGGAGCTCCCATTCCCAACCAAGAAACTGTCTCCAATTAACAACCACTCACAAAGGAAAAGGAAGTTTCTCCAAGAGAGTATCACCACACTTCACAGCAGTACCAAGCCCAGCAGGAGCTGGCAATGTAAAATGAACTCAAAGGGATTAGGGATTTATTTTTGGTCCATATTGTTTTATTTGGGATTTTCCCCCCTTACTGGTCTTTTGTTTGTGTATTATAGTTTCCATTTTGAGTTTTTATGGAACGTGTGTGTATGTGTGTGTGTGAATTCCATGCTTTCTTATTTTATATTTGTTTTGTTTTATCCTTGTTTATACATTTTATTTGTGTGGATATTTTCTTGAAACTAAGAATGCATGAAGTTAGAAGAGTAGAGAGATAAGGGAGGGGATGAAAGAGAGGAAACCATGATCAGAATATATTCTTTGAAAATAACTTTATTTTCAACAAAAATAAATAAAATTAGGAGAAGCAAGAAGAAGCAGAGGAGGATAAAGAGGAAGAAGAAAAAGAAGAAAAGACAAAGAAGAAGAAGGAAAGAAAGAAAAAAGAGAAAGAATGAAAAATGAAGCTGCTACTCATTAGACATGACTGAAATTCTAGTCTAAACACCAATCCTTTCTGCTGAACACTTTGGAATTGGATATCTGAACTTTCCTGGTCAAAATGGGTTATTATCTATTTCCCAGTTTCCACCCATCTCCTAAATAATTTTTAATTGAATTTATATTTTTTATGATTTTGAATTTTTATTGAATTTATATTTTATGTTTTTATATTTTATATGCTTTTTATCCCAGCTGTAGCCCCCTCCATCATTCCTTCCCAATCCCACCCTCCCTCCCTTATCTCCTCTCATGCCCCTCTCTAAGTCCACTGATAGGGAGGTCCTTCTTCCCTTCCATCTGACCCTACCTTATCAGGTCTCATCAAGACTGGCTGCAGTGTCCTACTCTGTGGCCAGGCAAAGCTGCTCCTCCCTCAGGAGGGAGAGTGGTCAAAGAGCCAGCCACTGAGTTCATGTCAGAGACAGTCTCTGTTCCCACTTGGATACTGAGCTCCCATGGTCTACATCTGAGCAGAGGTTCTAGGTTATTTCCATGAATGGTCCTTGGTTGGAGTATCAGTCTCAGAAAAGACACCTGTGCCCAGATATTTTGGTCCTGTTGCTCTCCTTGTGGAGCTCCTGTCCTCTCCAGGTCTCACTAACGCCCCCTTCTTTTATATGATTCCCTGCACACTGCCCAAAGTTTGGTTATGAGTCTCAGCATCTGCTATGATACACTGCTAGGTAGAGTCTTTCAGAGACCCTCTATGGTAGGCTCCTGTCCTGTTTCTTATTTTCTCCTTCTTCCAATGTGGGAATATAAACTTGTACAACCACATTGGAAGCCAATCTAGCACTTGCTCAGACAATTAGGAATAGTGCTTTCTCGAGACCCAGCTAAACCAATCTTAGGCATATGTCCAAAATATGCTCAAGTATACAAGGACATTTGTTTAACCATGTTCATAGCAGCTTTATTTGTAATAGCCAGAACCTGGAAACAACCCAAATGCCCCTCAACAGAGGTACAGATACAGAAATTGTGGTACATTTACATAAAGGAATACAACTCAGCGATTAAAAACAAGGAAATCATGATATTTGCAGGCAAATGGTGGTATCTAGAAAAGATCATCCTGAGTGAAGTATCCCAGAAGCAGAAAGACACACATGATATATACTCACTTATAAGTGGATACTAGACCTATAAGATAAGATAAACATATTAGAATCTATACACCTAAAGAAGCTAAACAGAGAGGAGGCGCCTCGGTAAGATCATCAATCTCTTAAATATTTTGGCCCAATTTAAGGGAGCCATACGGCCATTGAAGGTTGAATATTCCCTCCAGTCCTGGGTGAAGACAAGACATTCTGA
>CM053763.1:25759212-25779074 GCA_028658305.1 Pachyuromys duprasi
GGGTAGGAGGGAATGGGGGAGGGGGCTACGCCTGGGATTCAAAGTACCTAACCTGTGATTGAGATAAAAATAAATAAATTTTAAAAAAAAAAGGGAGGAGGACCACCCCTATCAGTGGACTAAAGAAAGGGCATGGGGGTGGGGGGGGGGAGAAGATGGAAGGTGGGTAGCACTGGAAGGAGACAAGGAAGAGGGCCTCAGCAGGGATGCAAAGTGTACAAATTGTAATAAATATTTAAATAAATAAAATATCAGATCCATTTGAAAGCAGCCACTTCCTCACCCTTTTAAGTGAAACTGAAAATTCTTCAAGCCCAAAGTGCTGGATATATCCTCAAATAAACAACCTAGAAAGAGTATATGTATCCATTGTTTTTATTGTCTCCATCAAAACTATGACAAAACAGAGTTCAAAATATTTAGGCTTTCCATATACTTTGCAAATGAAATTATCTGGTCAAGGATTGGAGGGACCTAGGTTCCTCCAGGTCCTCAATATTGAAGTCTCTGTCTAGTATTGATTAAATAGCTCTGGCCAGGTGAACTGCTGCCAAAGCCTATCTCTGTTTTTCCATTTAGAAGGTTTTAGGGTATTTCAATATTTTCTTGTGAGTTGCTTGATATGGGTTCAAACCCTAATTTTTGACAGAGCAATAAACGCTTTTAATTATTCATCCATTTCTTAAGCCCCCAGGATAATTTGGATATATTTATACGTATACTTATATAGTATTCCCTACTCTATAAAATTCATTCATTCAAACTTAGGAGGCTTATAAGGACTCAAATATTGACATGTACAAAATAAACCACAGTTTATAGTAGGGCCATAATAAAAGCAATATGACCAAACTTACTTTGCAAATTTCTACCCCCTCAGTAGCTGACTTTCTCTGGGGACTTAACAATGGGCTTGGAACTTCAATGACCTACAATGAAACTATTCCTCCACACTCCCAGCTATATCTTCTAATTAAGCTCATATTCAGAAATTCTCTACACTTATAACTTATCTCTGAGAAATTTCACCTTTCTATGCATTGTGTTGTAGGTTAATATTTAATATTGGTTTATTGTTTAGTTAATCAGTGGTTATTCCTAAACTAGTTGTATACACAAATCACCACACAGAGACTAGGATTTGTTTAATTAACCTAGAGCACAATGCTGGGCAATAGTTACTCCATCTTAAACCTCCAAACCCACATAGTTTCCTACCATTCATTTTTCACCCATTTTACTTGCTTTTATTCATATCTTAGGTCTGGTTCATCTCTCTTCATGGTTCCAAGTCCTTACCTGTCAATCTCTCTCTCCTACTCCTTCCCCCTTTCTTCCTTCTCCTCCCCTCTGGAGCAGGATGTCCCACCCTATTCTTTTCATTGCACAGCACTGGCTGGTTGTTATATTGAAATTACAGAGAACAAATGCTGACATGTGTACACAAACTTGAGACATCACAATACAATATCCAGATTGAAACCAGACAGTGGGGTTGAGAAATCAGCATTTGAATGAACAAATTGTATACATTTCATAAGAACATTATACCAACAGTATTGATTACTATTTGGATACCAAGACATCTGCCTTTAATTCTTGGCACCTCTGGGATTCCTTAGTGCTTCAGAAATTTACTGGTATTCTCCACAGCCACATCTATCTTTGGCTACAGATATCTTCCACATCTGAGTCTATGAGATTTTTCTTAAGTAGGAAGATCTGCCTAAGCCTCACCACTCATGAAGGGAAAAGTACACTGAGGTCAATGTATTCCCAGATGTTCAGCTTATTGACACATTGTTCTGCCTTTCTTGTGGATTATCTTCAATCAAGATTATTTTGTTTGTACCTTGAGGCATAAAAAGAGATTCTCCTACCAATATTTCCAAATTTGGGGATCTTAGCTATAGATAAGCCAAAGCTAACTCACCATGGATTGGAACACATCGGTCTCTGGAGTATATTTTGTTTCGAGGATTACATCAATAACACACAACATGGGAAATTGTTCTCGGAGCTCGGTGCCAAGATTTTCAACAGTAATCCTAGCACTCAGAAGCAGAGTCAGAAGGATCCCCATAATTTCAAGACCAGCTGGTGCGACATAATGGGTTCTAGGTCAGACTAGATTGCAGAGTGAGAACCTGGATCAAAACAGAGAGACAAACATGCAGACAGACAAGTAAATGAACAGCTCTTGGCTGATGGAAGCTATTGTAGTACAGCAGTGATTATTAGACTTATTGGCATAGCTGGTCCCTCTGTCCAGTGCTGAATGAGACCTGTATTCATCAATACCTCAGTGGTGGTGGGAGAAAAACCCTCTCAAGGATAAGACCAATATATATTTATTAGATTCATCAGGAAGCCAAACCACAGCAATTAGGTTGGTTTCCCCAACCCCCCAATCATGAGCTCAAAATTGCAAGAGCTCTTAAGCACCAGATATTTTTACAAAAGAGGCAGCTATCAGTGCTCCTGACCAGTATATTTATTTGTTCTACTGGGCTTTGGGTGCAGCAAGACTTTCCAGAATTTCACCCCTCACCTAGAATATCTGGGCCCTTTTCTATTTCCAAGAGTGTAGGGCATCTTCACCATTCCTGATGATCTTAGAAGATAACAACATCAAGAGGAGTTGTTATAGAACAAACTCCTTGCTCTAACCCTGAAAGATTTGAGTCTCAAGATTTTGATAGAAATTCCGGGCAAGTAGACAGGCAGACACAGGCATGATAGTGTCATATATGTCTACCCATTCTACAGATGTGTTTATCCTCTTGGATTAGTTGGAGAGCTGTACACGAAGTAGCCAGGGAAACAGCAGTTTTTCATGGCGGTAGAGTCTCTGAGTGGTCACAGAACCGAACTGAGTGGATCAATGGAACCGAATAGAAGACCCAGAAATAAACCCACACACCTATGGAAACTTGATTTTTGACAAAGAAGCCAAATCCATCCAATGGAAAAAAGACAGCATCTTCAACAAATGGTGCTGAGCTAGCTGGATGTCTACATATAGATAGATACATAATTATCACCCTGTACAAAACTAAAGTCCAAGTGGATCAAAGACCTCACATTAAAACGAAACACACTAAATCGGTTAGAAGAAAAAGTTGGGAAAACCCTAGAACTCATTGGCACAGGAGACTACTTCCCAAACAGAACACCAACAGCATAGGCTCTAAGATCAATAATAAATAAATGGGACCTCATGAAACTGAAAAGCTTCTGTAAAGCAAAAGACACTCTCATCAAAACCAAAGGACAGCCTACAGACTGGGAAATAATCTTTACCAAGCCTGCATCTGACAGAGGGCTAATATCCAGTATATATTAAGAACTCAAGAAGTTAAAAAGCAAGAAATCAAGTAATTCAATTTAAAAATGGGCTATGGAGCTAAACAGAGAACTCTCTGTAGAGGATTGTAGAATGGCAGAAAAACACTTAAAGAAATGCTCAATGTACTTAGCCATCAGGGAAATGCAAATAAAAACGACCCTGAGATTTCACCGTACACCCATTACAATGTCTAAGATCAAAAACTCAAGTGACAATAGATGCTGGAGAGGTTGTGGAGAAAAAGGAACCTTTCTCCATTGCTGGTGGGAATGCAAACTTGTACAACCACTCTGGAAATCAATTTGGCACTTTCTTAGACAATTAGGAATAGTGATTCCTCAAGACCCAGCCATACCACTCCTAGGCATATATCCAAAAGATGTTCAAGTACACAACAAGGACATTTGCTCAACCATGTTTGTAGCACCTTTATTCATAATAGCCAGACCTGGAAACAACCCAGATGTCCCTCAGTCAAGGAATGGATACAGAAATTATGGTACTTTTACACAATGGAATACTACTCAGCAATTAAAAATGAGGAAATCGTGAAATTTGCAGGCAAATGGTGGGACCTGGAAATGATCATCCTGAGTGAGGTATCCCCAAAGCAGAAAGGAACACATGGTATATACTCACTTACATAGACCTTATATAAGATAGGATAAACATACTGAAATCTATACACCTAAAGAAGATAAAGAAGAAAGAGGACCTGGGGTAAGATGGTGAATCCTCACTTAGACAAATGGGATGGACATTGAGTGGAGGAGAAAACAAGCAACAGGACAGGAACCTATCACAGAGGGCCTCTGAAAAACTCTACTTAGCAATGTATCAAAGCATATATTAAGACTCACAACCAAACCTTCGGCAGAGTGCAGGGAATCATATGAAAGAAGGGGGAGTTAGTAAGACTTGGAGAGGACAAGAGCTCCACAAAGACCAAATATATCAGGGCACAGGGGTCTTTTATGAGACTGTTTCTCCAACCAAGGACCAAGTATGGATATAACCTAGAACCCCTGCTTGGATACAGCCCATGGTAACTCAGTATCCAACTGGGTACCCTAGGAAGGGGAACAGGGACTATTTCTGTCATGAACTCAATGGCTGGCTCTTTGACCCTCTACCCCCCACCCCCGAGGGAGGAGTAGCCTTGCTAGACCCCAGAAGATGACATTGCAGCCATTCCTGAAGAGACCTGATAAGCTAGGGTCAGATGGAAGGGGAGGAGGTCCTCCCCTATCAGTGGACTTGGAGGGGGGCAGGGATGAGATGAGGGAGGGATGGGGAGAGTGGAAGGGAATGAAGGAGGGGGCTCTGGCTGGGATACAAAGTACATAACCTGTGATTAATATAAAAAAAGCCTGAACCTATTTTAAAAAAAAAGAAAAAAAAATGCATCTCATGATTACTGTCCTTGAGGCTGCCTTTAGGTTTTTCCCTCTGCATCAGAAATCAAGATTCTAGGATACTCTCTAACAGCCATTCATGTACAACAATAAATATGCTGATGGCATGAAAAGAAAATGTACAAACTTTTCTTGGTCCTAGATCAAGTGGCATACAGTGCAACACAAATGTTGGGGAATTTAACAATGACAGCACAATAGGATAGAATCTGTAATAAATTTCACAGGAGCTCAGAACACAGAAGGCAGCAGCACACTGTCCCTCAATTTTGAGTCAGCCTATGCAAGTCTCTGGGGCTGCTATAACTTTGTTTAACTAAATAAACCTTTGCTTAAACTATCTCTATGTTTGGACCAAATTTTTTTCTTCTAGAATTAAGGAACCCAGAAAGACTCCTGTCCAATCACAATATGTCAGTACAAATGGATACCTATACTTGACCTTGAGGGACTAGTCAAAACAGACATTGTATGTAATTACTTTCAGCCTATAAGATACATATGAAATAAATAAATTTCAAGTTCAGGTTTGGATTCCACTTCAAAACATCATATTGTATAATGCAAATATTAAAAACAAGCATGAAGTACAATCTAGAAATATAAATATATATACATATATAAGTGGGAATATATAAATTATTATTTCAAGAAAGTATAGAAGTAAATTATGTAATTGGAGTTGAGGAAAAGTTGTTTTTAACAAGGATCAGAAAAAAAAACAAGGATCAGGGACTCTTAGAATCATAAAGTAGAATTTAATGAATTGCATTAAACACTAGTGTACATCAGACTTTATCTTTAATGTTGGGAGGCCAACTTTGCTTGTAGAGAGTATTGCCAAAGGGATTCTTCAGGCAGACCATAGGAAGAGAAAACACACTGTCAATCAAAGCAAGGAGGATAGTCACTGTGTATTAGACTACTTCAATCAGAAAAATGGAACCCACTACATAAGAAAGTTGATATCAAAACACACAGTGTAGAACCTAGATGGACCAGCACATAGACCACTGATGCAGAGGGATTTATGGTAAATCTACATTTCTGTGCAAGGAAGTGAGGCATTTGAGGTATCAGATAATTTAAACAGTCACATGATCATTTATGCTATTTTATTATTTTCTATCAACAGGAATGTGGAAAGGGCAGGCTTGCAATGAGGAAGAATCTCTGCCCATCCTGGGAAAATCCTCTGTTGTGGATCAGTGGCCACTGAATTTTTTTTTTAAATGTAAGATTCCAGATTTTGACAGATTTCAATGGTATAAGAAACCAAGTGTTCTTGGGCACATATGGTTTTGGCTAAACCTCAGATTCTGGTCTTTGGTGTTTCTACCTAACAAGTCTTTGTGTCTGTCTCCTACTTCACTCTACACTTCATGTTTGTGGCTTTTAAATTTCCCTCAGATGTTAGACCGTCTTCCAAATCCTTAAAGCTAGAAACAGCTCACATATCATTCAACCTTTTTAGTTTGGGGCAAAGTCTCTTTGCTTGGTACTAGCTGGATTGCAATTCCCTATGTAGACCATACTGTCCTTCAATTTCCTTCAACCTACCTGCCTCTGATTCTCAAAACCTGCGAGTACAAAAGTATGTCTAATCTTGACTTATCCTTTTGATAGACTTGATCTCTTGAAGATTTTGCCTCCCCTAACTGATTTGTTTTCCTCAAATAAAGTGTCAAGCTTTACCAATGGTGGAGATGTGGTTCTGAAGTCTGAATATAAAGAGATAATATAGATTAGCTTGTCTTGAAGTCAGAAGGAATGAAGTATCATCTATAGAGGGCGAGGCATACATAAAGAATAAAGTATTTCGATAAATGTGAAAATGTGGGAAAAGCAAAGGTGAGGAGAGAGAGAAGGAAGGAAGAGAAGGAGCAGCAAAAAGTTAAAAAGTTAAAAGTGATTATTCCACTCAGATTTTGGAACTGAGACTAACCTCAAAGGAATGCCATTTGCATTGGTCCTTCATTGTGTTTTATATCACACAAAATGTACATGGCATTTTAACTTTTTTGTTAGTATGTTTTTGTTTTTTAAGACAGGGCTTCTGTGTATAACCAAGGATGTCGAGGATCTTGCTCTGTGGACCAGACTATTCTTGAACTCAGAGATCTGCCTGCCTTTGCCTCCTGAGTGCTGGGATCAAAGGCATGCGCCATCACACCTGGCAAGGTATTTTAATGATTTATCTGATAAATGATACAGCAAGTATGATCGTCCATACTTTCCATCTTGGCTACTTGGCTACAATAACCAGGGGATAAAAAGATCCCAGTAAACAAATTGAATTTACCTTCTCTCTGTCTGTCTCTGTCTCTCTCTGTATATGTATGTGCTTGTGTGTGTTTGGGGGGGGGGTGTTTGTCTGAATGTTGATGTGTGGGTACACCAGTGTGGCCACCCAAGCAGGCATGTGTGGGGACCACAGATTGACATCCAGTTGTCTTAGCCTACATCGCATTGTTTAAGGCAGCATGTTTCCTGAACCCTGAGCAGCCCATTTTAGTGAGGCTCCCAGCATTCCCTTGTCTTCATCTCCCAGCACTGGGATTAGTACTGTGCACCCTTAAACCTTGCTTTTAAGCTGGTGTTAGTGGCCCAATGTCAAGTCCTCATGCTTATGTAGCAAACACTTTTTACCACTGGCTCAGTTCCCTAGCTTGAAATTTGCATTTGATTAGGTAAAGTATTGGTCTTATTCTGATTCTTAAGGCTCACTGAAGGAAAAGTTTGCATGTGTGAATTTAGACATTTGTTTTTCTTATCACAAATGGATGACTTAAAACACAAAATATAACTTGATTGTTCTACTCAGGCCACTTCCTATGTACTCAAATAAAACCTATTGTTGAACGGAAGTTCAAAGATAAAAACACTATACTGGAGTCTAACTAAATTGACATCTTTGAAGATACCTAGACTATCGGCTTAATTCTTCTCCTCTCCATTCCCTTGCCTAAGCACACTGCAGTCTAACTCCAAAGTTTTTTTGGTTACTTTTACCAGCAACAAGAGTTCCATCATCTACATGCTATACAAAACATACCATTCAGTCTGGAATGTCTTATTTTGGTTTCAATTTGTTATGTTTGTTAACAACAGTGGCCTAGATTTTCTGTTGGGTTGAGAGGCAAATTATTGAAGTTTTAGCTAATGCCTGTTTCCTCACTTGGAAAAAAGACAGTAATTTTACTGAAAATTTTTAAATGGTTTCCTATTATACATAAAAGATCTGTTTTTAGTGATTTGATAGAATTACTTTCTTGTTAATGTTTCAATAAAATCTCATTGAAAGAACAGGGGAGGACATTGCAGCCAGCCCTGAGAGGACAAGATGAGCTGGGGTTGGATGGAAGGGGAGGAGGTCCTCCCCATTGGTGGACTTGGAGGGGGCGGGGAGGAGATGAGGGAGGGATGGGGAGGGTGGGAGGGAATGAGGGAGGGGGCTATGCCTGGGATGCAAAGTACCTAATCTGTGATTGATATAAAAATAAATAAATTAAAAAAAAAGAAAAAGAAAAAAAAGAATTAATCTCCTTGATAGTAAACCCATAGGACAAAAAAAATTGCCACATTTATCTAACTATTTAAAATTACAACAAAAATCTCAATTTTATTAGAAGAGTATAGATTATCAGCAAATACTAGTTTTGCTAGTGTTTATTTTTCTTTACTTACTTAGTGTTATTTTTGGAAATGCAGCTAAGAATTAAAAAGCAAATGAGCTACCAGAGTTGGCCTGACAACCATAACATTAATTAAGTAGCTACAGTACTAATTAGATGCAACTTCCAAGGCGTTGGCTGCCTTGTAATTATGCTTACAATGGAGTCTGTGCTTTTTGAAGTGTCTTTTTAAGTCTTTGGAGTTTATCGGTCTCTCTGCTCTGGGATATTTTCTAACTTTGATATGTTTGTTTTTTAAACAAAAAGTATGTTTTATGAAGTTCTTGCCTCCATCCCCCAATCTCAGTCTTGGTCTAAACTCACCAAAGGTTTTGAAACAGAACAGCCTCAACTCCAGAAACTTGCATGGGTCTTTTTGCATCTGGTTTCTAAGATTCTTTCAACGTTCTTTTCTTTACCGTGTCTGAGACTGTCCTGGTCATTACTTAGCCAGACTCTTATTTTCTTGATTCTCTAGCACTGAGTTTCTGTTTCTTTATCCCAGGTGAAACTCATGGTAGTTTTGTACTCTCCCTTGGTCTTGATGATGAGACAAAGCCTGATGCTTGTATTTCTCATCTATAAATGTCTGCCTATTTCTGTGATGTACGGAGAGACTCCACAGACTCGTATTTATGGGGGCACTGTGAAGGTGGCATTTTAGTATTTTCCTTTTGTACACCATCTGCCATACATTTACACCCTAGGCTGCAAAGATACTTATGATTGTTTGTGTCTTATAGATGCAATAAACATACTAATAGCCAGAGAAAGATGATATGAATTTACACTGGTAAATAATCCTCTAACTATTATTGCTTTGATTTTTGATAACCACACTTCCTCTTTTGTGAAACACAACCAACTTGTTTGACTACATGAAAATATAACCTCCTGACACTGAAAACGTATTCTGGATTCTATATTAGTCGTAATATTTTGCTTCTACTTCATTTAAATGTTGCTTACTTATATATCACTTACTCTAATAATCTAATTTTTTTCCAGACAACTTGCATTTTTGCTAGAGCCTAACCTTGCTCTTCCATGCTTCCTCTCAGAAGTTAAACAGAAGCCAGAGAACACAGCCCACACAGAGACTGAGCCAATCTGACTTGTTGATAGAACCCTGATCTGTGAAGATTTCCTCATGTAGACTATCTCAGCAGCACAAGGTTTGGTTCTTGAGAAGCAACCTTAAGGCAGGTCCTCATCAGATCTGGACCATTGCAACTTGAATTCCCTGGAGTATTTCATTTCCACCAAAACAATTTCTCCACAGTTCATGGTTCCTCTTTTCTATTTTTATGTGGTTTTAGTACTACCATGTCTATGAATCATTATGTGAGCTTGGGATTTTTATCTCTTTCCATAATTGCCTTACGTGTAAAAGAGAGTGATCAAGAGACAAAAAATATTGATAACAATATAAAAACCAGACTTACTGAGCATTTTCTTATTTAAATTTATTCATTCAATGTATTTGATCATGTTTTCCTCTTCCACACTCCTCCTAGATTCTCTCTGCCTCCCTCCCCAATCTTATGTTCTTTCTATGAACATGCCAAAAAGAAAAGTAAAAACAGACAAATAATAAAACAGAAAATGGCAAGACAAAATGATACAAAAAGCACACGCACACACACCAAACCATGGAGTTCATTTTGTGTTGTGTTGCTGACTCCTGAGTATGAGGCCTCTCCTGGAGCGTGATTGATAAACCTAATGACACTCCACCAGAGAGAACCCATCTATCCATCCATCCATCCATCCATCCATCCATCCATCCATCCATCCATCCATCCATCTATCTATCTATCTATCTATCTATCTATCTATCTATCTATCTATCTATCTATCTATCTATCTATCTATCTTTATGTGTTGGGTATAAAGGAAGAGAAAACAAAACAACTAAATCTTGACTTTTTTTTAAGTTTTGTGTATCTGATTGAATAAATGAAAGACAGATTAACAGAGAATGACAACACACATTTTATTTAATAATTTTACAGATACAAAGACTTCATGAGGTAAGAAAGAGTTTAAAAGAAGTAACTAGTACCAAGAGCTTTTCAATTTTAAAAATAAAAAACACTAAACTGTGAAAATTGATAATACAAAAGGAAAAGGGAGTTTTAGATTGTAAGATAGTAATTTTTAAGAAAGTAGAATATGTGTTGGAAATGAAAGAAAGGGGAAGGCTACATTGCTAGGTTTTCTTATACAGATCCATCTTAGTAATCACTTCAGTGTTAAGTGTTCTGCATAGTCTGTTCTCCCTACTTTAAGGATGGTTTTCTATATGTGAGGAATTTGATATGCTGGGTATAGTTGGAGAGTCCTTTCTATGTTTATCATTATTAGCTCAAGATACCTCATATGCCTGTGTGATGTATTTTGTGGTGGAGTGCTCGGAAGCCCTTCCTCTGTCTAAAAACATCAGTGTAAGTCATTTTTTAAATTAAATTGTTAATTTTTATATTAATTATATTTTATTCGCTTTGTATCCCAGCTGTAGCTCCCTCCTCCCTCATTCCCTCCTAATCCCACCCTCTCTCCCTCATCTCCTCCATGTCCCTCTCTAAGCCTCCTCCCCTTCCATATGACTCTAGCTTATCAGGTCTCATCAGGACTGACTGCATTGTCATTCCCTGTGGCCTGATAAGGCTGCTCCCCCATGGGGGGGATCAAAGAGCCAGCCACTGAGTTCATGTCAGAGACAGTCCCTGTTCCCCTTACTATGGAACCCACTTGGACACTGAGCTGCCCTGGGCTACATCTGAGCAGGGGTTCTAGATTATCTCCATGAATGGTCCTTGGTTGGAGTATCAGTCTCAGAAAAGACCCCTGTGCCCAGATATTTTGGTTTTTTGTTCTCCTTATGGAGCTCCTGTCCTCTCCAGGTCTTACTAACTCCCCCTTCTTTTAAAGGTAAAGTTGAATTAGTGTCTGTGGGAAAAGAGAATCTGTCTAGTGACTGAGTAATCAGAGCTCTTCAAGGGGGAGAATGCACACTAGGAGAAATACACTGAAATAGTGAATGTAAGCACAGTGCCCCAAATTCAATTTAATGTATCTTCCAACCTTGTGAACTTGTCACTCCAATAAAATGCTTGAATCTCAATTATCTAATAGATAAAACTGGTGTCTTCTGTTCACATGCATAAAATAGTTTGTGTCATATAATTTGTACTAAAGCAGTATTTTCTCACAGTCACTGTATATGCTTGACTGTGTTGAGTAGTTGTATCTACAGGGTAACAATTTTGGAGTATAATAGACCATAATCAAGAAACATTCTATGAATTTTTATGTAATTTTTCCCTCTTGGGAATTAGGATCTCACCCACAGGAAAGACAGCAGGACATTCTTTTCTGGTTACAGGTACCTCTCCTTCATTCATCCCTCTGCTTCCATGAGTCTACTTGATGATCATATTGGCAGAGACGAAAGTAGTTCAGGTTTTTGATACCACCTAGATATTGACATTATTAATAATCAGACTGATTAGTTAACAGGACAACAGTTTGGACAACTGTTCTAAGACAGCATAAAAGCTGTGCCCCACTTAAAACAAATGAGTCTGATAGGAAAGATAAGTTTGAAACAAAGCTCATACCAGAAGATCAGGGATTGAGCAGGATAAATTAAGGAGAGAGGAAGAAAGAGAAAGATTAAAATATTTTCTCTTTCAAGGGAGTGAGGATCTAAAAGAGGCAAAAAAAGAGATGGAAGTAAAGCTGCTTGATGTGTAGTCTTGGGAAAATCTGTCTACTTTGTGATGTCATCTGCTTCTAGGACCTTGCACTGAATCTGAACTCCTTTCTATGAGGTCACCTGTGGAGATGGTATTCCAGCTGTTCTAGGACTGTTGTTGAGTCTAGCTAGGCCATGGTTCACATGATTGTAGGAGGAGTGTCTTTTACTATAATGAAGTGCAGGTGATGAGGAGTTCTGCATAAGGCCTTCCCAACAAGGTAACAGTGCATGGTATTTCCTAAGCTTCTTGATAGACACTTGACTTCTTGGTTGAAAGTGATGGCAAGAATTGTTGTTCAATGAAGGCTATGCTTTATTCACATACACTATGTCCCCAATACACTAGTTAGTTCCTATATATTGCAAACCTTAGCATCTACTTGTTCATACAAGTGCCTGGGATGTCCATTTCATTCGGGAATGGAAGATGCTAACTATAAAGTCCCCCAAAGCACTTATGCCTCCTAAATGAAGGTTTTGTTTTTATAAAGGCCCATTTTGCTTATTTAAGACAAGTTTCTTGACTGCAATTTTCCCTATAAGTATTTAAAAAAACTTTTATGTTTAGATTTCATATCTTACTTGTCCTGATGTATAAAGATGTTATCAGTTATAAGATTATTTTGAGCATAAAGTAGTTATTGTGAACAAATAGCTTATTTGTGACGAAAAAATGAATCTCTTAGTCAAATTCAATCTATAATGGAATGTCAAGGTCAGAAAGAATCTCCATTACTAATATGTTTGCCACTATCTTAGTGTCAGCATGAATTCTTGGATTATATTCAGTCCATCCACTGAAAAAGCAGTGATCATGTTACAATGTGAGTAGGTCATGGGAAATGTCATCAGTGCACTCTGAGACCTCATAAGGGCAGAATGGTTTCCTCCTGAAAGTTTATTATATTTACAGTTAGTGAAACAGTAGAGAATTTGGCCAGAAAATGAATACTAGGTAAAATCAGTGACATTTTAGTTCCTTAATTCTCACTACTTGTATATGTATCTTACCCAATGGAGATAAGTGCAAACCAATGATTAAAACAAAATAGACTACAAGATGATTTTCTGGTCCAGGGATGAACTATATGCTGATTGTTCAACAGCCATATGTACTTTTATTTTTGTAGATTTTCCTGAATGCAAAATAATATTAATCAGGATAAGTAAGCTTTGCAAACTTACTCTGGTGGAGAAAGGAAGCAGGAGGTCAATTTTCAGCTGCATAAAAACAATTCCGTTAGTGCTTTTGTTTTCAAGAGTTCTCATTCTCGTAGGTGCAGGCTTGATGGTGGATAATTTGTGATTTTTAGAAAGAAAATGAATAGTTTGGAACATTAGCATTTTATGCCCATTTGTAATAGAAATATTAGAAACTTCCTAGATTTGAAATACAATTATCAGCATAACAGACTCCAAAATCCTACATGGAAGGGGCAATTGGGACAATTTTCTTGTTTCCCAGTGAGCTTGTCCCAATTACAGCTTTAATTTAACTGACCACACTCTATAGGTAGATATTTGGGAGGCTGACTCTGAACGTCTCCAAGGTGTGCCAGCTGGTAGCTTCAGGAGTAAGCATGGTATCCTGGGCAATGATGCTCCATCTTGATGAAATCAAACTTCTCTGAAGTTCTGTGACTTGGGCCAATAAATTGAACTAACAGGCAAATAGGAGGAAAAAAACAAACCAAACCAAATCAAAATGTGTTCAGCATTCTTCATGTGCATAGAAAAAATTCAATGAAGAAACTGTAGCCAAGATACTAATACATGTTTTAAATAAAAAGTTTTTAAAAAAACTACCAAGACATATCAAAAGCTTTTAGAGGGAGTAGCTTATAAGGAAGTGACTAGATATAAGAACATACCAAAGGGTTGGTCGCACAAATTCATGTTAGCATCTGCTCCCAGGCCCTATTATAGGATTTTCTTTTCTTCTGGGTACAGGGGAGGTAGCCAGAACATAAGTACTGTCTCTGGGGGATATCAGAGTGATCCTCCCTCATTTGCTTTTTCTCAGTCCTTTAAAGGCATTTCAGTTCCTTTAAAATAGCAAGTGTTGTGTTTTAAGCGGAGTGTTCCGAATCCTTCCAGAAGTCCTATGCTCAAGTGTCTTATGTATGCTATTTTCCTGCACTGTCACAAAGAATCCTTTGTGTCAGTTATTAACTGTCCATGTCTTATAGTTAAACAAAGAAAAGCTCTAAAGTACAATGATTTGGGCAACGTAACATTGAGATTTGGTCTCATTTCAATGTGTTCCTATTGGTCTTAACCTAGAATATTTCATTGTTAGTTAAGGTATTTACAGACATTACTTAAACATTTTTCAGTCAGATGAGTTTTATTTTGGCCGCTGCAAGAACAAGTTAAAGACAGGAAGTTATTTGCCCATTGCTAAATAACTAGAATAATTAGAATGTGGCCATTCTTATAATTCAAACCTGTATGTTGGACTATGATAGTTCTAGCTAATCAAAGTGATTTGATCCATTCTACAGTAGCAAGATGTATTTCGCACTTAATATATAAATATTATTACATAGCTAGGATTTTATAAGATACAAATTTGGTTCTTATCTGTAGGTCCTGATTCATAATTTCC
The DNA here is from genome assembly GCA_028658305.1 of Pachyuromys duprasi. Lineage (NCBI taxonomy): Eukaryota > Metazoa > Chordata > Mammalia > Rodentia > Muridae > Pachyuromys > Pachyuromys duprasi. The sequence continues at coordinate 25,774,022 of CM053763.1, forward strand.
TCCTTGATTTGAGGGTTTTTTTTTTCCTTCTCCCAGACATGTCATAGAAACTTCAACTGTCCCTGAACTTTGTCCTTGAATTGTCCATAAATTCCTAAACTTCTCTCTGTCTGATAAGAGGTCATAGGACTCCTTTTTCCAGGGATTGTCTGCCTGGCACTGTGCATGTTGGAAATGTGTACAATATGGCCAAAGAACAACAGGCTTTGCCTGGAATCTCTCCCTTGGTTCAAAGGCATCAACACGTCCTCTACTTGTCTAAACTTATTTTGACATATTCGTCAATGCTTTCATTGAAGCCACTATTAAAATCAGAAAGGATAGACTTTTAAGGTTTCCATGTGAAACGTCCTGGATGGAGGGTTACCTAGAAAGAATCTAAAGCTCTGATTGCTTCACACACTCAACACTCTATGGATCTCTCCATTCTGGCCTTTGCAGCATTTGCATAGTAGACTGTTAAACCTGTTTCCTTGAGTTCTGGAAACTGTTTAAGAAATTACTAAATCCAGATATTTTGATTATGTTGCTCTCATCGTGGAGCTCCTGTCCTCTCCAGGTCTTACTATCTCCCCCTTCTTTCATAAGATTCCCTGCACTCCGCTCAAAGTTTGGTTATGAGTCTCAGCATCTGCTTTGATACACTGCTGGGTAAAGTCTTTCAGAGGCCCTGTGTGGTAGGCTCCTGTCCTGCTGCTCAGATGTAGCCCATGGCATCTCAGTGTCCAAGTGGGTTCCTTAGTAAGGGGAACAGAACTGTTTCTGACATGAACTCAGTGGCAGGCTCTTTGACCACCACCCCTCTCTCCAAAGGTGGAGCAGCTTTGCCAGGCCATGGAGGAAGACAATGTAGCCAGTCCTGAGGAGACTTGATGAGCTAGGGTCAGATGGAAGGGGAGAAGGACCTCCCCTATCAGTGGACTTGGAGAGGGGCATGGGAGGAGAAGAGGGAGGGCAGGATTTGGAGGGGATGAGGAGGGGCCACAGCTGGGATACAAAGTGAATAAACTGTAATTAATATAAAAAATAAAAATTTAATTAAAAAAACAGAAATGACTAATGCCAAGGAAAGGGCTGAGGGAAAGTGGGTGTATAACCCATTAGTTGGTCAAAAAACAGGCAAAACTACTCATAATTTTCAAATGCCAGCTGAACTGGGGGGTAGTCCTGTGAGTCTGGACCCAGCTGCCAGCCAAGTTCCCTAGCTCTCAAGGGCTGAAGTAAGCTTTTCTAGATAACATGTTGCTTCTTCTCTATTTTCTCACTCACAGTCAGTTATTAAGGAATATAACTTTGATTATTTAACATTAAATCTATTAAATATTTAAGATATTGGCATGAAAGCTTATGTCCCACACCCTATATATACATGTATGTATTTAGGTATATATGTATGTATGTATCTTCTGAAACTTAACACTAAGAGAGATATTTAGATGTGGTGCCATTTGTGAAATCAGAGCTCTTATGGGTGGGAAGAGTACCACTGTATAAGACAGGGCATAGAGAGCTTGCTTGTTTCTACTATCCTGTAAGAGTGGCTTGCACCTAAATTGTGGAATTCCATTATACAAGATCAAGTTTTCTCTCTCTCCTTTTAACCAAGTCCACACTTAAAAATATTTATTTATTATAATTTATTCACTTTGTATCTCCACTGCAGCCCTCTCCCTTGTTTCTTCCCAGTCCCACCCACCCTTCCTCTTCTCCCCCTATGTCCTTTCCCTTGTCCCCTGATAATGGAGGTCCTTCTCCCCTTTTAGCTGACCCTAACCTATCAGGTCTCATCAAGGCTGGCTGCATCATCTTTCTCTGTGGCCTGGCAAGGCTGCATTCCTCCCAAGGGGAGGTGATCAAAGAGCTGGTCACTGAGTTCATGTCAGAGACAGCCCCTGTAACCCCTTCCTAGGGAACCCTCTTGGAAACTGAGCAGCCAATTGGCTTCCTTGAACAGGGTGTCTAGGTCCTCTCCATGCATGGTCCTTAGAGTATTGGTCTTTGCAAGCCCCCTTGAGCCCAGGTATTTTGGCTCTGTTGTTCCCCTTGTGGAGTTTCTGTACCCTCCAGGTCTTTCTATCTCTCCCTTCTTCCATAAGGATTCCAGCACTCTGCCCAAAGTTTGGCTACCTTGTACAACCACTTTGGAAATCAATCTGGTGCTTTCTTAGAAAATTAGGAATAGTGTTACCTCAAGATCGAGCTATACCATTCCTATGCATATACCCAAAATGCCCCACCATTCAATAAGGACATATACTCAATTATGTTCATAGCAGCTTTGTTTGTAATAAACAGAATCTGGAAACAATCTAGATGTCCCTCAGTGGATTAATGGATACAGAAAGTGTGGTACATTTACAGCTATTAAAAACAAGGAAATCATAAAATTTGTAGGCAAATGAATGGAACTAGTAAAGATCATCCTCAGTGAGGTAACCCAACAGCAGAAAGACACATATGGTATATACTCATTTATAAGTGATATTAGCCATATAATTTAGGATAAGTATACTAGAATCTATACTCCTAAAGAAGCTAAACAACAAGGAGGACCTTACAGAAGATGCTTAATCCCCATTCAGAAGGGCAAACAGGATAGATATCGAAGTAGAAGACAAAGGAACAGGATAGAAGCCTTCCACAGAGGACCTCTGAAAGACTCTACCCACTAAGGTATAAAAGGAGATGCTGAGAAAGTCCACACTTTTCATGATTTATTTTTATTTGCATGTATATGTGTGTGCTTGTGGATATATGCCACATGTGTGCAGAGGCCTGTGGAGTCCAGAAGGGAGTGTGGGGTCCTGTGGACTGCTGGCTATGAGCCAACATGTGTAGTGCTCAGAACTGAAATCCAGTATTACTGGATTTACTTTAACTGTTGAAACGTCTCTCCAGGCCCCAAGCTAGAATTTCAAAATATAATGTTTTGATTTCAAGCAAGAGATGAGCTTGTGCCTTGGTGTGAAGTTGAAACAAGTGAGATGAAGGAGAAAGAAGGGTTATTTGGTGCAAGTGGAAGACAGGAAATATTTGGGGGACATGGGAAGGGTAGAACACCTCTTTCCCCAGAGTCCATTGGAAGCATCTCACCGGATGAGAAGTGAGAATTTGAGCACAACATTTATTGTTAAGGACGATGATATAAAGATTGCTCCTTTGTGTAACAGTATTTTGGTGCTGAAACACTCAGCAGGCATCCCTGGCCACTGCTATCGGCCTACAGTACCACCTCAAGAAAAGAAGCATTATCCAAAATGCTATTATTTTCCTATAACAACAAACTAAGCACTACTTTTCTTGACGCGTTATAAAATTCCTTCCAATATTTTAGGAGAAATTACATTTGATTGCACAGTTTCTTAACGTTCACTGTAGTATACTGCAGAAATTTATCTAGTAGTAACCTAAAATGCTTAGCAGTCAAAAAGACAGCCAATGGGAGCTGCCTTTACCACTGGACCCAAGAACTCTTGTTAAACGCTAATAAAACAATTTACTGCATATCTTCTGTTAATGTCATATCCTTGCTAATCTTCCTTGGCACCAAACACAAACAGCGACTCACATGCTATTCATAGAAATACTGGTCTTAATGCCCCATCATAAAAAAAAATCTTTCTTTGGTCACAGGGCTGTCTTTTCCTTACTTGGAGGGTTAAATACTACACATCCAATAGACTGGAAGCACTTCTGACCTACAGAGACGCTTAAGAGGAAACTCACATTGGTAGTAAGTGGCCTACTTTGCTTTCTATGTCATCATCTTACAGAGAAAAAGCAGTCCTACTGTGGTGGAAATGATGGTCAAGTTCTGTGTCTCTGATTTCTACAGCTTTTCTTCCTATAGTGCCTTTAACTATATACGTAGTCCTTCGGCCATCTAGTTATTCCTGGCAGACGTGGAGCAGAAGTTGCTGGACTTTGAGGATCTGCATATTTTTATGGGGCAACATCCTGAAAGTTAAGGCAAAGGTACAAGACACCAGGGATTAGGAAAAAGAATGAGAAATCAAACAGGAAAAAAAGTGGAAGCGTAGCATCATATTCAATTTTCCTGTTGCATCAAGTTTATGCAATTTAGTTCTGGTCAAGTTATCCATAAAATACAGTTCAAGAAAAAGAGTTGTTAGAAACTAGCCTTGCTTAAAGAGAAGAAACTTGTGCTTTTTCTGCTTTTATTTTATGCTTATCTTTTAAAATATATTATTTTAATTATGTGTGTACATGTGTATATATGTGTACGAGTGTGTGTGTGTGTGTATGTGTGTGTGGGTGTGTGTAAACACGAGTGTAGTGTTCATGGAGGTCAGAGGAGAGTTTTGGATCTCCCGAATCTGAAGCTACAGGCAGCTGTGAGCTACCTACTGTGAGTGTTGGAAATTGAACTGAACTCAGTTGTCCATAAAAGCCATCTTTCAGGTTCTTTCTTTTCGTTTTTTTTTAACACTTTGGTTAATTTTATTTCTTCTTTTAAAATGTAATTTATTTATTTTTATATTAATCACAGGTTAGGTACTTTGCATCCCAGGCGTAGCCCCCTCTCTCATTCCCTCCCACTCTCCCCATCCTTCCCTCATCTCCTTCCCGACCCCTCCAAGTCCACCAACGGGGGAGGAACTCCTCCCCTTCCATCCAACCCCAGCTTATCCTGTCTCCTCAGGGCTGGCTGCAATGTCCTCCCCTGGGATCTAGCCAGTCTGTCACTCCCAGCTTGTATGGGGGAGGGTCAAAGAGTCAGCCATCAAGTTCATGACTGAAACAGTCCCTGTTTCCCTCACTAGGGTCTTCAGTCCTACACCGAGCTATCATGGGCCCCATCTGTGCCGGGGTTCCAGGCCACATCAACACATGGTCCTTGATTGTAGAAACCGTCTCATACAAGACCCCTGTGCCCTGCTCAGTTTGGTCTTTGTGGAGCTCTTGTTCTCCCCAAGTCTCATCAACCTCCCTCAGATCTATCATTACTTCTCGCCCTCTGCCAAAGTTTTGATCGCCAGTCATAATATCTGCTTTGATAGCTCGCTACATTGACCCCGCCCCAGAGGTCCTC
>CM053763.1:25779574-25795543 GCA_028658305.1 Pachyuromys duprasi
ATCTGTTGTTGTAGAGGATTGTTTTGGAGATTCTGGGTTTTTGTTTCTCCATATGAAGTTGAGTATTTTTCTTTCAAGGTCTATGAAGAATTGTGAAGGTATTTTGATGGGGATTGCATTGAATCTGTAGATTGCTTTTGGCAATATGGTCATTTTCACTATATTAATCCTACCAATCCATGAGCACCGGAGGTCTTTCCACCTCCTAAGATCTTCTTCAATTTCTTTCTTCAGAGATTTGAAATTTTTTTCATATAGGTCTTTCACTTGCTTGGTTAGAGTCACCCCAAGGTATTTCATGTTATTAGTGGCTATTGTGAAGGGTGTTTTCCTAATTTCCTTTTCGGCCCTTTTGTCTTTGGTGTACAGGAGGGCTTCTGATTTTTTTGAGTTGATTTTGTATCCAGCCACTTTACTGAAGGTGTTTATCATTTGAAGGAGTTCTGTGGTTGAAGTTTTGGGGTCACTCATGTATATTATCATATCGTCTGCAAATCATCACTGTAATTTTGTTACTATAAATATCTGAGTTTTCTGATGGTCTTTGTTGACGCCTGTGAAAGGATCATTTGACCCAGACAGGACTTGAGTCCTATAGTTTGAGAACCACAGATATAAGCCAACACCTTTTTCTGGTGCTTCACTAGTCTTGTAGCTGGTTCTGATATATTCCATCAAGATGCCATGTGGTTTTCAAGTGTCATGCTGACTTAAAGTGACTGTATATAGTTTTGTTTTAGAGGTTTTTGAATATATAGTGGTAATACCTATATTGGTAGGTGTGTATATATGTCTTTACAATTAATTTTTAAATTTAAAATAGATTTTATTCATGTGTTATATTTTCTTATTAATTACAGTTTATTCACTTTGTATTCCACCTGTAGCTCCTTCCCTTTTTCCCTCCCAATCCCACCCTCCCTCCCTCTTCTCCACCTATGACCCTCTCCCAGTTCACTGATAGGGGAGGTCTTCTTCCTCTTTCATCTGATCCTAGTCTATCAGGTTTCATCAGGAGTGACTGCATTGTCTTCTTCTGTGGCCTGGTAAGGCTGCACCACCCTGAGGGGGAGGTGATCAAAGAGCCTGCCACTGAGTTTATGTCAGAGATAATTCCCTGTTCCCATTAGTAGGGATCCCACTTTGACACTGAACTGCCATGGACTACATCTGTGCAGGGGTTCTAGGTTATCTCCATTAATGGTCCTTGGTTGGAGTATCAGTCTCAGAAAAGACCCCTGTGCCTAAATATTTTTTGTTCTGTTGCCCTCTTGTGGAGCTCCTGTCCTCTCCAGGTCTTAGAAAGAAGACATCCCTCTTCTTTCATAAGAATCCCTGCATTTCCCCCAAAGTTTGGCTATGAGTCTCAGCATCTGCTTTGATACCCTGCAGGGTAGAGCCTTTCAGAGGCTCTCTGTGGTAGGCTCCTGTCCTGTTCCCTGCTTTCTCCCTCTTCTGATGCCCATCTTCTTTGCCTTTCTGAATGAGGATTGAGCATCTTACCCAGAATCCTCCTCCTTCATTAGATTCTTTAGGGGTACAGATTTTAGTGTGTTTGTCCTATATTATATGTCTAATATCCACTTATGAGTGAGTGTATACCCTGTATGTCTTTCTGCTTCTGAGATCCCTCACTCAGGATGATCTTTTTCCAGATACCACCATTTGCTTGCAAATTTCATGATTTCCTTGTTTTTAGTATTCCATTGTGTAGATGTACCACAATTTCTGTATCCATCCTCAAATGAGGGACATCTGGGTTGTTTCCAGATTCTGTTTATCACAAATAAAGCTGCTACAAGCATGGTTGAGCAAATGTCCTTGTTGTATACTTGAGCAAACTTTGGATATATGCCTAGGAGTGGTATAGCTGGATCTTGAGGAATCGCTATCCCTAATTGTCTGAAAAAGTGCCAGATTGATTTCCAAAGTGGTTGTACAAGTTTACATTCCCACCAGCAATGGAGGAGTGTTCCCCTTTCTCCACAACCTCTTCAGCATGTGTTGTCACTTGAGTTTTTTATCTTAGCCATTCTGATGGTGTACGGTAAATTTTGAATCTCTCAGACAAGTAATACCTAAGTCAAAGGATTTAATAAGCAAACATGTATTCCATAAAATCCTTTACAGCAATTCGTTTACTTTAACTAGGATTTTAATTGTAGTTCATTCTTACATTTCTAAAATTACTCTGAAGTAAAACAATTTGTAAAGGGATGGAATCAACCTGACACTACTTGAGAAGACACTGAGATTAACCCAGTCCTCACCACAAAACCACTAAAGAGTAGTCAGAGTGGCTGCATGTGAGAACAGGATGACTTGTCCCATGTGGGACTTGGAGAATATTAGGACCTAGCTGGTGTGGAAATATTTACAGGATAAACAGGAAGTCACTTAGGAGCCAACTATAGTAGAATACAGACAGCTGATGTACCCCTTATCTGAATCTCAGGGAACCAGAAGTTCTTAGGATTTCAGATTTCATATTCTTTTAGAATATTTGAACACATATAGGAATATATCTTAGGAAAGGGGACAAAGAAACATGAAATTCTGTTAGTTTATATATACTTAGTTGAAGGCAAATTTTATATAACACTTTAAAATGTTTTAGATCACAGAGTAAATTTTAATGTTGTAGAACTTTCCACTAGTGGTTTCATGCTGGTGGTCAAAAAGTTTTAGAATTTGGCATATTTTGAATTTGGTTTATTTTATTTTCATGCAGGCATGTTCCAGCTATAGCTGATAGGTGGCATGAGGCCGCTTATTACCTGGGGTCAAATTAGCTAAGCTTTTACAATTTTTGTTTATTTTTTAAATATATTTTAATTGGAATAGAATTACATTAGCTTATTGGCCCTCTTTCCTTATTACCGGCCCTTCAACTTACCTTCCTTCATTCTCTTCCCATGAACCCTAATCCTAAGTTGGTAGCCTTTTTCTTTAAAAAAAATTATATATATATATATATATATATATATATGTGTGTGTGTGTGTGTGTGTGTGTGTGTGTGTGTGTGTGTGTGTATCTTACATGTGTATGTTTATGGACATATATATAAATCCAACCTGCTGAAGCTAGTTTTTGTTTCCTTGTTTGTACATATGTGTATGGTTAATTGCTTTGGGCATTGAATAACTAATAAGGGGACTTATTCTTGGGAGAGGAAAAGTTTTTGTATCCTAGCAGTAATTAGTTGCCTGTAGTTTCTTGTTTAAGGGTGGGACCCTGTGAATAATTTTTTCTTCCATGTTAACATATCCATTGATATTCTCATTGTTCCATCCTAGTTTATGCAGACATTTCCGGGAAAGACTTTTTACAGCACACTTCCTGGTATCCAGCAGATATGTGTGTGTGTGTAGAACAGGAGGGAGGCAGAAGTTCCTGTATGGCTGTCTCCACTGGGGTTAAACTGTCCCCGCTCTGTTAATCTCTGCATTGAGTCCAGATGAATTTTTCACAATGGTCTCCATCTTCTGTAAACAGAGGCTTCATTGATGATGGATGGCAGCCACCTTTATCTGTGGGTATGAGGATAAGATCTAGACTGTATGAACAAATTACATTGGTGCAGAAAAGTGGCAGTGATAGGTTCCTCTAAGTCCAGAACCCCACTAGCCCTGGGAAGCTGGCTCACTTTCCAACATTTCCCTTCTATTGGTTGGATATTAAATCCAATTAGACAGCTGTTGGTTGGCACTGACATATAAGTGCCACTTATTGCACCTTCATGAGTATCTTGCCATCCTGGTAATTGCCATAATGCCTAAATGCGCAGCTAGATAAGATGGCAAATGGCTTTCTTCCATTGGCAACTTGTTTGATATTTTCTGGAACCATGGAAGATAGACCATAAAAAAGAGGCTTTTAGGTCAGATCTATCTTACTATGTCTTCAGCATTAGGGACACACTCCGATTCCTGAGAGGCAACCAAGAACTACTTCTATAATATATATTGATTTTAGCTTGGAGAAACTTGATCAACCATTGTAAAGGACGGGTCTCATGCTTTGTACTGAGGGTTTCGTTAGTCTATGGTTCTTGTGAAGAGAACCAAATGGCTCACTTTTTTTTTGCACACACACATACATGCACACACAGACACACACACACATAGAGTATAATTTTAGGTAAATACAAAATAATGTTATTCTTTGAGGCTTTGTCAAACAGCCTCGGTGTTATTTGTCCTATCTCCTTTCATACTGATCTCCTTACTTACTCCCCAGTTGGAATTCTGTCCCTATTATTCCATTTCTCACTTCATGTCACTTGTATTCTGCTATTGTCCTCACAGGCTTTCTCCACACTATGCCCTCTTTCCTCGCTTCTCTGCTTATTCCATCTGATATACTCACATCTGAGAATTTGGAGCTAGGAACTGAAGGTGACCCATATCAATCTCCTGGCACAGAAATTAGATTCAAGTGGATCAAAGACATCAAATTGGAACCAGAAACACCAAATTGCTAGAAGAAAATATAGACAGTACAATACAAGATACACGAGTAGGAAAGAACTTTCTGAGAAGGATTCCATTTGCCAGAGCATTAAGGGTAACAACTGACAACTGGGCACTCAAAACTGAAAAGCTTCTGTAAAGCTAGGGAATCAATCAACAGGGTAAAATATAAACCCACAGAATGAGACAGAATTCTTGACAGCGATACATCAGACAGAGAATTAATATCCAGAAAACACAAAGAATTAAATAAACCATGGGTCAAGGAAACAAATGACACAACTAAAATATGGGCTAAGATTCTAAATAGAGTTCTCAAAAGAAGACGTGAAAATGGCCAAGAAATACCTCAAAAAGTGCTCATTAACTTTAGTAGCTAGAAAAATACAAATTAAAATGTCTGTGATTTCGTCCCACCCCAGTCACAATGACTGAGGTCAACAACAGACAAGAAATGCCAGTGAGACTGTGGAAAGAGAGAAACCCTCAGCCGCTGTTTGTTGATAGGGATGCAATTTAGTTCATCCACTCTGGAAACTGGAATGGAGAATTTTCAAAAACTAAAACTAAATCTAACATATGACTTAGCCATACCACTCCTCAACATATGACCAAGGCATCTGAGGTCCTTTTTCACAGATATTTGCTTAAAAATGTTACAAGCCATCCCAGTAACAAAAGGCTGGAGACCTGTGTGCACTTGCCCCCATCCTTAAAGGCACACTCCTACACATGCTCCCATGCTTGTGCACATGGGCCTGTGACCTTCCTTACTTAGCTGCATCTGAAACACCAACATCCATTCCAGAACCCCTGGACCTCTCTCATCTTCCTGAAGCCTACTCCAGACTCCAGAGACAGGCAGACCCAGTCTGCAGTTCAGGCTTCAGGAACAAACAGACAAGGCTACAGGCAACTAGATTGCTAAAGCCAGCATAGAATACACTCAACAAAAACCAGGACATCACGGCTTCATCAGCAACACCAAAAATCAATGGATCTTTTAATGCTTTGGAAACACAGGAAAAAATTATCATAAATCTATGCTTATCCAGTTATTAGAGGCACATTAAGAGGAAATGAACAAATATCTCAAAGAAATACAGGCAAATGCAGCCAAACAAAAAGAGGCCATCATGGACAGACAGGAATCCACATTCAAACAGGTGAAGGAAATTGTAAAAGATATGAAAAATTTCTGGAGATAGAAAATCTATCAAAGAGACTGGGAACCACACAGGTAAGCATCACCAACAGAATACAAGAGATAGAGGAAAGAATCTCAGGTGCTGAAGATATAATTGAAAAAAATCAGTATATCTTTCAAAAGAGACATAAAATCAGAAAAGGTCTTGACACAAAACATCCAAGAAGTCAAATACACCACGAAAAGATGAAACCTAAGAAAAATAGGAATTGATGAAAAACATTTCAGGCTCCAAGGTCCAAAACATATTTTCCAGAAAATCATAGAAGAAAATTTTCCCAACTTAAAAAAATATAGAACTCCTTAAACATACAAGACACTTATAAAACACCAAATAGACTAGACCAGAAAAGAAATTCCTCATGTCACATAATAGTCAAAACACTAAATCTACAGAACAAAGAAAAAACTTAAAAGCAGCAAAGGAAAAAGCCAAGTAACATATAAAGGTAGACTTATCAGAATCACACCAGACTTCTCAACAGAGACTATGGAAGCCAGAAAAGCTTGGGCAGATGTCATGCAGACACTAAGAGACCCAGCAAAACTTTCAATCAACTAGATGGAGAAAACAAAATATTCCATGACAAAACTAAATTTAAACAAAGCTACAAAGCAACCTAGCTGTACAAAAGATACTATAAGGAAAACTCCAATCTAACAAAATTAACTACACCCAAGAAAATACAAGATAGAGATAACTTCACAACAAAAATCAAAAGAAATCAAGCACACAAAGACTATCAACATCACAATAAAAGGAACTGACATTTATTGGTTGTTATTATATAACAACATCAATGGACTCAACCCTCCAATAAAAAGACACAGACTAACAGATGGTTTGGAAACAGGATCCAGTATTTTCCTGTATTCGAGAAACATACCCTCAGCAACAAAGAGAGACACTACCCAGAGTAAAGGGATGGTGAAGGGCAGAGTAAAGGTTTTCCAAGAAAACAGACCCAGAAAGAAAGCTGGAATAGCCATCCTAATATCTACTAAAATAATTATCAACTAAAATTAATCAAAAGAGATTGTGAGGGACACTTCATTCTTACCAAAGGAAAATTTTGTCGTGAGGACATCACAATCCTACCATCTATGCCCTAAATACAAGGGTACCTGCATTCATAAATGAAACATTAAAGCTTAAATCTCACATCAATCCCAACACCTTAATAGTGGGAGACTTTGACACTCTCACTAAGGGACAAAATATTGAGACAGAAGCTTAAGAGAGAAATAAGGACACTTATAGAGGCCCTAAATCAAATGGACCTAATAGATGTCTACAGAACTTTTCACCCAAACACAAGAGTATACCTTCTCAGCACCTCACAGAACCTTCCCCCAAATTGATCATATAGCTGGACACAAAGAAAGCCTCAACAGATACAAGATGATTGAAATAACCCCTTGTCTCCTATCAGACCACCATTGTCTAAAACTAGACCTCCACAACAACATAATAACAAAAAGCTTATGCACATATGGAAACTAAACAACTCTCTAGTGAACGACAGCTGTGTCAAGGAAGAAATAAATAAATTAGAGACTTCCTAAAATTCAATGAAAATAAAAGTACAACTTACCCAAACTTATGGGACACAATTAAAGCAGTGCTAAGGTGAATGTTCATAGCATTAAGTGTCTTCAGAAAGAAGTTTGAGACATCTCATACAAGCAACTAACTGGCATACACAAAAGCCCTAGAAAATAAAAAAGAAGCATATACCCCAAGAGGAGTAGATGTCTGGAAATAATCAAAATTAGGGCCAAAATCAACAAATTAGAAACAAGACAATTCAAAGAATCAATGAAATCAAGAACTGGTTCTTTGAGAAAATCAACAAGATAAGCAACCCTTAGCCTAACTAACTAACAAGCAGAGAGAAACTATCCAAATCAGCAAAATCAGAAACAAATAAGAGGACATAACAACAGACACTGAGGAGATCCAAAGAATCATTGGATTCTACTTCAAAAGCCTATATGCAACATGAAAATATAAATGAAATGGACAATTTTCTTGATTTCATTTACCAAAGTTGAATCAAGACCAGGTAAATAAATTTAGTCCTATATCCCCTAAGGAAATAGAAGCTGTCATCAAGTCTTCCTTCCAAAACAAGCCCAGAGTCAGATGGTATTGGCACAGAATTCTACCAGTCCTTCAAAGAAGAACTAACTCCAATACTCTTCAAATTATTTCACAAAATAGAAACAGAAGGAACCTATCTCATTCCATGAGGCTACAGTCAGCTTGATACCTAAACCACACAAAGACCCAACAAAAAAAGAGACTTCACAGACCTATCTCTCTTATGAACATTGATGCAAAAACAAAACAAAACAAAAACTCAAAAAATATTCACAAACTGAATCCAAGAACACATAAAAGATATCATCCACTATGACCAAGTAGGCTTCATCCCAGGCATGCAGGGGTGGTTCAATATATGGAAATCCATCAATGTAATCCACCATATAAACAAACTGAAGGGGAAAAAAACATAAACCTCTTCTTAGATGCAGAAAGGCATTTGACAAAACCGAATACCCATTCATTTTAAAGTCGTTCAGAAATCAGGGATACAAGGCACATACCTAAATATAGAAAAAGCAATATACATCAAACCCATAGCCAATATCAAATGGAGAGAAACTCAAATCATTCCCAGTGAAATCAAGGACAAAGCAAGGCTTCCTACTCTCTCTGTATCTCTTTAACACAGTACTTGAAGTCTTAGCTAGAGCAATAAGACAACTAAAGGAGATCAAGGAGATACAAATCGGAAAGGAAGAAGTCAAAGTATCACTATTTGCAGACAATATTATAATATATATGAGTGACTCCAAAAATTCAACCAGGGAACTCCTTCAACTGATAAACACCTTCAGTAAAGTGGCTGGATACAAAATCAACTCAAAAAAAAAAATCAGAAGCGCTCCTGTACACCAAAGACAAATGGGCCGAGAAAGAAATTAGGGAAACAACACCCTTCACAATAGCATAAAGTACCTTGGTGTGACTGTAACCAAACAAGTGAAAGACCTGTATGAAAAACTTCAAGTCTCTGAAGAAAGAAATAGAAGATATCAGAAGATGGAAAGATCTCCCTTGCTCCTGGATCGGTAGAATTAACATTGTGAAAATCACCATCCTACCAAAAGCAATCTAAAGATTCAATGCAATTCCCATCAAAATACCAACACAATTCTTTACAGACCTTGAAAGAACAATTCTCAAATTCATATGGAAAAACAAAACAAAACAAAACAAAACAGATTTGCTAAAAACCATCCTGAACAGTAAAAGATCTGCTGGAGGTATCTCCATCCCTGATCACAAGATGTACTAAAGAGCAACAGTAATAGAAAGTGCTTGATACTGGCATAGATATAGACTCATAGATCAATGGAATAGAATGCAATGGAAAAAATATAGCATCTTCAACAAATGGTGCTGGTATAACTGGATGTCCACATGTAGAAAATGCAAATAGATCTGTATTCATCACCCTGCACAAAGTTAAAGTCCACGTGAATCAAAGACCTCAACATAAAGCCAGACATGCTAAATCTGTTACAAGAAAAAGTGAGGAAGAGCATTGAACTCATTGGCACAGGAGACAACATTCTGAACAGAACATCAATAGCATTTGCTCCAAGATCAACAATCAATAAATGGGACCTCATGAAACTGAAAAGCTTCTTCTGTAAAGCAAAGGACACAGTCGAAAGAACAAAATGAATGCCCACAGACTAGGAAAGAATCTTCACCAACCCTATATTTGACAATATATAAAGAATATATATAGGAATAGTGCTACCTCAAGATCCAGCTATACCACTCCTAGGCGTATATCCAAAATATGTTCAACCCTGTTCATAACAGCTTTATTCATAATATCTAGAATCTGGAAACAACCCAGATGTCCCTCAACTGAGGAATGGATACAGAAATTGTGGTACATTTACACAATGGAATACTACTCAACCATTAAAAGTAAGGAAATCATGAAATTTGCAGGCAAATGGATGGAACTAAAAAAGCTCATAAGCAGAAAAACATACAAGGTATATGCTCACTTAAAGCAGGTATTAGCCGTATAATACAGGATAAACATATTAAAATCTACAGCTAAAGAAGCTAAGCAAGAAGGAAGCCCTAGGAAACATGCTTAATCCTCATTCAGAAGGACAAATGGTATAGACCTTGGAAGTAGGAGAAGGCAAGGAGCAGGACAGGAGCCTATCACAGAGGGCCTCTGACAGAATCTATCCAGCATGGTATCAAAGCAGATGCTGAAACTCATAGCCAAACCTTTGTTAGAATACAGGGAATCTTATGAAAGAAGAGAGTGATAGAAAGTCCTGGAGGGGACAGAAGCTCCACAAGGAGACCAACAGAGACAAAAAATGTGCACCTGCTGAGACTGATACTCCAACCAAGTACCATGCATTGACAGGACCTAGACCCCCTGCTCAGATGTAGCCCATAAGCAGTTCAGTCTCCATATGGGTTTCCTAGTAAGTGGAGAAGGGACTGTCTCTGACATGACTCATTGGCTGTCACTTTGATCACCATGGCCTGAGGGGTGCAGCCTTGCCAGGCCATAGAGGAAGACAATGCATGCAGTTCTGATGAGACCTGATAAGCTAAGGTCAGATAGTAGGTGAGGAGGACCTCCCCTATCTGTGGACTTAGGGAGTGACATAGGGGGAGAAGTTGGGAAGGAGGATGGGTCTAGGAGGAGATTATGCAGGGGGCTACAGCGGAGATACAAAGTGAATAAATTGTAATAAATAATAAATTGAAAACAAACAAAACAAAATAAATTAAAAAAACCACAATAGGCAGGAAATGGAAACAACCTAAGTGTCTTTCAATGGATAAATAATGAAATTGTGATTAGCATACAAAATGGAATACTTACTATTTAATTGTTAAGAAAACTGAAATCATGAAAATTTCCAGTAAATGGGTTGACCAGAAGTATATATTGAATGATGTAAGCTAGACCCAGAAAGATGAAAGCTTCCTGTTTCTCTCATTTTGGCATTCCTGAAAAGCTAACTCTAATCTCTTCCTTTCATCTCCTGTCATTCAGTCATTGATGTTGACATTTCATATAAATTATTTTTTCCTTTAACTTTACATTAAGATTTTCCATGTTCTACATAAAAAGGACTGCCAGAGTTTAATGGAATTTACCTGTACTAAACACAAGAGTATAATTTATTATGTTCAAAGCACAAGACAAAGGTTAAGATTTCCTTTTATTTTGACTATGCCATTTTTTAGGTTATTTTTCAACAATAAGAATGACTAGATAATTTGCTATGATAAGGACAGCATTTTTAACAAGGAGGGCATAATTATCAGTCTACCATCATATAGAAGTATACTAGTAAGAAGATGATAGGAAAAGCCATAATTTCCTCCTAAAACTAAAATGTTTAAGCACATGTCAGAAATGGTAAATTTTTACAAATTCTATGTGATGGAATACATGCAATTTAATCTCTATTATATGACAAATTTACTAATAATCCTTCAGTTTACCTCAAAATAAAAATGTAATTTTGCTTATAAAACCCTATTCAATGTCCAAAATTCATTTCTTGCTTTCATTAATGTAAGCTAGAGTCATTTTTAAAGGTATAAAGTAGCTTCTTAATTTCAGCAACAATTGGACATTGCTGTAGGATTTGGTTCAGCAGTGTTCTAATGGTTCTAAAACTTGTGTAACTTATTGCTTACATAAAAACTGACTTTTGCTTTCTCCCTTGTTGTTAAGAGAACAAGTACAGGTGAACAAAATGAAAAGAATTATGAGCCAGAATGGCGGCACACAGCCATAAATGCAAAATGCTTGGGAGGCTGAGAAAGAATGATCCCCAGTTCCAGGTCAGCCAGGGGAGCTTTATATACGTCTTTGTTCAAACAAACATTGACTGGGAATGGAGTTTAGCAGTGACAGTATTTGCTTGTCATGTGCAAATACTGGGTTTAGTTCTTCATAGCATACATACAAATGAATCAGGAAAAGGCAAAAGTTTTCAGTTGTGTAAGATGTTTTTAAAATTTGGCCTATATATGACAAGAGTAGTCTTTCACCACGGACAAGCAAGAATTTATTTTCTTGTAACTTGCCTTTGCTAAGACATCTGGCAGACAAAAAAAAAAAAAAAGGAAAAAGAGAATAGTTACATTTAGGTTATCTATGGGATCAGACGTAAGATTAGCCAATTTAGCTGTTACAGAAGTTTTATTTCTATAAGAGAAAAGAAATCTTGCTGATTTAAACGACGTAGGAGGTTCTGTCTTCTGAGATTGCATGAAAGTGCCTGTGAACAATGCTGAGGACTTAGTAACGCTCCCAACCTGGCTGCAATAAGTTCTGTATTTATTCCTTTATTTTTTTTTGTTATAGATTATACAACTCGTCACAAACATTCCTGAAACATGAAGCAAGAAGCATAATAGTTGATGGTAAAGCAGTTATCAAAGTTTCATCCCTCAGAGAGGCCTCATGTCCGCACCTTCCTCACCTTTCGCACCAAACGTTGAAGAGAACCGAGTGTATCAGAAGAAATAAGTGTTTGCGTACTAATTAACTCTTTGCAATGCGAGTGTTGTGCTTCAAACACTCCTTTTTTGGGATCTTTCTTGAGTATAATGGAGGATCCCAGACCGTGTTGATCTTCCTCCTGATTCCATGCTGCTTGACTGAGGAGTTTAGGGCACCTCCGCTTATCCCTAATGTGCCTTTCCTCTGGGCCTGGAACGCTCCCACTGAATCTTGTGCCACAAGGTATAACGAGCACCTAGATCTTAGTCTGTTTTCTTTAATAGGAAGCCCCAAAAAAACTGCCACGGGTCAAGGCGTCACCATATTTTACACTGATCGCCTTGGCCTCTATCCTCACATAGATGAGTCACAAACAAGTATTCATGGAGGGATACCTCAGTTGGCGCCTCTGAAAACTCATTTGGCCAAAGCTAGGAATGACATCCTGCATTATATGCCGCTGGACAATGTGGGCCTGGCCGTCATTGACTGGGAAGACTGGAGGCCCACCTGGTCAAGAAACTGGAAACCCAAGGACATTTACAGGAACAAGTCTATTGAATTGGTCCAGCAACAATATTTACAACTTAATCTCACAGAAACCATCAAGAGGGCCAAAAAAGACTTCGAAGAGGCAGGAAAACGTTTTATGGAAGAGACTTTAAAGTTGGGACAATTACTTCGACCAAATCACTTATGGGGTTTTTATCTCTTCCCTGATTGTTATAACAATAAATTTCAAGACCTCAATTACAATGGACACTGCCCTGATATTGAAAAGAAAAGAAACAACGATCTCTCCTGGTTGTGGAAGCAAAGCACAGCCCTCTACCCATCCATCTATTTGAGGAGTGCTTTGAAGTCATCTCCAAATGCAGCACTCTACGTCAGAAATCGTGTGCTAGAGGCCATCAGGGTGTCTAAAGTAAAGGACCAGCAGAATCCAGTTCCTGTTTTTGTATACTTTCGCATTGTGTTTTCTGATCTAACTTTACAATATCTGCATCAGGTAAGTAAATCAACGTATGACGGCTAGGACGTCAGTTTTACAAACTGTGTTGAGGGGAATTTTATGTTTTTGAAGGGTAATATTCAGGTTTTAATATATATGAATATAAAGCGCTCTTTGTAATGGACCCAAAATAAGAGCACTTTAAACCTTTTTAATTAAAAGTAAATTTTTTTGGTGTGGGTAGGGGTTTATTCATCTCGGGTGTCATTCCTTACAAGATATCTACCTTTGTTTCAACCAGGCCTTCTTGCTTGGACCTGAGGCTTGCATATTAGGTTAGTCTACCTGGCCAGTGAGCCCTGGGGAGCTGTCTCCCTACGTCCACAGCCCTGGGTTTGCAGGCTAGCAACTTTGTACCGCCATGCCCAGTTCCACGTTTTAAAGCATGGGTCCTAAGAGGAGAATCTTGTATCCTCATGCTTGCAGGGCATCCACTTTACCAATCAAGTTCTCTCACCGGCCCAGCACTTGAATCCTGATTATATGAGATATTAGTATCCGTGGAGAACTCTATGTAGTATAGACTATACCTGAACTCTCTTTCTCCCTTTCATTTAACAGATGTGTTCTTTTGGAAGCAGAAGTAATGAAACAATGTAAAGAGTGTAGAAATACTTAAACTGCTGTTGGACCATCATGTTCTGCTTTGATATTGCTGTTGAATATATATATTGCTCTTCCCACAGAATAACTTTTCCTGTCATATTTTCCAGGATGACCTTGTGAGTACAATTGGTGAAACGGTTGCTCTCGGTGCCTCTGGAATGGTAATGTGGGGAACTCTTGGCTTAGCACGAAGTATGGTAAGTTTAAGCGGGTAAGAAATAGGTAAAGATATTTCTATCCTTAACGTTTTGAAAAGGGAAGTGATTTGGTGTTAAAAAAACAAAACAAAACAAAACAAAACAAAACAAAACAAAACAGAAGCGTTGAGTATTGCACATTGCCTCGGCTCTGCACTTGATGAATTGACATAGCTTGCATTTGATGGTCGTAAAGAAGGAAGTGGTGCCTTCTCTTGTCTTATGCTGAGGAATGAGATATTCAGTAAGAGTAACTGAAATCCTGTAGGCGCCACAGTTTGTAAGAAGCAGAACCAGGAATACAGCTTCATTCCAGTGACATGGTGGTGGTGGTGTGTGTATGTGTGCGTGTATGTGAGCACTCTTGTGCCCAAAGGTCTCCAATTTAATTGCTTAATTCTCCATAGTAGATCTTTATCCCTGATTCTTTAATCCCCTTGACCCCAAAGGAGGGTAAATATATATACTACTAAACTGAAGAAAACTTTCCTTTTCTATAGGATGAGGGATAGAAATAAAGAGTGGGCCATGAAGAAAGTCAGATGAAAACCAGGGCCAAGGAGTTCTGTCCTAGTATTGACAAAGAATAGTTTTGATATTCTAAGAAGAGGGGAGGTATTTTGAGAAGTATGTTATCTGTCTCATCTTTTACAATAGCATGAGTTATTTCATTAAATATAGATGAGATATACTTATGAGTCATTTTTCAAGGTAGCCTCAGGTTTTCTGCCTATTTCCAATAAAAAGAATTTTTTTAAAGTTTGAGGGAAAGTTATAATATCTTGATAAATTCTGTTGTCTCTCATAAAACTAATGTTGGAATCATTATAGGTTCATTCTAATTGAATTTTGCTACTGAGTTTTTCTAAAACTCCAAACTTCTTTATTTTTTCTTAAATTCTTTATTAAATACACTGTATTCACCTTATATACCCCTGTAGTTCCATCCCTTCCTCTCCCTTCTGCACCCATGTCGCACCCCAAGACCACTGATAGGGGAGATCTTCTTTTCCTTCCTTCTAAACCTAGTCTATTAGATCTCATCAGGAGTGGCTGCATTGTCTTCCTCTGTGGCCTGGTAAGACTGCACCACCCTGAGGGGTAGGTGATCAAAGGGCCAGCCACTGAGTTTATGTCAGAGACAGTTCCCTGTTCCCATTAGTAGGGAACCCACTTTGACACTGAACTGCCATGGGCTACATCTGTGCAGGGGTCCTAGGTTATCTCCATGCATGGTACTTGGTTGAAATATCGGTCTCAGGAAAGACCCTTGTGCTAGATTATTTGGTTCTGTTACTCTCTTTGTGGAGTTCCTGTCCTCTCCAGATCTTACTATTTTCCACTTCTTTCATAACATTCCCTGCACTCTGCCCAAAGGTTGGCCATAAGTCTCGGCATCTGCTTTGATAGTCTGCAGGGCAGAACTTTTCTAAGGCCCTCTGTGGCAGGCTCCTGAGTTGTTCCCTGTTTTCTCTTTCTTCTGATGTCCATCCTCTTTGCCCTGTGGATAGGGATTGAGCATTTTAGCCAGAGTCCTCCCTCTTGATTAGTTTCTTTAGATGTATAGATTTTAGTAGGTTTATCCTATAATATATGTCTATGAGTGAGTATATACCGTGTGTGTCTTTCTGCTTCTGGGATAGCTCACTCAGGATGATCATTTCCAGTTCCAACCATTTACCTGCAAATTTCATGATATCCTTGTTATTTTTAAATTTTTTTTATTAATTGCACTTTATTCACTTTGTATCCCCCCATAAACCCCTCCCTCCTCCCCTCCCAATCCCACCTTCCCTCCCCCTTCTCCACATATGCCCCTCCCCAAGTCCACTGATAGGAGAGGTCTTCCTTTCCTTCCTTCTGATCCTAGTCTATCAGCTATCAACAGGAAGG
>CM053763.1:25796043-25816287 GCA_028658305.1 Pachyuromys duprasi
TTTAAGATGATAAAATTTTGTTGCTTAAGCTACCAGATCTAATGAAATAGAGTGGCAGGAAATCTCCTCCCTGACATCCCTTTTAAGTTATTTTAAGCAACTTCAAATAAAAACCATCGGGCTAGTGGCAGAGTTGAAAAATGGTTTGTGGATGGTAATATGAAACTAAGTAACCACCTGTATTAACTCACCAATGTACTTCTGTGGTTTTAAATTTAAGTCTTGATGCTTACTTATTCTGATATACATGACACCCACTCTACATCCGTGCTTGTTGACCATAGTAGTGGTGTCACTGGCGTTCTTGTTCGTTTTTTCTTTTTGATTTTTGTTATTTTGTTTTTTGTCGAATCAACACAAGTTAGAATTCTCTGGTAAGAGAGACTGTCAATTAATATTGGCCCGTATGCACTTCTGTAGGGCAGTTTCTTACTGAATGTTTGATAAGAAGGTACCAGCCCACTGTGGGCAGGTGGTGCCAAGCCTGAGAGATATAAGACTGGTAGCTGAAGGTGAGCCTGGAAAGCCAGCTACCGAGCAACATTCTACCATGGCTCTGTTTCTATCCAAGCTCCGAGTTCCTCCCTTGAGTTTCTTCCCTGCAGTCCTTGAATGATTGACTATGATCAGATTGTATAAGCCAAATAATTCCTTTCACCTCCAAGTTACTTTTGGTCAGAGTGTTTCCTCACAAGAGAAACCAAACTAAGAACAACTAGCATAACAGGTTCATCTGAACCTCTTTTATTATTCTATTTGTGTGAAATGTTGTTTATTTCTATTTAAATATGATTGACTTCTTGTCCTTCTAGCTGTACTTTAGAAAGTAAGCATCTAAGGTACTTTCTTTGTAGAATAACACCTGTTAGTTGCTTATAAAACACCTAACACATCAGTTATTTTAATTTTTATGTAGTTTTCCCTAAACACTATTATATTCTAAGAGTTTATGGTCTGTGTCAGTATTCTTTAACAGTTCTAGTACTAAAGACGTATTAAAAATTACAAGTTCAAGGAGTATTGCAGTTGATGGTAAAAACAAGGATTAAGCAAAAGGCATTTGAGAACGATCTTTTATCTTCTCTATGGAAAGATTTAAACTGACTACCTAAGAGATTCTGTATAATTAAATCCACAATGGCCAACTTCAACTTGTTAACCAATAACAATGAATTTAGAGTTGGGAAGTGAGCAAGCTATTATCTCACAATATGGGAGTGTGATGTGAAGAGCATCCATTTTAGAGTGTTCCACTGAGGCAGGTAAAAGGTATATAAGATATACATATACTCAGAAGGTAGGACGGTTCATCCCACCACTCTGCTGGATAAAGTGGAGTGGAAGGAAATGGTTTACTTGATGTTTTTTATATGTCATTTTTAACAGCTGTGATGAAAAATGCCATGGACTGGCTGGTAAGGAGGCTAAGAAAATGCATCATATGACAATAGAAGGACATTGAGTTTATTCTCATAAACAACTTCAAAAAGCCAATTAGAATGATATTTGTCTATATGCCCAAAGCTGAACATTTAGTTCTGGGTAAAAGATAGATGAAGAGGAAGACTCAATATTGGCTCTGCATCTACACACACACACACACACACACACACACACACACACACACACAATTTATACTTGCTTTTAGCATTTCCTCAGTGAATCTGAGGAAACATAAAAAGCAATTCATGAGAATACTGAGCAAAAATGGCACAAAACAAAGGTGGGGTGGTGATAAAACTAAAACTAATCATTAATTGGGAAAAGTAAAATATATAGAGTCTATAAGGGAAAACAGCAAACCAATACCTAAAATGGAGAAGAGTGATGTCGAAGGTGAAGTCTACCTCTGAATGAATCAGACTGCAGATTTTTGGGAGGAATGGTCAAACAATGAACAGGTAAGATTGAAATGACATTAAAAATAAGTGTGACAGCTAGAGTGTCCCCTCATCTCTCATTGTGGATGCCTGATTCATTCCTCCTCAGAGGAAGCATGGAGTTCTCAATTTGTTTATTTTTAAGGAGACAGTATCCAGAAATCATAAATGGACCCATAAGGAAATCATTGTACTTAAGAAAAGTATTTACAGCTTTGGATGAACAACAGTGAGAATTAGGACTCCACCTAGGATGACTGCAATTTTAAAATAATTTTCTGCAACTCCAAAGATTTCACCAAGAGACATATACCCTTCCCTGACATGCATTTTCTGTGACTTACTGTCGATTGAGGATCAACCTAAAGACAGTAATATTATATGAGATGGGCTTTTAAAGAAAGAATCTAACAAATAAAGCTGCTGAGATGTTTTTAGGTGAGCTAATGCTATCTTCAAAAACTTGATAGGATTATTTTCTACTTCCTACCAATTCAACTTACTGCACGTTGCGCTAGAGATGGAGTATCCCATATTATAATTCCGCTGGTTCCCAGAGCAACAGCTTCACCAATTGTATTCACAAGGTCATTCTGGCAAAGGTGATACAAAGAATTAACAGGGAGGAACACAGTGGAAGTGTTTACACAGGACACCACCACCAAGCTAAGCATGCCCATTCAATAGTAACACTTTAAATATTTCTATAGTCTTTACATGTTTCACTTAGGCATTTCTTTGCTATGAGAATTTATCATTAGGTTAACGACTTCTACTATCAAAAGACCAAGATCCTTGGAAGAGAAAAAACACAAATAAAAAAAAAAAACAAAGAACAATTAAAATATTGTCTACATTTTGTAGTTCTTCATGGCTGTTAACAGATCATATAAAATGTAGTAATATAGACTTTTTTGAGAACACAGTAATGTGTATATTACTGTGATACACACTATTATATTACTGAATACACACGAATGTGTATATTCCTAGAGATAAAGCTGAATTGTAGTTTTGGAAAACATCACATTCCTGTCCACACACTGTTTATGTAGTACATAGCTGTAATACATCACACTCCTGTCCACACACTATGTCTGTAACACATAGCTGTGATAAGGTAGTTTGCTCACCTGAGAAAGGAACTCCCATTTAAGATCAGTGAAAACAAGGCGCGTATACAGAAAAATGGGAAGTGGATTATTTTCTCCAGGCATTTTGGAAACTCTGAGGCTTTCCAATATACGGTGGCGGTTGTAGAGTTTTGATTTTGGAGATAATTTCAATTCGTTCGTCAAATAGGTGGATGGGAAAAGAGCAGTACTTTCTTTCCACAGCCACTTAAGATCATTATTTCTGTCCTTTTCCATATCAGGGCATCTTCCATTGTAGTCTGAGTCTAGATATTTATTGTTATAACAATCAGGAAAGCAATAAAAACCCCAGAAGTATTTTGGCCGAAGTTTTTTCCCCAATTTTAATGTCTCATCCATGAACTTTTTCCCCGCATTTTCAAATTGTTCTTTGGCTTTAACAGTGGCTTCTGCAGTGTCCATTCCTGGATTTTGGGTCTTCACCAACTCTATAGACTTATTCTTATAAATGTCCTTGGGTGCCAAGTTTCGTCCCCAGGTGGGTCTCCATTCTTCCCAGGCAATGACAGCTAAGCCCAATTTGTTTGCTGGAATGTACTGTTCTATATCAGTCTTGGCTTTGGCCAAATGATCTTGCAAATTCCCCAACTGAGGAATTCCTCCAAACACGTCTTCTCTTTTCTCATTTATGTGAGGATATTTTCCAAGTTCGTCAACATGAAACATGGTGACAGGCTGCCCTGTGGCGGTTTTCTGGGGGCTTCCAATTAAAGAGAAGAAACTCATATCCAGTGAGTTAGTAAAGTTTCCAATACAGGTTTCAGTTGGGGCATTCCAGACCCAAAGGAAAGGGGCATCTTTTATAATGGGTGCTGCTCTATAATCCACAGTCAAAAAACATGGAATCAGAAGGAAAATTAACATTGTCTGGAATGCTCCCCCAGACTCAACAAAGCTCCCCAAAAAGAGATGCTTAAATCGAAATCCTCCCATCTCAGACAGTAATTACTACAGAAACACTTATTTCTTCTTGCACACTTTGGTCTGTCCAGTATTTGGTGCAAAAGATGAGAAAGGTTGTGACGTGAGGCTACTGTGGGAGATGAAAGTATGGTTACTGCTTTACATTGAAGAGTTTTCTTCTGGAATCATGTTTTAAGAATATTTAGCAGCAAGTTAAATCATCCAGAACTGGAAAAAAAAAAAAGACAAACGCAGAGTTCACTGTAGCTGGAATGAGAGCTTTACCAAGTTCTCAATGTTTTATGCAGTTTGACTCAATTTCAAAAGACAAAAGATCTCCTATTCTGTTTAAAGCAAGATTTTTTCCTCTTCTAGATCAGTTAAAATCGATAACAGTAAATATTAATCTCTTTTTTCCTCTTCTATATAAATTAAAATCTATAACAGTAAATATTTATCTCCCAAAATCATTTCTGATCCAACACAAACTTAATAACTATTTTCCCTTATATTATGTATATAAAATATTATTTCTAGCAATGTTTAGCAAAAAAAAGTTGAATAAAAGTAAATTCTTATTTGCTGTCATATAAGACCATTGTGTGGTGCTCTACTAAATTTTGAAAACAGTGTTTCACAGGATTAAAAAGTTTTTCAGGTATGAAATGAATTATGTTTAACTTTGAAAATCATAAAGCCCAATGTACACACTTACATTGTGGGAATCTCTTGAGGTCAGCCCTGAAAGCGTATATACGCAGACAGAAAAAAAAAATCAACTCAGGACATTGTATTTATTTGTACATCATTATAATCAAAGAAAAGGAGGCTGTTAACTTGAGAGTGAGAAGAGACATGAAATATTTGTGGGAATTCATTTAGGAAAGAGTAGAGAGAAATCAAAGGGGAAAGGTGATGTAATTATTTTAATTGAAAACCATAAAAATTAGAGATCATGCATTACTGACCCAAGAATGTAAAATATACGTATTTACCAGGAATCTTGAGTTAGATAATGCAGAGGTGTTTGGGAATAATACCAAATAACAAAGTCTCCATCAAAGACTGAGAATCAGTAAAAACTAAGAGCAGAAATTTATTCTAATTTGTAGAAATTGTTTTTAAAGCCATACAGTTGCCCCCCCCCCGCACACACATCACTGGTTTATGTTTCCACATTTCCAGGTTCAATAATCTAGTATGTTAGTTGAAAAAAAATTTTAATCCGTTCACTGGGCTATAGCATCATAATAGAGTGCTTTTCTGCTATACACAAGGCTTTGGGACAGGTCACTAGTATGACAGAAGAGTAAACAGAAGCAAATTTTAAAAACAATGATATTTCCCCATTAACAATAAATAATCCACAAGTTTTTACATCCTCTATTAGAGCATCTTATTACAACTATCCTTCTATGACTAGCCATTGGAATTACTCTCTTAGTGTTCCTAACTTACAATTAAATTTTAACAAAGGTATTTATATAGAGAGAATAACGTTTTATTAGAAACAGCTCTCTTTGGGGTATCAGATATTTGTGGAAGACATCACCACAAAGTAAGAGTGGAACATCTATATTTACAATTAAATCATCTGTTAATAGTACCCAACAGATTTCTATATTGGTGTTTTAACCTCAAAGGCAACCATAGATGCTATGTTGCCATAAAGCTCGGACAGTGAAGTTTTCCTTCACAGGACAGATTAGTCATCTCTTCTACATTGAGATCATCTTTGGACAAATCTATCTAGAAAAATTACTTCAAATACAACCTAAATATCACTTCTATTTCCCATTCATTGTAGGTACAATGGAGTTCATTGCAAACAATGACCCAAGAAAGTGACAGCATGCACTGTTACCTTGCTGGAAAGAACCTTATAAACACCTGCCTACCATCTGCAACTCCATCATAACAAAAGGCACTCTTCTTACTTCATGTGAACTATCGCCAGCCTAAGTTTACTCCAGCACACCTACAGCTGGAGGACCATATCTACAGTTGACCTCGATGTTTGGATTCCACAACAAGCTCCAAGGTCCTAGAAGCAGATGACATCACAAAGTAGACAGTTCCCAAAGTCCACAGAACAAGATGCTTTACTTCTGCCTCTTTCTCCTTACATTCAATCCTCCCAGCTTTTATAGAAAAAAAGTCATTTTTTAAATAAAAACTCCCTAATTTTTTTTTTACTTTTGTTGAAAACCTGACCATCTGAATCTACTTAGTTTTTTTCCTTGTGTGTGTGTATGTGTGTTCATCCATTATGGGTTCGCTTTTGGGCATGTGACTTTCCTATTAACTTTATGTTTTCCTAAGTCAAGCATGAAATTGACAAACTGCAACAGCTTCCAAAACTCGTATCTTATTTATCAATTCAATAATAATTTCAGCTACTATGAAAAAATTTGAACTAGCTATAAACTGCTATCAAGGTGAACACATGGAAGACCTACTGTAGAATACTAAAGAATAAAACAAAATGACATAGAACATCTCTATATATTTCCTTCTGATTAGATCTCTTGATGCTTTGGAAAGCTTCACGAAAGTTCAAGGACTATTCCTTGATCAGAAAAAGACAATGCAAGCTCATTCTTCCTCTTATTTAACACAGACATGATGGTAGATTCTCCTCGGTTCAATGTTGCAATTAAACCCTTGAGAATGGCTTTATAGGGAATGCCCCAACTTCTCGATAAAAAGTTTAAGGACTTCTGACATTGGTAGACCCAAAAATATGGACTAGACCAGATCAGAGAGATGGCTCTACTTACCTGGTCACTTATCAGTTCAGTTCACAGAAACAGAACTCTAAAAGAGTAGAGGGAAGTATGATTTTTTTCATTTCTTATATTTTGGTAAATAAAAAAACACTTAATAAATTTACATTGTTCCTAATCGTTGTTAAAAGCAATATTTTCTCTTGTCCCCATTCTCTTCTATATGTAACACAGTAACATGAATGAAAATCAAAGATTACTTCAGAATGTTTTAAATTAAGCTATTTATGGTTGATCATAGAACTTGTTTTGATGAATATGAAACACTTTGAGAAATTCATGCCAGAGGTTCAGATCGGATTATGACCCTTAGCCTTAGTGATGGTTCATAGGAGCCAAACTGTGTGTTCCTGAGAAGCAACCTATATGAAGAAATCTTCACATACCAGAGTGATTCATCCTCTAGGTAGTATATCTCCATTTGGATACCTATTTTTGCCTATGAGAGAGAGAGAATGCTAAGAAAGCACCAAATTCAAGATTGGAATTAAGTTGCTTTCCCTCAACCCAAATGAAATAAATTTCTACCTACTAAAATGCAACTTATATCAAAAGTTTGTGTTCTTTCTAAATAGAGCATTAGAATGAGTTACATTTTTTAATTTTTATTTTTGTTTATTCATTTTACATCCTGGTCATAGCCCCCTCCCTCTTCCCCTCCTGATCCCACCCTGCCTCCTTGTTCCCCCTACTCCTCAGAAAAGGGGAACCCCCCCTACCCACCCCCACCAGCACATCAAGTTGCATCAGGACTGAGCACATTCTCTTCCCCTGCATCCTGGGGAAACAGCTCACCAGAAGAAAGTGATCAAAAAGCAGCCAACAGAATCCATGTGAGAGTCAGCCCCCCATCCCCTTGCTAGGGAACCCATACAAGAACCAAGCTGCCCATTGCTACATCTGGGTAGGGGACCAAGTAACATTTAAAACAAATAATAGCAAAATACTATTGCTATGAAGACTATTTATTTTATGTTACATACTTATACATTGATCTAACCAAAAAACCTGAGTGATGATTAATAAATGACTTTCAACTTGATCTAGAACCATCTAAGAAACAGACCACTGGAAATAGTTGTGAGCAAATTTTATTATGCCTTACAATCGTACAGTTAACTTCAGAACCAAGATACATTTGCAGGTTTTCTCTCCATCCTATCAGGATATTCATTAGTATATGTGTATGACTACTGGGAAAGAGTTCTGGATTCTTGATTTCTAATGTAGTAGGAACAACCTAACTGTGCCTTTAAGGACACCTAACTACAAAAAGACATTTTCAACGTCCAGAGCAGTAATTTTCAACCTTCCTAATGCTGCCACACTTCCATATAGTTCCTCATACTGTTGACCTCCAGCCATAAAATTATTTTGTTGCTACTTCATAATTTTAATTTGCTACTATTATGAATCATAATGTAAATATCCGATATGCAGGATATCTGATATATGACCTCCAAATGGGTCACAACACACAGGTTGAGAACCACTGACCTAAAGACATAGCTACTGTAAAACAGCTGTTTCCCTGGTTGCCTCATACATAACTCCCCAACTAACCCTTCAAAGTGTAATTATCTGTAAAAAGGGTAGATGATATCAGCCTGATTTTGTCTGCATATACACCTACTCTAACTCTTCTTCCTCGAAACATTTGAACTCAAAAATCTTTCAGGAAATTATAGTGATTCTCTTGCTTCTACATACTGAGTGTTAGAATTATAAGTGTCAGCCTTTCCACCCAACCTTTCAAATACAGGTTTTCAGTGCTATGCTTTGATAGTGGAGTCCCTACAAGAAGAAAGAGTTGGGGGAGAGATACAGACACACAGACACACAGACACACAGACAAACTGCAGTCAGTTTTGTGTCAGGATCTATGGTGATCCATATGCATGGGCTATGTATAGCCAAAATTACAAACTTTGTAATTATAAGTAGAATAATTGCTTTTTTATGCCTTCGGGCCAAACTGAGAAAAGAATCCAGATTGAGGATATTTTGTGGGGAGAAAAGAACAGCGAAATCCATAATAAAAAAAGAAACTGCTAGTCTAGTGGCCAAAAGATGCTGGAAGACATCATACTTACTAGATCAAGTTGAATGACAGGTATGGATTGCCCTCTCACATAGGATCAGACAATGGACCGGCCCTTGTCTCTCAGGTAATGCAGGGACTAAGAAATATTGGGGATAAACTGGAAACTTCATTGTGCATATCGTCTGCAAAGTTCAGGTCAGATAAAGAGGATGAAGTGGACCCTACAGGAGCCACTAACCAAATTGACCCTTGAAACTGGCAGTGATTGGGGGGGCCCTCCTTCCAATCACATCGTGCAAAGCTAGAAATACCCCTTATACTTTCAGTCTCACTTCCTTGTAAATCCTCTAAGAAAGAGCCCCTCCTCTCCTTCTCAATCTTTAGCCTGAGATTCTTGCTGACTTTGATGACCAAAAATTCTTAAAGTCTCTAAAAACATTGCATAGGACTCAGAAGAACCTCTGGCCACTCATGAAAGAGATCTTGGAGTCTGCTCCATTCCTAACCCATACTGCTTTGAACCAGATGATAAAGTCTGGAGTAAGAGACAGGGTCAGGTGGAAGGAGAGGAGGTCGTCCTCTCTCAGGGAACTAGGGAAAGGGCACAGGGGAAGAAGAGGGAGGGTGGGTGGGACTGGAAGGAGACAAGGAAGAAGACTGCAGAGGGGATACAAAGCGAATAAACTGCAATAAATAAATAAATAAATAAATAGATAGATAGATAGATAGATAGATAGATAAATAAATAAATAAATAAATAGATAAATAGATAAATAAATAAAATAAATTAGCTACTGTTTATGTGACAAAGAGAGAGAGATAACCATAATACTCAGGAACCATGCTGGAAGGGACATCACACAGTGATCCTGACCACATCACTGCTGTGAAAGTAGATGAAATCCAGACCTGGATATACCATTCACATGACAAACCTGGAGGACATGAGACTTCTCAACAATTGAGGCACAGCCAAGAACAGGTACCAACGAAGGATAAGAAACACTGGAAGGCTTCATATCACCCCATAGACTCTTTGAAGCTTCAACGATGCTCGCACTCTTGATTTTTTGGATTCTCCTTTGCTTTACTGTTCAAATCCCCACCAACCCCTCAACCTCACTTGGACAGTCACTAATGTTGAAACAGGTGATATCCTTTACCAAACCTTATACCCAGCTCTGAAGGGAACCTAGTTTCCTGAACTGCAGATAGACTTAGGAGTCCAGTTGAATTGTTATTACTGGGTAGCGAGTAACCAGCAGATTTTATTTTGCCCTGGGCATGATTTGATTGTATTTTGGTCATTTTGCCTTCAAGTCATTCTCCCACTAGGTTCATTATACAAAGGAAAAATAGTATTATGAAATGGATTTCCTCAGCACATAAAGTAAAAAATTAAAGACATACATAGAAAATTATAAACATAGAATTAATTATAAAAAGTAGAACAAGACTACATCAATTGTCAGTGATCAATGAAGATTGGCAAAGAACTTGTGCTAACTATTTGGGAGAAATTAATAACAAATATCCTAAAAGCAAACTAGAACTAATTGGATTCTTCCACATATTGTAAAGGGAACACCAATTTGTGAGGCACCTACATTCTATACTGATGCAAACAAGTTGGGAATGGCAAGATGTAAGTCAGACAAAATAAACAAGGTGATGAAAAGCCCATATACCTCAGTTCACAAATCAGAATTATATGCAATCCTTATGGTATTATTAGATTTTCCTGAATCTCTTAATATAATTACTTACTCTCAATATGCAGAAAGAGCTTTTTCCATATAGAAACTGGTAAATTTATTCCTAATAATTCAGAATTGACTTTATTATTTATGCAATTGCAATAAGCCATCAAAAGTAGAAACTATCCATTACATCTTGTTCATATTCAGTCTCATACAGGTTTATCAGGTCCAATGGCACAAGGGAATGAATGAGGAAATTGATTGATTAATAAAAGAAATGTCCTCAATGGGAACAGGGACTGTCTCTGACATGACTTTGCTATTTATGCAATTGCAACAAGCCATCAAAAGTGGAAACTATGCATTACATATTGCTCATATTCAGTCTCATACAGGTTTATCAGGTCCATAGGCACAAGAAAATGAGGAAAATGAACAATTAATAATAAGAAATGTGTCAAAAGTCTCAAAATTTCATGAAAAAGACTATGTTAACAGTAACAGGGGAGAAGGGAAGATATAAGATTAAAGAATAAAAGGTAGATTATTGAATTGGTATAGATTATTGTATATTGATAGAAATTTAAGATATTTTGATCAACTTTTGCTTATTGTATTGTACATATGCAATTCATTTACTGTATATTGATAGAAATTTAAGGTGAGTTTGATTACCTTTTGCTTGATGTATTGTACATATGCAACTCATTTGAAAATGTGCTGTAAAATTCTAGTCCTATGAAAGCTAACTATTGCAAACTGTTCAAGGTAATTGAAGATGCAAGTTAGTGGTTACTCATCTTACTTGTAATCTTGCAACATACTAGTTTAGTTAATTACAGAAATAATTTAGCCTCTTGTATACATTTTCAAGGTTAAGTAGATAGTACATAGGTAGAAACAAGCAAGGTTGCTTGATAGATAGATAGACAGACAGATACTATTCAAACAGTTCAGAAATGTACAGAAAATGGCATTTAAAGATGTTTTAATAGCAAAACGCTTTTCTGACAGAGAGACATATGCTCCTGGCAGCATCTCTAATCTACTTCAAAGATGATGATGGGCATCAAAGAAACAAATGTGGCAAGATAGCCACTGGAGGAAAAAAGAAGCCGTTCTTCAGCTGCTGACAGCAGGCTGTCTGAGCAAACTGTGAACAAGCAGGACACTGGAAAATTTACTGTCCAACTTTACAAAGACTAGGTAGGCCAGTCCTTCAAAATTCCTGCTTCCCAGAAATCTGTCAGATCATAGATCTTGCTCTTCCCTGAACAATGCCCAGTCCTAAGTCTATTCTTTGCTCTCCATGAATAATACTTCTGTAGTTCAAGACTTCATAGTACCCAATCTAGAAGCACCAGGCATTACTTCTAGTCTTAAACATCCAGTTTCTTCATGAAATCTTACTTCTTTATAGATTTAAAACACAAACCTGACAACTTGAATCCTTATTTAGAAAGTAATTACTAGCTATCAACATTACTCAACAGAATGGACAGCTCTCTTTTTAAAACAAACTCTCATCTTAGAAATCCCTCATTTGTTTGCATATCAAAAAACATTGTAGTCAGAACCTAACAGCGCTCTGTGGGGGGGGGGCGGTGTGGATGTGTGTGGGTGTGTGTATGTGTGTGTATTTCCTCCTGTCCCGAAAACAGCTGTCCTTGCAGTGGTCTAACACTTAGGAAGGTTCTTGGTAAATAGAAACTTAGATGTAATTTTGAGTATGGAGTGAAAAGAAGGAATAGCACTTGTTTGAACCATGAGGTATTTCACTACAGCCTATGGGGCAATATTTTTGTATTGGTGAAAAGCAGGGTTTGGGAATCAAAGTCACTTACCCAGAACTTTGTGGCTCTTGGATATATTAGTTGTGTAATCAGAAGCAAGTCACTTAGTCTAAGGCTAAGGTACTTCATTAGAGGAAAGGTCTTTTTGTTGTTTTTGTTGTTGTTGTTCAAATATTTTTTAAAATATTTTTATTTTAATTTTTATTAATTACACTTTATTCACTTTGTATCCCCCTATAAGCTCCTTTCTCATACCCTCCCAATCCCACCTTCCTTCACCCTTCTCCACACACACCCCTCCCCAAGTCCACTGATACGGGAGGTCTTCCTCTCCTTCCTTCTGATCCTAGTCTATCAGTTCTCATCAGGAGTGGTTGCATTGTCTTCCTCTGTGGACTAGTAAGAGGGAGGTGATCAAAGAGCAAGCCAATCAGTTCATGTCAGAGGCAGTCCCTGTTCCCATTACTATGGAACCCACTTGGACACTGAACTGCCATGGCTACATCTGTGCAGGGGTTCTAGGTTTTCTCCATGCATGGTACTTGGTTGGAGTATCGGTCTCAGGAAAGACCCCTGTGCTCAGATTTTTTTGGTTCTCTTGCTCTCCTTGTGGAGTTCCTGTCCTCTCCCTATCTTACTATTTCCCACATCTTTCAT
Source organism: Pachyuromys duprasi (assembly GCA_028658305.1). NCBI lineage: Eukaryota > Metazoa > Chordata > Mammalia > Rodentia > Muridae > Pachyuromys > Pachyuromys duprasi. The sequence goes on from CM053763.1 coordinate 25,808,961, forward strand.
AGGATTCCATGCACTCTGCCCAACAGTTGGCCATAAGTCTCAGCATCTGCTTTGATATTCTGCAGGGCAGAGCAGGAAAGAAGGTCTTTAATGAGAATTTGAATGCAAAATATTTAAGTGTTGGATAAGAGAAAAACTTATTTTTGAGAAATTATAAAGTATGATTGAAATTTCAGCCCAACTGATTCTAGAATCTCACAGGAGCAATACCTCATTAACATTACTGCCTACTGAAGTTTCTTTTAACTACTTAGGACTTAAGATGTCTAAAGGGTGCAAAAAGTATACCTTTTGTTGCTTAGTTTTCCAAAGTGCCAGATCGATTTCCAAAGTGGTTGTATAAGTTTACATTCCCAACAACAATGGAGGAGGGTTCCCCTTTCTCCACAACCTCTCCAGCATGTGCTGTCACTTGAGATTTTGATCTTAGCCATTCTGATGGGTGTAAGGTAAAATCTCAGGGTTATTTTGGTTTGTATTTCCTTGATGACTAAGGATGTTGAGCATTTCTTTAAGTGTTTCTCTGCCATTCGATGTTCCTCTATTGAGAAGTCTCTGTTTAGCTCTGTACCCCACTTTTTAATTGGGTTACTTGATTTGTTGCTTTTTAACTTCTTGAGTTCTTTATATATTCTGGGTATTAGCTCTCTGTCAGATATAGGGTTGGTGAAGATACTTTCCCAATTTGTAGGCTGTCGTTTTGTTCTGATGACAGTGTCCTTTGCTTTACAGAAGCTTTTCAGTTACATGAGGTCCCATTTATTGATTGTTAATCTGAGAGCTTGTGTTGCTGCTTAGTTTTCACATGTACCTATGCACTGCATATTAGAGCCTTGGTGGGTTTGGGCTTGAATGTAAAATAGCCACACAGACTCATCTTCCTTAACATTTGGTCCCCAATGGGCGGCATCCTTTTAAAGGTTCCCATGCCTTCCTGTGGCAGAAGCTACCGAGAAGATCTGAGTCACTTGGAGGGGGCATTTCAGAATGTATTACTCTTTCTGGCCCATACGAGCATACAAAAGTCACATGCTCATCTCACAAAAACGTAGTTGTAACGTTCTCTTCAACATGATGACAGCACTCACTGCAGTCCTGAGAGAGAATGCATTCCTCCCTTAATTTATTTCTCTCAAATACTTCATGACAGTGCTAGCAAAATTAATGTACCAGGGTTCCTCAAACCATAAAATTAAACTCAGAAGTCTCGTTTACTTTCCAAGCTTAATAAAACCTAATAAAGAAAAGTAAAATTCTTTGCAAAGTTTCACACCCTAAAAACAACCTAAGTGTATACTGATCCAAGTCTTTGGATCAGTATATGCTGTGACTCTAGTGCCTTGGGGATCTATTTACATAGCATGTCTCTGTTCAACTCTAAATTGCATACAGTATTGAAGTGATCAGAGATCAAGCAAATTAGCAATTTGTCCATCATATTTAACCTCTATACAGTTTGATCACAGATGTGCACTTCAGTCACTAGACTGTTGCAAAGTGCTAACTTTTTTCAAATAACTGATTCAAGCATGTGATATGTCAATGAAAAAGCACAGAGCTGATGTTAATTTACAGTTCTAGTCAAAGTAACCGCATTACAAATGCATTTAACTTTATATTCTGCCCCTGAAAATGAAATAACGAAGCTGATTCTATATTCCTGGTGCAAACCTCAGTTCACCTGACACAAACATTAGGAAGCAGACCCATATCTTCTTCAATTTCTTTCTTTAGAGACTTGAAGTTTTTCTCAAACAGGTCTTTCACTTGCTTGGGTAGAGTCACACTTAGGTACTTTATGTTATTAGCAGCTATTGTGAAGGGTGTTGTTTCCCTAATTCCTTTATCAGCCATTTTGTCTTTTGTATTCAGGAAGGCTACTGATTTTTTTGACTTAATTTTGTATCCAGCCACTTTGCTGAAGGTGTTTATCAGCTGTAGGAGTTCTCTGGTTCAATTTTGGAGGTCGCTCAAGATGATATTACCATATTATCTACAAATAGTGATACTTTGACCTCTTCCTTTCCGATGTGTATACCCTTGATCTCTTTTAGTTTTCTTATTGCTCTAGCTAGGACTTCAAGTACTATGTTGAATAGATATGGAGAGAGTAGGCAGCCTTACCTTGTCCCTGATTTCCGTGGGATTGATTTAAGTTTCTCTCCATTGAGTTTGATGTTGGCTATAGGCTTGCTGAAGATTGTCTTTACTATGTTTAGGTATGTGCCTTGTATCCCTGATCTCTCCAGACATGAATGGGTATTGGATTTTGTCAAATGCTTTTTCGTCATCTAAGGAGATGATCATGTGGTTTTTCTCCTTCAGTTTGTTTAAATGGAAGATTACATTGGTGGATTTCTGTATTATCAGAAGATGGAATGATCATCTCCCGTGCTCATGGATTGATAGGATTAACACAGTGAAAATGGCCATCTTACCAAAAGCAATCTACAGATTCAATGCAATCCCCATCAAAATACCAACACAATTCTTTACAGACCTTGAAAGAAAAACTCTCAACTTCATATGGAAAAACAAAAAACCCAGAATTGCCAAAATGATCCTGTACAACAACAGATTGTCTGGATGTATCTCCATCCCTGATCTCAAGCTGTACTATAGAGCAATAGTAATAAAAACTGTATGGTACTGGCATAGAAACAGAATGCTAGATCAATGGAATCAAACAGAAGACCCTGAAATAAATACACACACCTACAGATACTTGATTTTTGACAAAGAAGCCAAAACCATACAATGGAAAAAAAGACAGCATCTTCAACAAATTGTGCTGAGCTAGCTGGATGTCTACATATAGATAGATACATATTTATCACCCTGCGCAAAACTAAAGTCCAAGTGAATCAAATACCTCAACATAAAACCAAGCATGCTAAATTGGTTAGAAGAAAAAGTGGGGAAAAGCCTTGACCTCATTGGCACAGGAGACAACTTCCTGAACAGAACACCAATAGCATAGGCTCTAAGATCAACAATCAATAAATGGGACCTCATGAAACTGAAAAGCTTCTGTAAAACAAAAGACACTGTTTTTAGAACAAAACGACAACCTACAGATTGGGAAAGGATCTTCACCAACTCTATATCTGATAGAGGGCTAATATCCAGAATATATAAAGAACTCAAGAAGTTAAAAGGCAACAAATCAAGTACTCCAATTAAAAATGGGGTACAGAGCTAAACAGAGAATTCCCTGTAGAGGAATACACAATGGAAGAGAAACACTTAAAGAAATGCTCAATGTCCTTAGCCATCAGGGGGATGCAAATCAAAATGACCCTGAGATTTCACCTTATACCCATCACAATGGCTAAGATCAAAATCTCAAGTGACAATACATACTGGAGAGGATGTGGAGAAAGAGGAATCCTCCTCCATTGCTGGTGGGAATATAAACTTGTACAACCACTTCGGAAATCAATATTGTGCTTTCTCAGATAATTAGCAATTATGCTTCCTCAAGATCCAGCTATACCACTCCTAGGCATATATCCAAAAGATGCTCAAGTACACAACAAAGCCATTTGCTCAACCATGTTCATAGCAGCTTTATTCATAATAGCCAGAAGCTGGAAACAACCTAGATGTCCCTCACCAGAGGAATGGATACAGAAATTGTGGTACATTTATACAATGAAATACTACTCAGCAATTAAAAGCAAGGAAATCATGAAATTTGCAGGCAAATGGAAAAATCAAGAAAAGATCATCCTGAGTGAGGTATCCCAGAAGCCAAAAGTCACACGTGGTATGTACTCACTTTTAAGTGGCTATTAGACATTTAATATAGGATAAACGTACTAAAATCTGTACACCTAAAGAAGCTAATTTGGAGGGAATGAGGGAACGGGATACAGCAGGGATACAGAGTTAATAAAATGTAACTAATAATAAAAATTAAAAAAAAAATGGAGGAGACCCTGGGTAAGATGATCAATCCTCACTCAGAAAGGCAAACGGGGTGGACATTGGAAGAAGGAGGAAACGGGAAACAGGACAGGGAGGGCCTCTGAAAGACTCTACCCAGTAGTGTATCAAAGCAGATACTGAGGCTCATAACCAAACTTAGGGTAGAGTGCAGGAAATCTTATGAAAGAAGGGGAAAATAGTAAGACCTAGAGAGAACAGGAGCTCCACAAGGAGAGCAACAGAACCAAACAATCTGGGCACCGGGATCTTTTCTGAGATTGATAATCCAACCAAAGGCCATGCATGGAGATAACCTAGAACCCCTACACAGATGTAGCCCACGGCAGCTCAGTTTCCAAGTGAGTTTTATAGTAACAGGAACAGGGACTGTGTCTGACATAAATTCACTGGCTGGCTGTTTGATCACCTCTCCCTGAGGAGGGAGCAGCTTTGCCAAGCCACAGAGGAAGACAATGCAGCCAGTCCTGGTGTGAACTGATAGACTATGATCAGAGGGAAAGGGAGGAGGACCTCCCCTATCAGTGGACTTGGAGAGGGGCATAGGAGGAGATGAGGAAGAGAGAGTGGTTTAGGGAGGGAATGAGTAAATAAACTGTAATTAATATAAAAAATAAAAATTAATAAAAGAAGCTGACCAAGTCTTCTACACTGCTGCTGCTTATTGGCAACTCCCTCTGCATGCCTGGTTTGTCAGATGACTTTGGCTGATCTCCTCTTATCTGTTCAACACCTGATCTTTTGTGGTTGATAAAACAGAGAAGAAGAGAGTCAACAGCTTACCAATGGCTTGACTAGAATTGACTGGCTTTCTCCTTGACTCCTGCTACTGAGGACAGAGATTCCTACAAATATTTTGATATGTGATTGATTTTAAAACTTTTGTTAATGGATTTTTCTGTATCCAAAGCTGCAGTTAATATGACATATACACTTGTGTTGGCATAGATATTTAGGAAAAAGTTGAGATGATATGTGATGTTCTTTTTTCATTTCAGCTACCATATGAATACTGACATTTCTGCTATCAAAAAACAGGAACAGCAAAATTTGAGAGAGCCCAGTTGGTGAGGTAATACTTTTCATTTTTCATTTTTGCAATAATTAAATGGAACGAAATGTTTGAAAGTTAATTCACTGGTATCTTCTGAAAGTTATATGGATATACCGTCAGCATCAGTAGTTCTATTTAATCACACTCACTGTCTGGCAAGATACACATATGCACAGTTCTAACTAGAAGGTTTTGGCTCAGAAAAATATATCTCCAGAAAATAACATTTCCATCAATAGGACTTTTAAAAGTTTTGTATAGTACTACACTACAGGAAGATGTGGGCATTACAAGATATACTATAATGAGCACTAACAATATAAACTTGCATTGGGAAAGGGGGTGTCTAGAAAGTGGTGCTTACATATTCTGTTGGTCTGCTCTATTCAGAATAGCTGAATATATCATTAATCTATGCATCATATTCTTAAAAATATCTCTGTGTGCATATAAAACCAAACCATGAATTATCATTGGTAGACAGAAGGAGGAAGACATTTGACTTCTACTCTGCATTATATTATATTTGAGATAGCATCAATTTATTTATACAGATGAAAATGATTTAAGACATATAATGTAAAATATGAAAGTATTTTGATGTTTAAAAGTTTAAGAACAAAATCCAACACCCATATTAATGAAAGTACTGAAGATATTAAAGATGCAAGAATCTTACCTAAACATAATAAAGCCAATTTACAGCAAGCCTATAACCAACATGAAATTAAACTCAACATGAGATAAACTCAAAGCAATTCCACTAAAATTAGGAACAAGACAAGGTTGTACATTCTCTCTATAGTGTATTCAATTTTGTATTTGAAGCTCTAGAATGAGCAGAGATGATTGAAGGTGATCAAGGGGATACAAACTGGAAAGAAATCTAAGTATCATTATTTGCACTTGATATGATACTACATACATAAGTGACCACAAAAATTCTACCAGGTAACTTCCTCGTCAAAGTGGCTGGACACAAAATTAACTGAAAAAAAAATCAGTATCTCTCCTCTATACAAATGGTAAATTGGTGAAAAAGAAATCAAGGAAAGAACACCTTTCACAATAACCACAAAAAGTACCAAATATTTTGAGGTAACTCTAAGCAAGCAAGTAGAAGACTTGTATGACAAGAACTTTAAGTCTTTGAAGAAAGAAATTGGAGAAGATATCAGAAGATGGAAAGATTTCCCCTGCTCATGGATCAGTACGATTAACAACGTAAAAATGGCAATCTTACAAAAAGCAATATAAAAATTCAATGTAATTCTCATCAAAACTCCAATACAATTACAGACCTGAAAGAACAATACTCAAATTCAGATAGAAAACAAAATTCCAGAATAGCTAAAATAATCCTGTACAATAAAAGAACTTCTGGAAGTATCACCATCTCTGATTTCATGCTTTAATACAGAGAAATAGTAATAAAAAATTCATGGTAGTTGCATAAAAACAGACAGGATAATCAACGAAATTGAATCAAAGATCCAGAAGTAAATTCATACATCTTTGGACACTTGACTTTTGAGAAAAAGGCCAAAATCATACAATGGAGAAACTAAAGAATCTCAATAATCATCCAACTGGATGTCAGTATGTAGAAGAATGCAAATGGATCCATATTTATCTCCCTGCACAAAACTCAATTCCAACTGGATCAAAGACCTCAACATAAAACCATATACACTAAACCTGATAGAAGAGAAAGTAGGTAAGAGCCTTGAATTCATTGGAACAGAAAACAACTTCCTGAGCAGAACACCAATGATGCAAGTACCAAATTCAACAATTAATAAATGGGGACCTCCCACAGCTTTGGGTATGTTGTGCTTTCATTTTCATTGAATTCTAGGAAGTCTTTAATTTCCTTCTTAATTTCTTCCCTAACCAAGCTGTCCTTGAAGAGCAAGTTGTTCAGTTTCCATGTATGTGCAGGACTTTTGCTATTTCTGTTGTTGTTGAGGTCCAGCTTTAGATCATGATGGTCAGATAGGATAAAAGAGATTATTTCAATCTTCCTGTATCTGCTGAGGCTTGCTTTGTGACCAATTATATGGTCTATTTTGGAGAAGGTTCCATGAGGTGCTGAAAAGAAGGTATACTCTTTGATTTTGGATGAAAAGCTCTGTAGACATCTATTAGGTCCATTTGATTTAGGGCCTCTGTAAGTGCCCTTGTTTCCCTGTTTTGCTTCTGACTAGATGATCTGTCCCTTGGTGAAAGTGGAGTGTTGAAGTCTCCCACTATTAAGGTGTTGGGATCTATGTGAGGTTTCATTTTTAATAATTTTTATTAATAAATAATGTTTTATTTACAAAT
>CM053763.1:25823284-25942651 GCA_028658305.1 Pachyuromys duprasi
CAGGAAGCAGTCCCTTACCTGTCTTCTCATAAGCAACCCCAATCATCTGGGTGGGAACCTATCTTTGTTCTGTTGGTGTTCTCTATTTGAATAAATACGCCATTTTTATGAATCTCCTCAGGAGAAGGCACATAACGCTAGTATTTGGAGATTTCACTATCTTTCAGTGTGAGAAGTCACATTTCTTTCTGAAGCAGAACCATGTTATGTCTTTAAGAAACGCGATCGATCTAAGAGAGAATATGAACTCATTCTCTAGCATGCTTATGTGGTAGTTCTGCTCACTCTGTGCCTCTTTGAACGCCTGTGCCTCACTCTGTGATCGGCATTTCTTCAGAGACAGCTTGATTTTCCCATACAGTCATCTCACTGAATTCAACAAATTGCGGGCATCTTAGGGCTATGTTCCGATCTCACATATTTAGTTGATGCATGCTTGACCTTGCAGTGCTCTTCAGCTTTACAGCCACCCTCTACTTGAAACAGCTCTTTCTTTCAGCCTTCAGAACCCTCAGTTATAAGTTATCAAGCTCACTAAAACTACGTAAGATGAAGGGATTTGGGCACATAAACAAAGAGCTAGAGAAATAATACTTGCATGTCATTTTTAAAGGTTTATATCTTAAGTGATTAGGGTTAGGGTTGCATAGATATTTTCATCTCTTTCTAAGGCCTGAGCCTGCCCTTTCTTCCATTTCTGGATGAATGAGAAACACTTACATTGCAGTGAAATGTTCCAGGTAGTAGAAGCAAATAGTTTATGCTATCTTATAACCAGATGAATTAAGCAAATAGTTAACTTGAGTATTAATTTGTGTACATTTTATTTCTGAAAGATTTCTAATTTCATTCAGAATAATTACAAACCTTGCCACTTGAAAACATATGAATTGCCATGCCACTGTGGAGCACACCTCTAATCCCAGCACATAGGAGGCAGAGGCAAGAGGATCTCTGTGAGTTTGAGGCCAACCTGGTCTATACAGAGTGAGTTCCAGGACAGCCAATGATACCCAGAGAAACATGTCTTAAAAAAAAACAAAAGAAAACATGTAAACTGAAATTATAATTTCTCCTTGTAATGTGAGAGGCTCTTCTCTCACAGTAAAGAAATTGAGAAGTGTATAAACCATAAATTTTGGATTGCCCTAAGATTACAATAAGTGTTTTTTAAATACTTATGTAAAGGCAGAAGGAATTCCAGCCTGGAATAACATCCAGTTCTTGACACATGTAACACACTCTACCACAGGAACATTGCTGCTGTTGCTGTTGTCAGATATACATTAGCGGTAACATAAGATCATCTTTCCGACTCTATCATGACATGTAACCTGTGTCTAGAATTTCAGGTGCTTTATTCTCTGAAAAAGATGGCCAGAGATTGTTCTCATTAAAAATGTTCAACATCCTTTACATAGAAAAAATAAATTGGTATCAAATTATTAATTCGCTGCCCCCTAGATTTCCATGATAATGAAAGCCAACACTTCTTTAAGGATAATAACAGTATTGTCAACAAATAAAAATGACTGGAGATAAATGATGATTTACTTTGTAACAGGAAAGAAAAGCTAGATTATGGTTGCTTAATTTAAAAAAAATGTATTTCTTGCTTACTTTAAGAATCATGCTTTCAGATGTAGCCCATACTCTCAGTCTGCACATGGGTTCCCTAGTAAAAGGAGCAGGGGCTATCGCTGGTATGAACTCAGTGGCTGGCTCTTTGATCACCTCCTCCTGGGGAGGAGGGGGTGTAGCCTTGCCAGGCCACAGAGGAAGACAATGCCAGTCCTGATGAGACCTGATAAGCTAGGGTGAGATGGCAGGAGAGGAGGACCTCCCTATCAGTGGACTAGGGGAAAGGAATAGGAACAGAAGAGGGAAGGAGGGTGTGGTTAGGAGGAAATGAGGGAGGGGGCCGCAGCTGGGATACAAAGTGAATAGATTTGTAATAAATAATAAATAAAAAAAGAAATATACAACATCTAAATTTCTATTACATGTAAAAGAACAAAAAAATTCCAAAAATAATCTAAGCTGAGGAGACAAGAAAACAAGTAATTCTAGATAAAGGTTACAAGTGAAAATAGAATTTTAAATACTGAATTTATTAAGATCCACAGGATTTGGGGGGGGGTTGTTGTTATTAGGTGTTTTTTGTTTTGGTTTGGTTTGGTTTTGGTTTTGGTTTTTTGCTTAGAAAAGTTACATATTATGAGTCTCAAAAAAAAAGGCATGAAAGTTGAAACTTGAGTCACTGCACATGATTGCTTCGTGGCTTATTGTTTGTTTTTGTTTTTGTTTTTTTAAGTTTTCTTAACTTAGTCCATGAATGTTCAGTTCCTTGACTATGGCTACTTAACAGGTACTTAACAATTAAGACCTCATAAGAGGTTTGCTTCCATAGAGGTGGAATTCTGACTGACAGTTGCAGTAAGTACTATGCCTAGGATGTCTTGGCTGGTGCTACAGGAGCCTCAAGTCACCAGGAATCACAGGGGCAGTTGTGCTCTTTCACAAGCAGCCTTGCTGCTGGAGTGACTCTAGCTCTACTTGATTAGCACAAGAGGCCCGTGTTCTAGAGAAAACCTCTTACGGAAAGAATATTTTATGTAAATGTATGAAATAGAAAATAAGTTTATTCTTATCATAGTAAGTGCATTATTTATCATATTATTTATTAATTGTCAATAATTATAAAAGCATGTGCACATATTGGATAAAACTTTGTCTTGCAAGGTTTCTGTTTTGCTTCTTTCTGCTCTTGAGGGATTTCTTTGGGAAAAAGAAAACTTATAAATTACTTACTCATCTGGGAATGAAGGAATAAGAAACAATAAGTTTATTGCCTAACCTACTCTGTTCAGCTAATAATTTCTCAAGTTTTCACTTTCTGTTTGATGTATATAGCCGTTATGCAGGTACCTTTGGCTCCATTCTAACAAAATTTTTCAAAGTTAAGCTTTTACCTCTCCAATAGATTTAATGATTTAAGATTTATCTTTCCTGTACCATTTTGTACTTATCCTTTCTTTTTTAGAAAAATAGATGTTTATGAGTACATTTATGTTTACCTTGTTCCTAATTGGTAAGAGATTTTTCTTTCACAAAATGGCTATTGATCATTTCTAGCTATGCAGTCAGTTTCTGAGTATTTGGATAAAATTTAAAAATTTTATGATAGAAATATCTATTTTGTGTATCCTTTCCAATGTTACAATGTTTCCTAAAAACTGTAACATTCCTAAGAACTGTAAATAGCAAATCTTTCAGTATTAATCATTATGGTAGCAATAACAATTGTAGAATGGATTGCGATTAGGAAAAGTATTTTATTGAATAAATATACTGTTACTGTCATGCAAATGGTTAGCATAAGGAATTCTTTACTACTGTTAGATGTAAAATGACTGAAGTGTATAGCTCTCTCATAAACCTGTGCTGCAGCTGTTTACTAGGCCTGCTCCGTGAAATATCATTTAAAGCATCAAAAGTTAAAGCCATGATACATACTACAAAAACTTGCTTTTCCAAGAAACTATTAACATAAAATACAAATAAACTAGCCGTGGTTTATTTAGCATAAAAGTGAGAATACTTTCAAATATAAATATATAATGGATAAGAACTATTAAATTTAATTTACAACTACCAGTGACAAATGCATTTTTTTTAAGATACTGGATTCCCTAAAAGCAGCCCATGTTTTGGAAGGCACATCAGTTGAAGAATAAAGTTAGGCTAAGGAAGAAAGTGGAATATCCAAGTCAGGGAAGATTACTTTTCTTCTAGCTGTTGTAAGAAGACATTTTGAAAAACTATCTTTAAATTTTTTCAGACAGAACAAAAAGTATAGTTTACCTTTGCTTTTGTTTGCCTGCTGGTCCTTTATTCACCTGGTACAGAGCACAGGCTGAGTGGCAAGGACACCTCACGGGTCCCAAAAGCCTGTCATTACAGAGCTGACTCAGTCCTCCAAGCTAAACAGGAGGCCTGCATTAAATCTCTTTATAATGAAAGGCAGGCTCCCTTAAAACTATCTGAGTATAAGTGAGCATTGCTTTCTTAAAACATCCAATTTAAATTTGCTGACTTGAGGGGAAGAAAAGAAAACTGGTTGAGATTCCAGTGGGAAACAATAAAGAGCGTGTGCGTAAGATTTCCAGACTGATGCACAAAGAAGGGCGAGGGTTTGTGTGCTGTGTGCTGGCTTAACAAACAGGCCCTAATGTGCTGGCCCCAACAGCAGAATAACTAACTCTAAGTGGAGCAATAGGTATCATCCTGACAAAATTTATGAACCACCCAGAACCAGTGGCTCAAGATGGTAACTTGAGCACATACCTTTATTGAATGTACCATCTTCTGCACATGGTATTAGATGAAATAAATATAAAGCTGAAAACGAGAAGGCTGGATATGACTCACACACTGAAAATGGGTGAAATCGAATAGGGAAATGTAAAAAATAAAACAACAAGCAAGGTCCATGGTAAAACAGTAATATAGAGACCTCAGCTGTTCCTTTCCTTAAAAGAGACTTCAGTGACTGAAAAGAGGAAACCATGAAAGCAGATGGAAGACAATTATCAGAGCTCTCAGTTGGAATACTATGTACAGATCGCAAAACCAGTCAGACTTCTTTGTCACTCACAAAGTGTGTGGGGTAGAAAGCAGGACAGATATCTGACCTCAGAATATTTAAACAGCTCTCCATATATAGGGCTCCACTTGTGTACGGGGCCACACACAAAAGCACAGTTTAAATACACAAAGGTGGTCCCTAGGGAGCACATAAGGCAGGAGAGATTGTTCGGCTCTTGGGCAATTACCCTTCTTTCATAATTCCCTCTTTCCCTTCCTAATTATGGGAGTTCCTCTGACCGGCATGTTGTCCACTCCCGTGCAACAGATGGAATGCTACTTGCCTACATTCCCCAGTCACTATCACAGAGTCCTTGTCCCACGCAGCACAGGAATTCTGTTGAGTAAATAACTGAAGCACAGGAGTGAAACTCCTATGATGGAGTTTTTAACAGAGCCCTTCACAGATATGATTACCAAGGACTACGAGACATACCACACAAGCCAACAGAGTGAAAGAGAAGAAATTATGAGAAGGAACAACTGATACTAGAAAATGGTGAAGGGGAGATGAAATATGGAACAGCAATAACACTAAAAAACAATAAGAAGAATAAAGTGTCAGGTCTACACTCAGGAAGCAGAAGGATCCTGAGTTCAAGGCCATCCTAGACAGCATAAGGAGACCCTGTGACAACCAAGCCCTTATGAAGATGTTATATTTTTAGAGAGATTTAAGGTGCTGTGAAATCTGATAGCAAGACAAGGCTAATGAAAAGGAGGAATGACATGCATCCCCCAAGAGAGCTCTTTGAAATCAGTGAGTAACTAAACTTTTATTATAGGGGGGAAATGTGGGGGGAAAAGTCTATAATACAAAGCAAAAGTTTTATAAAAGCTTGGAACACTAGAGAGAAAAGCATCACAGGACTGACACAAAAGAGACAGGACTCAGTCCAATAGAAATGGCGTAAAAGAATGGAGAAAAAGAGAACAGAGCTAACTTAAGAATAATAAAGAAATTCTCCTGAGCTGAATCAGGAGTCTATATTTGAAGAGAACTTAAAGACATGGTAAAGAAAGTCATTCATACAAAAAAATAAACACACTGCAAATTTGCTGAAAGCCAAAGGGTATAATTATAACATTCTCTTCGTGAGATAAAGATGTGCATTCTTTCTGACTAGAAAGAAGGAGTGGTGTGGAATAGTGACAGAAAAATACAAGTGCCTAATCGAAAGGTTTTTTTTTTTTAATAAAGAGGGCTGTGTTTGTGTGTTTGTTTAATAATGAATGGAGGTAAAGAATGGTACCCTCAACAAGAGACTGCTGCTGTTCAGGTGACTCAGGCTAAAGGTGATCCCTCCCACAGGTTTCTAACATAACTTTTATCATCTTCTAAAATGTTTCCTTTCCTGAAGTCATTTGTGGTACTTTATTAGACATTGGGATAACAGAGGATTCCTTTGTTCATTTCCCTTGGGAATTTGTCTTAGCTATAAAAACACATGTGCATATTTGAGTTAAACACGGTAACTTTTCATTTTCAGGGGTGCTGGTTAAGCACATAGTCTGGTAGTGCTGTTGAGACCTCTTTGTGGCAATTGACACACTTGAAGCCATCTTTGTATGCAGTGTCCATTTTGTTTATAAGGTAAAATTAAGTTCAAAAATTTTAAACTTTTTAACTTTGCTTCCTAAAAGTAGTTATACATACCTGACAGTAACAAACCTTGCCAGAGGGTCAAGTTAATCTATACTAAAAGACCCTGCCAGAGGGTCGAGCTGACCTTCTGTTATACTATGATTCAATAGTGTCATAACTCATACTTTGTTATCGACTCACTTGGCTACACTCTTCTTTGCCCTCTTGGTATCTATACACCTAATTGCACTCGGTAGCACTTTGGAAGACCTTAACCACTGCTTCACTTACCTCACTTAGAACCAATCACTTTACAGGTTAGCTGATAATACTTTGTCTAGTTAGCCAAAAACATAATATTGCTTTGTGTGTTTAGCCAAAATGAGTTACTGCCCTCCCCATGTCTTTTATTTGGCTCTGTCTATAAAAAGCCTACTGTAAGAACAGGTTAATGTCACAGGTAGGCTCCTGAGTCCTTACTGTGGCCCTGATCAATCAGCTTGGAAAAGATGTCCAATAATCCATCAATATCTAGCCAAGACCCATGTCTGAGAGGTTTATGTGTCATGTCTTGGGCTCTAACAGTGCAATGTATGCAAGCTAAAGAAAGGGACATCAAGGCTTGAAAAAATCCTCCATAATCAGCATTTGTGCAAACTACAGTTTGAAGAACCTACCAGGAGAAATGTGATCATTGGAGCTGATGAGACGGCTCAGTGAAGAATACTTACTGCTCTTGGAGAGAACCTGGGTAAGGTTCCCAGGACCCACATGCCACCTCATAAATATTTGCAATTCCATTTCTAGGCAACCTGAAACCTTCTCAGGCCTCTAAAGGCAGCATGTCCACATGACGTACATACATACATACAAGCAAAATCGTCAGACAGATAAAATAGTGTTTTTTTAAATATGGCTTTTTATTTTATAATACTGGTTGTCTAGGGTTAGTATCATTTCTTCTACTAATTTATCATGTCTTCCCTTTTCTCCTAAAAATGTCAATCATTTCACATTCCCTAATTATCTCAGAGGCATTTTAAACAGTGAATTCTACCCCTAATGTACTCATTGTGGCTAGACAAAACTGAGCATGTCTCTATGATTCTTTACATGTTTAATTTCCTTCATCTTCAAGATGGTGTTACTACTTAATATTTGCCTTTCCTGTTTTATTGGAATGAGTTCAGTGTCTGAATCCTATATAATAATAGTTAAATGATTTTTCATCCGTGGAGACTAGGGGTAACCATTGCTTCTTATGTGACACAGTAGCCAATAAAATACTTATGAAAAATATTGTATCCTTGTGCCTAAGGCTTTAATTCCTATAAATATAGGTTTGTGCTAAAGGATACCAAGAAAACAGAAAAACTTACACATAGCCTTCATCTAGCTTCCCATATTTCATTGCTTCTTTACCTTTTATTTTTTCTCATAATACATGATGTAATAACTAATTAATGAACCATTCAATGTTAGTATAAAAACCTGAATATGACTTTGTATAAAATTAAACCTGTGTTTCAGGATGTAATCTGTGTAATAGTGAAATATTTGAGACATATTAGACAGGGAAATACTTTTCCTAGCCTCAGAAAGTAAATATTTAGGGTTCCACACTCTATTAAGTCCCTGTGACATAAAATTATTTGGATTGCAACTAAGTCAAGTCAAGCCGTCATAATGAGATTTTCAAATGAATTACCAGCCAGTGAAAATCAACAAACTGTTTATCTATAGTATATTTCAATAAATTAAGAAGTACCAAACAAAATAATTCCCCACGTAAATTCTATTATGTAGGAAGTTAATAGGGTTTTATCTTTTGGTATTGATGAACCAAATGAATAACCAAGGTACTCTGGATAAAGTTAATCCCCAATGTAAATATTTAAAGAGTCATTTTCATTTTCATAGGTTAGTATGTTGTTGTTATTGTCTTATTGCTTGTTATTTAAAAGTTCAGAATCCTTGGAATACAGAGTTGTTCCCCCTGGATTTGCTTTTCTTGATTTCAGGAACGCTTTTCCCAGAAACATTCTTTTGGGTTTTTCCCTTTTTTATTTTTATTTTCCTTTCTTTTAAGACAAACTCTCACTATGTTGTCTTGATTGACTTTAACTCACTTTGTAGGCCAACCCGGCCTTGAACTTGCAATCGATCCCTGCCTTCCAGGTGCTCAGATTACAGGAAGGAGGAAAAAATAATGTTTGGCTCTCTGACAGTATTGACCTGTTACTTCTGCTACCTGATCTTCTCACTATAAAGGCCTTATGTGACTATACTGTATAAAATTTCCAGTACTCTCTAACACTTCCTAATGCCTTAAGCAGTTTTCTCTTTATTCTAAGTTCTATAACCATCATATATATGTGTCGATTTACTGCTTATTTATTCTTAATCAATTTCTAAGCCCCTGAGGACAGGTCTATTTCTAATGCCTAGTATAAAGTGAGCATCTAACAATCAACTTGTATGAAATTTAAAACAAAAAAGTCTTTAGAAAGGGCTTGAAATCAAAGAAATATAACATTTTCTTTTTAGTATTTTAAGAAAAAATGGACATTGTAATAGGGAATAGGAAAAATTTCATCAGAATCACAGATAAGGTCATGCCAAGAAAAATTAATGAATTAAATGCAATTGCAGGAGCCTTGTTCTTCCGACTCAAGAGATTTGGAAAACGAGATCTGCAGGATTCTCCGTGCCAGCCATAGTAACAGTGACACACAAATCCATTCTTCATATTCATTATTGTCTTCATCTTACTCCTTGGAGAAATGACAAGCTTGAGGCTCTTGTTTAAGACATCATTCTTGTGGCTATTTTGGGGCATATGCAGATAAAAGGAGGATTCGGGTGTCCTTCGAACACACCTCCCATGACTGTTACAGAGACTCTGACTACAGAGCTTTGCTGCAGATGTTACGTTGAGAACATAAGGACCCAATAGCCCTTGAACAGTTTCTTGCACAGATAAGCAAGCCTCCTGTAGGGAAAAAAAAAAAAGAATGAGAGATGCTTAAAACAACAGAACAGAATCCAGAAATCAACTCACAGATACGCAAGCATAAGGAGGAATTTTAATTTAGAACATGTCTGCTCTGGCAAGAGATCATATCCAAAGACCTTCTAGGTCTGTGTGATCTGGCTGGAATACAAACATGCCTTTAATCCAGGAGAAAGAGACAAGCAAATCTGAGTTCAAAGCCAGTCTGTTATAGAGCAAATTTCAGGTAAAGAAAAGCTTAAGTCCAGGCATGGCGGTACATGCCTTTAATCTCAAACAATGAAGGTAAAGTTAGTTTATAGAGGGAAACATCTATGTTTGAAAGTGATGTCTAATTGGGTGGTAGAAACAGGGATGAATCATATAAAGCCTTGACAGAATAGGATATGCTTCTCTCCCTAGGAGAGGAAAGAGAAGCCCCTTAAGGGGCAATACAGAGAGAGGGGAGGCAGTGTTACTGGGACAGTAACAGAGAGAGAAGTTGCAGAGAGAGAGAGAGAACAAGCTAGACACAGGTGAAGACAGAATGAGCCAGAGCAGTGGAAGGAGCCAGAAGATTAGAAAAGATTGCTGGAGTTAGTTTTAGGCCAAGTAAAGCAATTCAGAAGCTGAGAGAAAAGCCAGATTGAGTAAGTTAGCGAGGAGAGGACTTTGAGCCCAAACATCTGAGTTGAACCAGAGGCTATGAGCTCAGAAATAAAAAGAAAGCGTGAGCAAATGTATTAAGAAATCAATCTCAGAGACTGAAAACATTCTGGGCCCAGGTTAGATTTGACAGAGGCTAGAAGCTTCCAGGACTAGGCCTAGGATAGCAGAAGACAGTAAGCCTCCAAAACAACAAGTGAACATGAACTCAGTAGCTGGCTCTTTGGTCACCTCCCCCTGAGGGGGGAGCGGCCTTACCAGTCCACAGAGGAAGACGATGAAGCCAGTCCTGACGAGACCTGATAGACTATGGTCAAATGAAGGGGAGGAGGACCTCCTCTATCATTGGACTGGGAGAGGAGCATAGGAAAAGAAGAGGGAGGGTGTGTAGGATTGGGAGGGGGAGGGGGCTACATCTGCAATACAAACTGTAACTCATAAAAAAATGAAAAAAAAATCCCTTTTACACAAGCAACTGATTTTCAACAAGAGTATCAAGAATATAAAACACGGAAAAGACCAACTTGTTAACAAATAGTGTTGGGAAAATTGTCCAAACAAAATTGAACCACTAGCTTATAAAATATTTGAAACTTAACAAAAAGTCCATTAAACTTAAACATAAAAAGCCAGAAACTAATTAAACCACAGCAGAAAACAGGTTTTCTTTCCTGCTTCCTGTCAGTCATGACAATTTTCTTGCATGAGATCAGAAGCATGGGTGACAGAAGAAGAAATAAACAAGTGAAACTATGTCTGACTAAACAAAACAGTCAGCAGAGTGGAAAGGCATTCTACAGAGCAATAGAAAATATGTGTAAAACTCTTATTTCCTGTCGTAACTAACTACATATCCAAAATCTAAATGACTCAAAATAACACACACAATAACTGAAAGAAAGAAAGAAAAAAAAAAAAACACAGTGTGGCCAGATTTGGTGGTATAGGCCTCTAACCTCAGCTATTTGGGAGGCTGAGGCATGACAATCACAAGTCTGAGGCTTGAGTGAGTTACAGAGTTGAGTTCTAGGCTATCTCAGGCAACTTAATAAGTTCTCATCTAAAAACATGAGGTAAAATGAGGGCTAAAAATTTAGTTCACTGGTACATCCATTACCATGCATGCGTAAGGCTTCAGGTTCAATCTCTAACATAGAAAAGATAGATAAGTAAACAGACCAGGGCATGATGGCACACACTTTTATTCCCAAAACTCAATTGGAAAGCAGAGGCAGGTGGATCTCTGTGAGTTCAATGCCAGACTAATTTACACAGAAAGTTCTAAACCAGTTGTATAGTGAGATTTTTGTCTCAAGGGGAAAAAAAATAAAAGCTGGCTAACTCACCTTGTTGCCTGTACAAATAAACAGAAAGGACCTGAATAAGCATTCTTGTTTCCCATAAAGGCATAAATCAAGGCTACAGTTAAGCCTGACCACAGACCCGTAAGGTTGACTAATATTAGGACATAGAGATTACATGCATTGATGACATTGTTTGAAACCCTTTCAGCCTGCTGACCCAAATGTAAAAAGACACAGGACCTATGGAATACAGTATGAACAGTCTCCAAAATGTTAACAATAGAACCATCATATGATGCCGTGTATGTGCACCTGCATAAAGAGTCTAAATCATGACCTGGAAGTTACATCCACACTTCTGTATTCCACACAGAGCTATTCTTTGTAGTCAAGAACTGTAACTAATCCAAGCGTCCATCAAGAGATTAATGGATAATGATCATGTGATATGTACAATGGAACATAAGTCAATCTTTAAAAATAGAAGGAAACTCTGCCATTTACAATGCTAGTGAATCCAGAAGACATTATTCTAAGTAAAATTAGAAATCAAAGGAGAAACACAATACTGTATAATTCATTTATACATGAATTATCTAACCTGTCAAATCAGTACATTGAATGGTGCATGCATGCTAGACAAATGAATGCTATAAATCTGCTCTATGACATGATATCTATAATTAACAATGCTAGATGATGCACTTCCAAATTTGTTATAAAATAAACGCCATGTTAACTATTCTAACAACAAAATTTTTAAAATACCAATCAACAATCGTATAGATAAAATTTTCTTCCGTTGTGCATTTTTATTATAAGCTACCATCAAAAAAACAACTGTAGATAATCCGTTTTTCATGATAAAATTATTTTCAAGTTTTCATAATAACTTGTGTCAGGCATATGCAATAACATTTATTTCACTAAAAGTCCTGCACTGTGAGTTTAATTCTAGTCCAATCTTTAAATGAAGAAAGTAAGACTGAAAGCAGTTACTTAACATACCCCAAATTATACCCTTAGGGTATAATAGTCAGCTTCTTACTTTAGGCTGCCCAGTGGAAGATTACGCTTGGCCGCCCTTCTGTTAACCATAGCCTAGCATGGGGCTGCGTGATGAGTGTTCATCCTTCCAGTTTTTGAACTTTGTTAAAACCAGGGAAACAACCAGCAGCCAATTGATGTGAGCTAATATTTTTCAAATGTTTTAAATTTTTAAAATCAGTATCTAGAACAGCAGTTCTCAGCCTATGGGTCAAGACCCCTTTAGTAAACTCCCATCTCTAAAAAATATTTACATGGTGGTTCATAACAGTAGCAGGATTACAGTTATGAAAAGGCAATGAAAACAATTTCATGGTTGGCGGTCACCACAACACGAGGAAGTGTGTTAAAGGGCCGCAGCATCAGGAACGTTGAGAAGGACTGACTAGGATGTAATGCTGACAGGGAAATCACTACTGACCTTTGAATGGTAATACTCGTATCCTCCCCACAATATTATTCCTGCTGCTCCTAGGGCAGCACTTTCACCAATAGTATGCACCAAGTCCTCCTAGAAACGAGAAGGACCAGGAGAAAGTTCTGTCAATTCATGCGAGGCATGGCTTATTCCTTAAGAATATATTCTTTATGAAGAAAATAGCTATAAAAGTACTGGAAAGGGTGATTTGAGCATTTAGTTTATCTAATAATAATCAAGTATTCCAGAAAATGCTCTAAATAAATAGATTCTAGTCCCTGGACTGGAGTTCTGCAAAATATTGTTTAAGACAGACATATAAACAAGTAATGGCAATACAATGAACTAATATCCACATTTAGAAGAAAAGAAATAACATATGAAACCTTGTGTAGGAACAGGAGCACCTACAAAGAAAAACCATTTACTTGTAGGTATTAAGATAGTACTGTGCTCAGATTTTTTGGTTCCTTGTGGAGCTCCTATCGTATCCTTATCTTACTATTTCCCACATCTTTCGTAAGATTCCATGCACTCTGCCCAACAGTTGGCCATAATGTTAGCAATACAAAAAAATTCTTATCTACAAGTATTTATTACTGGGAAGATACAAATTTGCAACTTCAGTGAGATACATTTTTTGCAGCCATGTAGAGAAAACATTGGACAGGGATGTCCAATGTTAGGGATCAAACATTATAACTTGAAATGCAAATTGTTTGTGTGTGTGTGTGTGTGTGTGTGAAAATTTTAAAAGCCTAACAAATGCAATGCCAGTCCAAAAATAAAAAAAGGGAGTCATTCCTAATTCAAATATATAATTCTTTTTTTCTGATACTTGCTGTCTTTTTTAAATTTTACGTTTATTTTTTATAATTTATTCACTCTACATCCCAATTGTAGACCCCTCCTTGGTCTCCTCCTGGTCACACCCTCTCTCCCTCTTTCCCCCAAGTCCTCAGAAAGAAGGATCCCTCCTCCCCTACCATCTGACATGAGCCTATCAAATCTCATTAGGATTGTCTGCATCCTCTTCCTCTGTGGCCTAACAAGGCCCTACCTCCAGGGAGAAAATCAAAGAGCAGGCAACAGAATCCATGTCAGAGACAGCCCCTGCTCCCCTTACTAGGACACCCACATGGAGACTGAACTGCCTGTTGGCTACATCTGAGCAAGGGGTCTAGGTCCTCTCTATGCATGGTTCTTGGTTGGTACATCAGTATCTGCAGGCCCCCATGGGTCCAGATTTGTTGGCTCTATTGGTTTTATTATGGTGCTCCTGCCCCCTCCGTGTCCTTCTATTCCACAACTCTTGCCTATGACTCTCTGTGCACTTCCCAAAATTTGGTTCTGAGTCTTAGCATCTGCTTAGACCCCCTGTAAAGTAGAGTCTTTCAGATGACACCTATGGTAGGTTCCCATCCTGTCCCCTCTCTTCAACTGCTTCTTGTGTCTTTTATTTAGCCTTCTGAATGAGAAATAAGCATCCTTCCTAGGGCCTCCTTGTTATTTAGCTTCACATGGTATATACTACTTATAATTATTTTTTAATATTTTTTAGAATTATAATTATAAAGTTAGTCTGCTTTCGGGTTCTTTTCTTTTTTAAATTTTTTATTATAATTTATTCACTTTGTATCCCAGCTGTAGCCCTCTCCCTAGTCCCCTCCCAATCCTGCCTTCCCTCCCTCCCTTTTCTCCTCCCATGCTCCTTCCCCAGTCTGCTGATAAGGGAGGTCCTCCTCCCCTTTCATCTGACCCTAGTCTATCAAGTCCCATCAGGACTGGCTTCATTGTCTTCCTCTGTGGCCTTGTAAAACTGCTCCCCACTCAGGGGGGAGGTGGTCAAAGAGACAGCCACTGAGTTCATGTCAGAGACAGCCCCTGTTCCCTTTACTAGACAACCCATTTGGAGACTGAACTGCCATGGGCTACATCTGTGCAAGGATTCTAGGTTGTCTCCATGCATGGTCCTTGGTTGGAATATCAGTCTCAGAATCTATTGTTTATCCAGTACTCTGCCTGCATGTATACATACACACCAAAAGAAGACAATAGATCTCATTATAGATGGTTATGAGCCACCACATGGCTTCTGGGAATTGAACTCAGGACCACTGGAAGGGCAGATATAAGTACTCTTAAACACTGAGCCATCTCTCCAGCCCCCAGATATAGAATTCTTAGCTACCTGTTGGATAATAGAAAGAAACAGAAGAAGGCATTCAAGTGACTCTCAAGTTGAGTGACTGGGTAAAGTAGAACATTTTAGGTTTGTGTCTTTCTGCTTAGGATTGCTTCTACCAGTCCTTGTGATCCACAACGTTTCTATGTGATACAAGGAATTAACTCATTCTTCTACTACATAAATGTTTCACATTCCTTAAACATAAGACAAGCTTTTGTGGGGACATGTTTGAAAGAATTTTTAAAAAACAATACTAATTGCTTAGAAACAAAATTCGCATTGAAAAGTTACATTACTTAGACAATCAGTGAAAACAATCAATATCTTTGGTTAACAGATGATGCAGTTACATCAACAGGAAAGCATTAAAACTTATTAATAATAGGTTTTTAGGATATTAGCTACTTTTGATGAGTAGAGTTGTGGTTTATTGGTTTATAAAGTAGAGTTCAGAGGGGATAGCATATAATTTACATTTATAGTCTAAATGAAAGCAGGATCTGAGGAGTTGGCACTACATGAGTGTCCTAACTCTGACATAAATGGTCTTAGGAAGTAAGCTCTGATAGTCTTTGCCTCTGTATTAGTCACTGTAATAACGGAGTTGTTGGCATTCGGATAGGGGTAGCAATTTTCTCATATATCAGTCTACCTAATGGTTTTATACATACAGTGATGTCCCAAGTGGCCATCTAGTTGATATTTAAGCACTTCTAGAACCTGCAAATTCATTATTTCCCAGGCAAGGGCACCAAATATTTCTATGCTTCATTCTTGATGTTAAAGCTAAATGTATCCCTGCCCTGGCTTCTTTTCCCATTGATGTGATAAGATACCCTGACAAAAGTAATCTATAAAATGAAGTGTCTGCCACATGAGGTTACAGCTCATCATTTGCAAGAAGTCAAGGAAGCAGGAACTTCAAGTAGCTGGTCACACCCAGTCATGAGAAGGAATGGATGCCTGCTTGTTTGCTATTCCTCAGCTCACTTTCTGCTTTTTTAAACACTCTAGGGTCCGAATCCAAGAAATGCTGCATCCCATTCTTAGGCTGGGTCTTCCCCCATCAACTAGCAGGTGCAAGACATTACCACCACCACTACTTCCCCCACCATCACCACCACCACCATCACCACCATTACCAATACCATCACCACCACCACCACGACTTCCCCCACCATCACCACCACCACCACCATTACCAATACCATCACCACCACCACCACGACTTCCCCCACCATCACCACCACCACCACCACCACCATTACCAATACCATCACCACCACCCATGCCACTGCCACCACCACAGCAGACATCTAAACAACTCCTCAGCTTAGTTTACAAGTGGTTCCCTAGTTAGGGTACCGGGGTTGTCTGTGACATGAACTCAGTGGCTGGCTCTTTGACCACCTCCCCCTGAGCAGGGAGCAGCCTTCCCAGGCCACAGAGGAAAACAATGCAGCCAGTCCTCATGAGACCTGATAAGCTAGGGCCAGACAGAAGGGGAGGAGGACCTCCCGTATCAGTGGACTAGAAGGGGAGCATAAATAGAAAAGGGGGGTGGGTGGGTTTGGGAGGAGATGAGGAAGAGCTACAAGGAGATGAGGCAGGATATAAGGTGAATATATTGTAATAAATAAATAAATAATCTCTTCCCAGGTGATTGCAAATTGCATCAAGTTGACAATTACAACCAATTACCAAAGTATCTTTTTATATAATCTGCTCAATCCATTGGCATTGACTATTAGACCATATTGTGAACTTCTGAGAAACATTCAACCAAATCTATGTCATCTTTTCAGTAAGCCTAATACACTGAACAGAAAAATATTGTATAATGAAAAGTTCAATTGGTTAATACCTTAGTCCAAAATATCCATTTTATATACTTCTAATCTGGAAAATCACCAGAACCCTTAGAAGAATCTACTGTGAGTTCTAAAGTTTTCTTGGTTGGTTGGTTGGTTAAGGGGAGAGGGGGTTGTTTTTTTTTTTTTTTCAAGCTGGGGTTTCTCTGTGTAGCCGTGAATGTCTAAATGAGTTTTTTATGTTCTAAAACTCTAGACAGCATATCTAATCACCAGTTGTGAACTTCAGAATTAAGTTCACACTTGAATAAATATGCTTCTTAAATACTAGAATAACATTTTAATGAGAAATGAATATTACCCAAAGATTTGTTTCTAAACTTTACTTATATATTCTACTAAGCTTTTATTGTTTTTAAGTGACTATTTTTTCCCCTTACCTCTGACAGAGCTTCAACACTCTGCAAATAAAATGGCCTGGAAAAAATAAAAACTGGCAACGCATAGTCTTTTCTAGCCATTTCAGCAACTCTCAGGGCTTCTCTCACTCGGAAATGAACAAATTTCAGTGCATTTAAGTTTGATTTTAGTATTTTACTCAAATATATGGAAGGATAAAGTGCTGTGCTCTTTTCCCACAGCCACAAGAGTTGGTCATTGCGGAAAATTTCATCATCTGGGCAACTACCTTGGTAGAACTTTGCATTTATCCGGTAATCATAATTGTAGCAATCTGGATAGAGATAGAAGCCCCATAAGCGCTTTGGTCTCATTTCTAAAGCCAACGTGAGAGTAACATTCATAAAACTCCGTGCAGCATTTTCAAATTCTTGTTGCGCAACTGTTCTCACTTTGGTTTCTGACCAGTCAGGGTGACGGTGGCGAGCGAAGGCTAAGGACTGGTTCTTATATATTCTTCTGCCGCCCCAGTTCCTGTCCCACTGGGGTTTCCAGCCTTCCCAGTCGATAATGGCAAGTCCTTCTGACCTCCACAATTCGACAGCACCCGCAATGTCATTGGCACTTTTCTTGAGGTGCTCAGAGAGATTCACATTCTGAGGTATTCCACCATAGAAGGACTTTCCATCTTCAGAGAAGTAAGGGTAATATCCGAGTTCATTTGGATAAAATATGGTAATTGTGGATCCACTCTGCGTTTCTAAAGGATTTGGAATGATGTTAAATACTTGAAGATTAATTTTTACGTTGAAATTATCCTTACAAAACAAAGTCGGGGCAGCCCAGAAAACATTGAAAGGCTGGTCCTTGATCCCTGGAGGCATTGCTGGTTTGAGAGCCGCCTGGGTGACCAGAGCAAAGACCATCAGTTCACCAAGCTGCGCCACCCACTGGCTACACATCGATTGTTGTTTTCAGCATGAGGAACGCGGACTAAAAGCAAGAACAGGTATTTACATGAAAATCTCAAATTCCAGCCCAGTTTTATGGTATAAATTGAATGTTTTCAAAGATTTACAGGGTTTATAAACAAACACACTTAACTCATGGTGTCACCTGAACAAGCGAAGAAAACTGAGACTTTTGTCCCCTTCTTGAAATGCTGAAGGGAATTTAATGAATAAGGCCTAGAAATTCCACACAAATTCTCATCTCTGTAAACTCTGTGTTCATCTATGCAAACTCACTCTTCGTCCTGAATTTCATTTCCTATAATTCTGAGCACATGGCCCAAACTATTACAGGCGAAAAAGACTTTGGTATGAGGCTAACTAGATAAGAGGGTGTCAATGGCCTGTTACATTATCCTATTAATTATTAGACAACGGACTCTAAAAACATGTGTACTTGAAAACAAATATTAGCACTTCCACAAATGTTATGTAGGACAAAAATAAATAATGAACTGTATTAACAAAAAGTAGTACCCTGTATGGAATTTGAAGTGTACTGACCTCACAGGCTTATTTGATTATTTCCAAAATACAGAGGCGTTCCCACAGAAATACTGTTAAGACAGCACAGAAACTAGAGGTGTCAATTATCTGTTGTTGATTGTTGATTTGACTAACATCTTTTCTTAGGCACATAAATGAACACTTAAAAACTAGATTTCTTTATGACCATTACTCTCCCATGAAGGAAATTAGGCCATATTCTCAGCAGCTACATTGCAGGTAAAACTTGGATTTTTAGCCACACATAGTCAGTTAAGACCGAAAAAAACTGCCAAAGAATCTTGCCAGAACATAAGGACTAATAGGTGATGTGTTCCAGCCAATCAGATCGTGTCTTGAAAGCAACATGGCTGAAGCTGCACAGCAAAGTTAGTTTGCTGTGTAGTGTACATGTTTAAATATAAGATATGCTGGTTAGTTCAGGCAACCAACTTGGCACAATCTAGAATCATTCGGGAAGAGAGTCTTCTGGGAAATTATTTAGAAGGGAGTTGGCCAGTGGGCATGTTTATGAAGTTTTCTCTTGATTGTTTATTTGTGTTGGAGGATCCAAACCACCATAGGCTGCACCATTTCTGGCTGCACCCAGGTCAAGACTGGGCCTTGGCCTCTCCAAGAGAAAAAAAAAATAGGTGAGCATAAAAAAAAAAAATCAGGCATTTGTTTCTCTCTGTGCTTCACTGTGGATATGACCTGACTAGCTCTTGAGTTCTTCATGTGACTTCCCTGAAATGACAGACTATAGCCTAGAAATATCAGGCAAATAAACCCGTTGTTTCTGTGTTGCTTTTTATCATGATACTTCATTACAGCAACAGAAATTAAACCAGAACATAAATATATTGCAGATTTCCTTTGAAATAGTTAAATTTTGTCTGTTTTTAAGAATTATGCATTACTAAGTGTGTGTATATATGTGTGTGTGTGTGTGTTATTTTCTTATTTAATCTATCAAATGCTGGAAAAGACACCAACCCAAATCATATGTAAATTCTGACAACAAAGTACCCAATGTTAAAAAAAAAAAAAAACTTGAAAAAAGAGTCACTTCCAAAATCAGCAGGTTGTCCACAGTTTACCCTCAAATATGCTGCATTTCACTGAGATGATTGACTTCAGGTGGACTTTGTATTATGGCACCAGATGGAACTCTAAGACAACAAAGGTGGCTCCTACCCATCACTCTTCTTCACTTATGGAATCTTACCGTGAACCGGTCTGCCCTATAAAAAGGGGGAGGAGTAAGCCTCTCTAGCTTCGTTGTTGTTCAGGAGAATGTTAGCATTCTCTCTCTGTGCAGACAGAGTGCTTCAACTCACTTGCATCCTATCAGCACATAATGGACATGTGTGCCTAATAAGCAGGAACACCTTGGAAAGAAACCTCAGTTGCATGTCACATTGCATGAAACATGTTAGGTGGCAAAAATATAAAGATATGCCTTAGAAAAATCCAATTTCAAGCTTTTTTTTCTGTTTTCTGTTTCTATAAGGTGATATAGACTCTGTCTTTGCCACTGGCCTGGAAATTATTTATTATTTTTCTCTTTTGGCTCCTTTGGCTCTCAGCACACATTTTCCTAACAATTTCTAGTATAGAAACGAAATTATGTATTATAAAAGTCATGAGGTTTTTTCTTGTAGTTGTTAATGTAATGAAATCTTCCCAATGATTTTCTTTGAAGTGATTTTTGTTATCCAACGCAAAAAAAAAAACCCAGTTTGTTTGTTTTTTCCATTTATAATGCATGTATTGAGTTTATTAGCTCTGATATGTTTTAGGCAGTGAATTGTGTCAAGGAACGCTATGAAAAAACCAACATAACCCTGCAGATTGCAAAAAAAAAAGTTACAGATTCTTAAGAATGAATAAAAATTATAAAACAAAGAGAAAAATATTCATCATCTTAGGCATGGAAATGCCTCTGTATGTACAATATGAGAAACACAAAGAAATCACTGATAAAAAGCTTCATTCAAATGATTTTAAGATGATCTTAGAGTGTAAGAAGATAGAGAGGGGCTGACAGCTCTGTGAGTAAGGGATGTTTTACGTTACGTGTATGACTTGACTGCTGTATATCTGTGCACCATGTGCATTCCTGGTACCCGGGACATCAGGAGAAGCTTTCAGGTACCTCTGGGCTGGTGTTAGAGATGTCGAGCTGGAAATCAAACTGAGAACCTCTGGGAAGGCAGCCAATCCTCATAACCACCAAACAACCTCTCCAACCCCCTAAATAAGTCAAATATTAATCTAACAATCTTGATAGCCTGAATTCAATGTCTCCCCCGCAAACAGCTAGGTTCAGTGACACAGTCTTATAATTCTAGCCCTGACGAGACAGAGACAGCCAGATCCCTGGGCCTCTCAATACCCTTGCCTACTTGTTCTAGGCCAGTAAGAGACCCTGATTCAAAAACATTGTGGAAGGCACACATATGAGGCTGTTCTCTAGCCTCTGCTCATTGATAGACATGCATGCACAGTTACAACACACACACTGATGGACATGTGCTAACAGCAACCTGGAAACTCGGTGCATTTATTCTCTATAGCACCAATGAGCAGGACCTGCGTTAGCTAGCCTGCAGTCTCAAGTCACAGTCATCCAGGAGGAGGAAACTAAAGTTAGTTTCTGAATACACTGGCTTTAGCTGGAAGTTGACCATTGGTAAGCATCTGTACTCAGACCAGGGGAACACGTTGCTGTTTCCGCTGATGTGGTCATGCTTAGGTCAGTAGTCAGGACTTCATCCACTTCCCATGCCAAGTAATTATTTTCTCCTCTCTAGGAACAAATCTTGTGACTGTCTTCTAGGAAGGTATCTCTTATATGCCATGAAACTATGATAAATTATAAAGCTAGGATTGAGTTTAGAATTACACTCAAATTCACAACTTTGCACTCAAAAATGTTTGTGTCCAAATGAATAAATCCTTTTTAGTGTATTCCAGACAAAGACAAATTTTTCTCTCAACAGGGGTTTTGTTTACACAGAACTTATCTTAACTGAAGACAGGAAGCAGTGACAAATTTTTTTATCTGAAATGTTTTTTATAGTTTTGGTTTTTAGACAGAAAACTTTTAAGCACTTTTAGGGAGGAAAAGTTCATAGAGTGGAGAAAAAGAAACAAAAGATTTATGAAAAGCAGGATGGAACCAATAAACTGTTGTGGTTAAGTTACCCATATTTCCAAAATTTGATGCAGTAAAAATTCAAATCAATTCCATTTTAATTACATTTCCATAATAAAATAAAAGAAGTAACAAGTTCTCAGGAAGGGATACCTGGATGGTACCTTTTTGTGGGCCTGACTTTCCAGTTTGATGAACTAACATCATTCTACTTATGTCTCTCTCTCTCCCTCTTTGAAGATGTAAAAATTAGAAGGGAAAAAACAAAACTGTCACTTTTAGACATCATTTCTTATACAAAGACCTCAAAGGATTCTGCAAGTTATATGAAATAAAAGGATGACTTACCAGGGGAGGTAAAATTAATGTAGGAAAGTCAGATATATTGAGAGTCACCAACAAGATTAGAGAGGAAACACAGTTGAACAAAATGCTCAAAACTTGTGCCAGATCCCTATAGACAACACTGAATAACCTTCATTAAAATGTGTCTTCCATTCTTTTACCACACAGCCCTGTGGAGTAAATTTACAAAGTTTCATTTTGCAGAACATCCAGGGAAGCACCACTGCACATTAAGGAAGGGACTTTATGGGATCCTATTTAGATGACCCCACTGATAGAAGTAAGAGTAGATCTCATATATATCCTGTGAACGTAGTGTGCATAAGAAAAAAAACATTTATAGTACCTCGAATGCATTTAGTGGTAAAGAGAATGTAAGAGTTCACTTGTAGCCCAGGTTTATAGACAGTAGCACTTAGATTCAACACAATTCCATAAGAGTTCATTGGCAGAGTTTGCCTCAGCCATGACACAGTGTTTAATACCAAAAGTATATAGACAGCATTATCTCCTTGGCCATCAAGATCTGTCATGTGGAGGTGTGTGCATTTGCACATTGGATGTATATGTCTGTATATAGAATAACAACAGTGAGGCAGAGAAGTGGGTGTCCTACATAAGATACCCGGAAGGATGGAATGTGTGCTGGTTTGTTGGTTTGTTTGTTTGTTTGTTTGTTTTTTAATACTATCTGGTGCCATTATAAAATTAAGTAAATAAAGAAATATCAAAACAAAATTAATAGTATTCCCCTCCTTACTCAAATATATTTTATGTGCATTCTCATAAGCCTTTCTCTATACTTCTCTCTAATCTATGGACATCTTGGTCGTAGCTGAGACTCTGTCAGGGTCCACATGGTCTGTAGTTTCTTCCTAAATCACAAGCCCTGGTCCAGATGTGGCCTGGTGACTGTGGAAAACTGTAGGACCAAGATAAAACCTTGGAGGAATATCTCTCCAGGCAAAACAAAGCCACATGGACGGAAAGTGAGGAAGGAAAAACCCAGATAAGCAGACAAAAGATGCTGTTTGCTGGAATGTGTGGAAGGAAGAACTCAGAAATTCTTTTTCAAATTCTGTTTGCAATGATATCTCTAGTAGCTAGCTAAACAATATATAAGCAGTAGTGGGAAAAAGAAAAACTACATTCTTGAAGTGAACCCAAAATTTTGTGTCTCTGTCTACCATGACCCTCTCTTCCAGGTCCCTGTACCACTCACAGATGTTCTGGCTATAGCATCTGTTAGATGAGAAAGCAGGCCCAGCAGTGTGGACATCTGTAACTGAGAAATACCACATTTTCAAAGCTACTTGAGGAGGATTAGAAGATAAGTAATTAGTATCTAGAGTAAGTTAGAAGTCATACTGAGAAAAAAACAGAATAAAAAAATTCTTGATCAAACTATGACAGTAGGCCTTAAAGTAAGACTAAAAGGGAGCATTCGAATATAAGATTGAAAAGCCATTGGCAGCCAGGTTTCATTGGGCACACCTTCAGTCCCAGCAGGCTGGAGGCAGAGGCAGAGGCCAGCCTGGTCTACAATGTGAGTTCCAGTACAGCCAGAGCTACACAGATAAATCCTATCTCTAAAAACCATAAGAATAATAATAAAATTTAAAAAGCCATGATCAGGTTTAAAAAAAAAATCCCTCTCCCTTCCTTAAGATCCTCAATGTAAATCCTGAAGAGGCAATGGAGGCAAAAGGTTTGATGTCCACATTAGCAGTCTCTGAGCACTGGAATTTGAAATTCTGCTACCAGCATTTTTCCTAAATGGTGGATAAGTTAAGAAATACACATGTATAACCATACCCAACATACGCATTTTTACAAACACAATGTACAATTTGCTCTTGTTTTTATTCGCACTGAGTAGGCAGCAGCCTATCTGTTGCATGGCTGGAGAAAAATTTAAACTGAGGATGACAATAAAAACAATCTACATGTCATCTGGAATAAAAATTAGTTCCACAAGAGGCCATGCCAGTTCAACTCATTACATCAAGTGTGGGTTCAAGGATCTGAGTTAGCTTCAAGCTGGAGGTGAAGCCTAAGGCTTAAAACAGAGCAGAATGCCCAACGGGCTAAAACTGCAGCAGTACCCCAGGTAGAGGGAATAATAAGAAAGTCACAGATGAGGGAGGGAGTGGGAGGGTTGGAGGGAATGGGGGAGGGAGCTACGCCTGGGATTCAAAGTACCTAACCTGTGATTGAGATAAAAATAAATAAATTAAAAAAAATTAAAAAAAAAGAAAGTCACAGACGATGCAGAAGAAGAGAAACAAAGAGTGCACAAACGAAAACAAACAGACTGGAGGACTTTATGTAGACAGAGATGAGCAACAGGAAGTCAGGAATTGTTCTTAAATAGAGTTGAAAGTCTTCTGAGATGAGATATTGGTTGACACAAGAGAAACATCTACAGAGAAGAGATGAGGCCAGAAGATGGGATTAAGGTCACCTATGTTTGTTTCGAAAAAGAAGAAAACATGTTTTGAAAAGAATTGAAAGGAAAACACTCTACACCTAAAGATAAAGGACACATATTTAAAGAAGATATTTTAGATGGAATATAAAATGGATTCTACAGGTTCAAATGCTTGACTGCTGATCTCCTAATTGCAGAATTATTCGTAACTTTCTGGAAACTTCAGGAGGTAGAGCCTAGCAGCAGGAGGTTGGTCACAGGGATGGGTTATTGGAGGTTTTGTGCTTATCCTTCCTTCTTGTGTCCATTCTGCTTCCTCTCTGCCATGAGCTGAACAGGAGTCCTCTGACACAGTCCTGTCATGTTCTGCACTAGAGCATGAAGCCAAGCACCCATGGGCTGAACTCTCCGTGGGCCTCCTTCCCCTAAGTTATTCTGCCAAGTTTGCTCACAGTGTTACAGAATCTAACGTAGAGGAGAATCAAAAGAAGGCCATTTTCCTGAAGCAGTTAGACACAGAATGACTGGAAGACTGTCCACACAGCAGCTTAGAAACAATGAAGGGCTGCTTAGGAATGAAGCAGTCTGGCTAAAGGCTTCACTTCTTACATTCGGTCTCTATGGCTTCTCCCTTTCTCCCCGCAGATCCCTTAGCTAGAGCAGAGAGAGGACCCGTTTCTCGGAAAGGGATGCTCGTATGAGGAGACTTTTCAACTTTGGGGTCCTCAACTGAAATCACCCCTGAAAGGTTAAAACAGCTGTGCTAGATTTAAAACCGTAGTGAGCAGTGAGTTACGTGGAGCTTGGTGTCTTTCATCCCAGAAAGACCAGGCAGATCAGTCTCCGCCAGCTTAAAACAGACAGCAACGCTGACTAATACCTGTGCTTGCTCCATTATCTAGAAAGATTCGTTACTGTAGGCATGTTGCTGTACCTTCCACAATTATTTACTAAGACCTCCTACTTCCAAGCAACTCCAAGCGCACATTTGTTAACATTTTGAAATCTTTGACTTCTTCCTTTAAAATGGAAGTAGAATGGTGTTGAAGATCAACACAGGGTTGGTTGTGGTTTGGTGTGAGATGACCGTTGCACACGCTAAACACTTGATGGCCACCTGGTGGTGTTATTAATGATTCTTGATGCCATCATCACTACCACTCAACTCCACTTAACTTTAGAAAACAGTGGTTTTAAATAATTTTAGTAAACCTAATCAAATTTTTCAGGTACTTTGGGAACCCTCAAGAGCTGGGTGCTAGCAGGGAGAAGCAGGCTTTCCTTATAGCCCCACTCAGCTTCCAGTGTGAGCTAGGAAGTAACCAGCAGCTGCCTGGTGCCACCACCATCGACACACAGACCTCTCTCACTACGGTGGCTAAGCCCAAATAAATCTTTCCTCTGTTAAGCATTTTTTGTCAGGTGTTCTTCTAAAAGGATGAGAAATGTAACTGAAAATGTTCAGAATTAATACACATCTTCAAGCTACCTCCCCTTTTTTAGGGAGGTTTTTTTAAAGAAAAAAAACATAAATTTGGATTTATAAATTTATTTGTATTTTTATTTTACCTTAATAAATGTAGCTCAGATTTTACAGAGTAAAGTAGGTGGAAACTTGATTGCACCTAATCAAAATCATAGCTAATGCATGGACAAAGTCAAGACTTCCATTTAATTACCTCTATTTAATCAGAAGAGTCTCAGGAATTCTTTGGCATGTAAGATTGAAGATACAGTGCTCCTTTTTAAAGAACATTCTAGAGACTATTGTTAAAAGATTGGCAGTAAGAGAGGTGAATATACTGATGAAAAGATATATTTTAATTTAGTTTTCTGGAGGTCTATATGGACATGTAAATTTAAAGTTAGAAAGCAAAGGCTACTGTTTTATATAGCATCAGAAGCTTTTGCAAATGTCTGAGGACATCTTTTCAGAAATGTCAAGAATTCCATCAGTTGCTTTGGCAACAGCTATATTTGAGGACTGTATGCTCAGCTTCTTTTGCCAAATTCATTGATCAGCCAAGTAATTTTACCTCCTCTGGAAAAGTAATAAAATGGAATAATAAAATAATTTTTTAAATAGCACAAAAATGTTTCTGGTGTACTATTCTAGAAATTTCTTTCTCCCTAATACACAAAAAGTATGGGGGGGGGATGTTCCCTTTATAGTTGTATATAGGACAAACAGATAGTCATATTTGGTAGGGATGGTTTTCAGCCAACATCTTAATGTGATAATTAGCAGGTAACTCACAGTACTCAAAACTATCCTAGTTTAGAGAAGAAAGTTTGGGAGCACACCCCTAAATATCAATTGTCCCGTGGAGAACCAAGAGTTTATAGTTTCATGGACTTAACATTTTGCTTCTTTCTATTTAGCCTGCCAAATGTCAGATTAAAATGAAGGAAAAATAATCAAATGCAAAATAAAACTGTTGATTTACTAACTACATATGATTCATTGATTTGTTAGTCTTCATCTTTATATGAGAAAGTTAGTCTAAAACACTGAGAAATGAACTATAAATTCTTATAATTTCAAATTTCAATGTAGAATTTCTAGTTATCTTCATTAAACCAATAATACTTTTTTATCCTTTTTGTTATGAGAATAAAACTTTCAGGGGATCTCTGGTTAAACCTAAAGAATACAACCAAACTATGTTAGCCTTTTTAAAAGGTGCATCAATAAAAAATAGCCTAAAATTTATTTTCTACTGTAATGATATTTTAAAATATTTTACTGAAATATAATTATGTTGCTTCCTCTTTTCCCCTTCCACACTCCAACCCCTTCCATACCTGCTCTTATTACCCCTCAAATCAATGGTCTCCTTTTCATTGATCATTATTGTTACATACATTTGTATGCACAAATATATAACTGACAAGATCATGAGAAGAGACATGCATTAATAATTTTCTTTCATTTGTTTTTCTGAGACAGAGTGTCTCTAAGTACCCTGGTTGTCCTGAAATTCAGTGTAGACCTGGCTGGCTTTGAACTCAGAGAGACCTACCTACCTTTGCCTCCCAAGTGCTGGGATAAAAGGTATGTGCCACCATGCTTAGCAGAATTAATGATTCTTGATGCCATCATCACTACCACTCAACTCCACTTAACTTTAGAAAACAGTGGTTTTAAATAATTTTAGTAAACCTAATTAAATTTTTTCAGGTACTTTGTTAAGAAGGCAGAAATGATTGGGAAATATGAAAAGTTTCTAATCATATTCTTATTGGCCACACAGTAACAAGGAGCTAGCTACATGTAGGTAAAGGAAGCTCAGGAAGCTCAACAATACCTATTCTTCAAGAGATTCACAAGTAGTGGATGAAAGCCCCAAAGGCACTCTGCAACATGCATTTTATAGCAAAATGGCCTTGGGATTTCAAGGAAGTATTCTACTATCAGGTGTCGTTGAACACAGAGATTGGGAACTGGTTGTATTCTACTAAGTCACAGTACAAGGCTTTCTTATTTGGATTGTTAAGTTCTAGAAGAAAAAAAAAAACACTTTTTTTTTTAGATATCTACTTTTACTTGGTAATAAATTCATGTATCTAAAAAATGTGTTCAGAAAAGAACTCACATTAGTAGTGAAGTCAGAGGGAGAGCTAACTCAAAAAGCAAGACATTCTTTTGAGGAAATTATGTCTGGGAAGAAAAAATTATGGTACTAAGATTAGTACATGAAAAACTATCAACTAAACTGATTAAGGACTTATAAAAGGTTTCTAAGTATCATATTTTTTAAAGACCCTGCTAAGAAATTTGGACCCAGCTGCCCCTGCAGAGACTGATGCACAAACCAAGGACCATGTATGGAGAGGACCTAGAACCCCCATTCAGATGTAGACCATCAGCAGCTCAGTCTCCATGTGGGCTCCCTAATAAAGTAAGCAGTGGTTGTCTCTGACATGAACTCTGTTGCCTGCTCTTTGATCACTTCCTCCTGGCAGGGCCACCTTGCTAGGCCACAGAGGTCAGATGGGGGGGGGGTTCCCATTTCTGAGGACTAGAAGAAGGGATAATGGAGAAGAGAGAGAGAGAGGGTGGAACCAGAAGGAGAAGAGGGAGGGGGCTACAATCAGGGTGTACAGGGAATAAATTACAAAAAAAAAAATTGACATAAAGGACCCTGCTGACAAAAGAATGGAGTCAAAACTGTTGGCCACAGGCATCTTTCAGAATCATTTTTTAATTATTTTCAAGAAAAATGAAAGGGAAATGCTCCCTTCGGGAGAAAATGACGTTTTTATATAAACAT
Organism: Pachyuromys duprasi; assembly: GCA_028658305.1. Lineage (NCBI taxonomy): Eukaryota > Metazoa > Chordata > Mammalia > Rodentia > Muridae > Pachyuromys > Pachyuromys duprasi. The sequence continues at coordinate 25,852,048 of CM053763.1, forward strand.
GGGAAACAGAAATTTTTAAAGGCAGATGAATTACTGTAGAGACAGATACTGAGATAGTCACAGATGCTCACCTATAGTGGCATCTGAGTTAGATCTGAAGACAGTGAAAAGGAAGCAGCATTGCAACGCTTATACTCACAGGAAGAAAATCCCAGATGCACAGAATAAGAACGAATGTCCTAATATGTCTGAGAAGCGTCAAGAAGATGTGTGCACCTTCAGATGTGGGAGTGAAGAGCTCTGCAGTGGAGGCGGTTAGGGAAACCGCGCTTCCACAATGATGCTGGTGGCCTTAGCATCTTTTTAAGTTCTGCTCTAGAAATTGAACACAGAATCCAGAGCCTGCACTCATGGGCAAGTTCTCAACCACTAACTTGTATTTCCAACCTAGTTTTTTTTTTTTTTATTCTCAGAGCACGAAAAGTCATCAATGACTTTTAAACAGATGAGAGATACTAGTCCTTTCATGTTTTCAAAAGGCCACATTGGCTTCTTAGTTTAAAAAAAAAAAATAGAATGCCTGTGAGACAGGAGACAAAATGCAGAACTCAAGTTGGTTCTGATTAAGTTTGAATAATGGAGATAAAAAGACATAGACTAAACACCTATTTGGTAAGGAGCCAGCAGGATTTCCTGATGCATTAGACACACAGTTAAAAGAAAGAGATTCAAAGACAGTGGGAATTGCCTGCATTGTGAGGCCATTTACTAAAACGGAAAAGAGTGAGGGAAAAAGTTAAAATTGTGGGTAATTAGTTGTGCTTTATTCATTATAATAAATATCTTGTACAGTCTAAATATCTAAGATGCAATGTCAGATATTCTGGAAATTGTAGGTTAATTTTAATTCAGCATTTATTAAGCACTTCCAAACATGTAACAAGATCATGCTAGAATTCATACATACATAAATACATATATACAGAAAATGTAGTGTCTTTGTTTTATACCCAACCACTCTGGCTCTCAGCTTGAGTCTCCTCTACATGAACAGGAAAAAACAAAAACTAAATCCAGATGTGGTGGCACAAGCCTGTGACCTGAGGACTCAACAGGCAAAGACAGGAGAATCAGAAATTGAAGGTCCTCTTGCATTATATGAGATGCTATCGTGATGGAAACGTTAACTAAATTCTAATTCTGTTTAAATGTATTCTAATATAGCATGTGACAAACAACGTTCCTTTCCATATAATTACACTATTCAGCCCCTCATAGGTCTCCATTCTTTTGTGTCCCTTCTTAAATAAAATGTGTTGGTTTGGTCATTGTCATTGCTGCTGTTCTGGGGGTGTGATTTGGGGGTTTTTTAGCTTTTGAGACAGAATTGCATTGATATTCCTGCTTCCACTTTCTAAGTGCCGGCTAAGTAAAAGTTTTATCTTGGCAACATTAAATGCCTCACTGGAAATTGAACTCAGAGCCTCACACATGCTGGGCACACTGCCAAAGGGCTACACCTCAGCCCAATGGAAGGTATCAATTAACGTAGAGGGACCTTGCAGAACCTCCCAATCTCAGGAAAGAATCGAGGGTCTTAAGAGTAATGTTCTTAGCCTTTCCATTCTTCTCAGACAACATTCTCTGGCCACATCTCATGTTCTTTACTTCACACTAAAGTTTAAATCTATCATGACCTAGACTGTGTTTTCTAGCCTCAGTCATAGCCTGGCCGTGATCTTTTGCAGTCTAGGTCCAATGCTCCTTCCTACTGGTCCAGCTCGGGATATGGCGTTGTCCGCCACGTGCTACATGACTCCTCTAAAATATAACTAGGAATCTTGTTCTGCCGTTGTGACTTTTTCTAGCAAGCTCTTCAGGTTGCTGCCCAACAACTTGTAGGTCAGTCTGAATCACTTCAGAACAAAACCTGCTCTGGAAGGCTATATTGCCGGACCATCCCTCCCCTGGTCATGTGTGACTGTTACATGACTCTACTCCAATTGGTATATTGTACCAGCAGGTTTGCTTCCTCCCTTCATCTCAAATATTGAGTGAGAGAGTGTGAGAGTATCTCTCCGCTCTTTATGGCCTCTGGATTAGTTAAAGAATGACCATTTCTGGGTAGAACCAAAAACTGTAAGAAAGAGAACTACTCAAAGACACGACTGTTGCCCACTCTTCTCTTCTTCCTGTAAGCACTGGAGACATTTCCATGAGTATCTCATAAGCCCCATTTGGAGAACATATCTTTATCTGCACTAGTAATTTGTTGGCCAGAACTTGCCCTTTCATACCCCTGCAATTAGAAAAGGACCAGCAAGGCAAAAGGGTCTGTGGAAGGTTTTACAGAACCAAGAACATGACTCACACATCCAGCAATCTGCTGCCTCCTAATTTCAGCTTTCTTTTGCAAAGTTGCTGTTAAGTTCAAGATAAATATTATTTTCCTTGGATAAAAGCAGCTCTACCTTTTTGTGGTGGCAAATGAATATTGCAATATCATGATGAATCCTTATGGGTTTGAGAACAGTATGTGTACATATTTTTAATAAAGAACTTTCATGGCAGAAGAAAATATCCATTTTTACGCTCCTTAGCAATAAAGTACAAAATAGCTAGAAGTTTTTAAAACTTGCCAGTGACTGAAGCTTTTTTATGTGTTCTACGTGATGGGCCAACTTCCATCGACAAGTGTTCAATTATAACATCCCTAACACACCACAGGGTCTTGGATGACAGAATGTGTGCAACTTTGAATAGTATTAACAGAAGGTACTAAGAACTCACTGTAAAACGTCCTTTCAGATGCGTCTTCAGGAAATGTAAGGAGGTAGCACCATCTGCTGGTATAGTTTTAGACACTTGTCAAGATTGGCATTATCACTGGTGAAGTTTTTTTCCCCCAAATAAAACCTTTCAGAGACTTTTGAAACTGAGACTTGAGAGAGAGGATAAATAGAAGGTATAGGACTTTGTGAAGTGTCACTTCTCATGGACAACATCTCAAGTGACACCCAAGTAAATCAAAACAGGCTTTGGTAATAGTGTGATGCTTATTTGTAGCTGCAGATAATTCTCATCAAACAACTCAGAGTCTTGAATTTTCAAAAAGTTTACATTTAGACCCAAAGTCCTTAGGTCTTTGTGAATTCCTGATTCACTCAGGGATTATTAGAAAAAGACCAGCAGGGGGCCCTTCACACCTGAGGGACTTTTGTTGTTGGTACTGGTTTTGGGTTTGGGGTTTTTTGTTTGTTTGTTTCATTTGGGGAGGGTTGTAATTGTTGTTGTTGTTTGGGTTTTTAGGTTGTTTGTTTGTTTGTTTGTTTGTTTGTTGGCCAGCAATAGAAATGAGTGGCTGAATATTTTGACAAAGAAAATACAGTCTCAGAGCTCCAATTCTTTTTTTAACTTTTATTTTTATGTTTTTTCTTCACAATTTATTCATTATATATCCCGATTGAAGCTCCCTCTCTCAACTTCCCCCAATCCCATCCTCCCTCCCACCTCTTCCCATCCCCTTCCCCTAGTCCACCAAAAGAGGGAGTTCTCCTCCTTTGCCATCTGCCCATAGCTTGTTAAGTCTCATCAGGACTGCCTGGATCTTCTTCCTCTGTGGCCTGGCAAGGTTGCATCATCAGGACCTAGAGATCAAAGAGAAGTCAACTGAGTTTATGGTAGAGGCAACCGCTACTCCCCTCACTCAGAGATTCACATGGAGACTGAGCTCTATTTCTTTAGCAGACGTTTTTTGAAACTTTAACTTTGCTTTGAGAATTAATATTGAAATTTTATTTGATCATTGTTGATTTAAAAAAAAATCTTAGAGCAGATATTCTAGTTACCTAACCATCAGCTACCCACCCTTCAGGTGCCCTCTCTCCAACCCTAAGCAATCATTCCTCTGCTTTCTGTCTTTATAGATTTGCATACATTAAAAACTTTGTATGAGTAGAAATCCATTTGTGTGAATGGAATCATGACTAGTGAATGGGGTCATCTGTGACTAGCAGTTTTAATTTAACACAGTGTTTTCAGGCTTATCCATGTTATAGAATGGATGCGAGCTCCTTCCTTCCTGTAGCTAATTATCATTTACTTAGATGGGGTCTTATCACATAGCCCAGGCTATCCTCAAATTTGTGATCTGCTTCAGATTATGATACATTCAGGTTGATAAGATCTAACCTCATCATTCCCAGCGCTAAGGACTGAGTTTTTACTAGGAAAGCAAGTGTGGATTTGAAGTCTTGATATTTAAGACTTTATTATATCTGTGAAATATGTCCTGGCATGTAAAACTAAGGTAGTAAGGCTTTTATATAATTCAATTCTAAAAGTAGTTTACAGAAGAAAAACACATAGGTATTTTATCCAAATACATAATGATACTAAAAGACAGACCCAATAATTAAATATTTTATTCTCTTCCAAACAATGGGGATGAAAGGCACAAACACTGGCAGTCACTGTGTGCTATGTGTTTTGCTAGGGCAGTAATGTGATTTATGCCCAAAATAATCAGCTCTTTTTTCCTATTGTGCTTTTATCAGTTAAGAAATGAGGCTCCACAGTCTTGAGTCTAATTGCTCATATCCCAAGAGAAAGGGTTAGAAAAATCCATTTCAAAGTCACCACCCAATTAAAAAATTAAAAGAAAAAAAATAGTAAGTTGCTCAACAATAAAGTTGATTCCACAGCTGAGAATAAAAGGAAAATGTGAGTTTGTTATGTAGCAATTTCTTTGGAACTTTAACATCCAATTCTTAATAATCAAAAAGCTGGAATGAAAGACCCCAACCTGTTAAACTGCCTGAAAGACATATAGGGAACTCTAGGAATGCAATGTAATGAAGATGGCATCCTTGAAAAACAAAGACACAAATTTTTTTATCTTGAATGCCAAGAAGTGCTTCATAACTTTATATACAAAGTAACTCAGTCATATCACCTAAGTTCTACTATTTCTTTTTTACAGAAAATAAAATTAACCCTTAAAGTTGTTTGCTTATGTTCACACAAGTCTTGTAAGCTTTCTTAAACATGAACGATTTAGGATGTTTTGGGTTGTCAATGTCATGAAAAAAAAAAACAGCTCATTCACATGTCTTAAGAACTAATTCAAAACATCTGTCAGATAAACAATTTGTTACCGAACCAAAAAACAAAATGTATAATAGAATCTCTTCTTTAAAATGAGCACACTGATATTCAATTGTCTGTAAGATATAATAGAGTTTTTCAATAAATAAGCATGCATTCAAATTAGCTGCACATAGAACATACGTAAACAAACATCATGAGCAAAGTTACAAGAAAGGAATTTAAGTACAATAAATGCTATAGAGATTTGGGGTTTAACAGTAAAGGTGCAATAGCAAGAAGAGTAGATGGTCTGTCAAGACACTGCTTCTGATTCTGTTGCCACTTGTGCCCTCCTAGCTCCATAAACCTCAAGATTCCTAATTTCTCTGTGCTTAAAATTAGTTACTTAAATGCCACTTATAGTCATACGTTTGTTTATTTAACATTATATATCCGTAAGTGCTTATGAACCATAATGAACTGAGTAAATAAACAAAAAAATGATTTCCTTCCCCTCTCATGTGCCTTGTCTTCATGATTCATAACACTTATACATATATTTATGTGTATACATACCTATATACTATTATATATATATGTATATATATATATATATATATATGTGGTTCTGTTTACTTGGAGAATTATAACACAACAGTTGTCCTAAGAAAAGCATTTGGATTAAAAAGAAAACATAAAAGGCTATCAAAAAGACTTAAGGATTTATTGTCTATATATTTTGTTGGTTAATTTTTTGAACGTTTGAAAAGCAGCAAATAATAGAATGTATGCTTTGTAGTGACACCTCCCATTATCCCAATGAAAAATGTACATCTAGTGCACCTCTGATGCGATGAGCTGTTTACCATCTCTGGAGGTGGCTGATCTTCATGTTATAATCTGAGTGCTTGTTTAAGTCTTTTCATGAATCACCATCCCCTCCCTTCTAGTCACCCACTTGTCCAAATATGCTATATTCCATTCTCTAAGGCACAGTTCAGTGGCCCCTCAACACTAAAATGCCCAATTCCTCTGTCTGAGATGGTCCCTTCCTTTTCTGTGCTCTATTCCTGTAATACTGTTCATCATTCCCTGTCTCAAATTAATTATCGTTATTTGTGTGCCCGCATCATTCCACCCATTGGAATTGCAGTCTTCTGGAGGGTAGTGCTTCCTAATAAGCTCCTTGTTGCTGATGTCTAGATTTGTACGTGCTGAGTACAGAAACTCAGCTGGGTCATTTAAGCCTCCAGAGTTTTAGCGGTGTTCTTTACTTGGTGCTGTGCAGATCCCATACAAAATTCCTATCAAAGCAACTGCCATCTTTTATATATGATGGTCTGGTGGAGAATATTGATTAGATCCTGACAGGATGAACTCAGTAGCACAAGACTTTAAGAAGCTGAAAAAGTGAGCTTGACTGTGGAAATAAAATGATATTTTAAATGAGGGAATTTTATGAGTAGAGGTAGTCTTTGTTTGTTTTCAGAACCGGCTTTGAAATGTACACTGGTGACTCCACACTTATCAGGGAACTTCCTGGTTCTCACACAAAATGTTCTTGATATGAATCTGTGATGGAACTTGACTGCTAAATATGTAACAAAAGCAGAATCCAAGATCTGTGCACCCACCAAACATTTCACTTCAATGATATTCCTGTGCCCTGAATGAACAGTGTGTACTTTTCATCTAAATTCAGAACATTTCACAATATGTGGCACAAAAAGACAGAACATCTTCTCAGGGTAAAAAGCAAAAACCAGATCTATTCTAGACCTCAGAATTTTAAAGTTGCAACTTAACATTTGCCTTGTACATCTGGGGGAAATGCATTAAAATGTTACAGGTGGGGAACAGGTGTGTTCTTGAGCACAGTTCAATTAATTACACATTTTAATTAACCTAAGCACTCTTATGATAAATACATTAGCGAAGACAAGAATAATAACTCACTGTGTGTTCAGTTCTTTGGGTCACGATACAAATGCTGTGTGCTGTATTAAATATTGGGGACTCCTTCATAAAGAAATACACCTCCTTTCTCAAGGCTATCTATTGGGAGTGGACACGCATACCAACCAGTTATCAAGTCATCGTTGTCTTGTCTCCCAGTTGCTATTTTCTTTTCCCCTGCTGTTTAATCTCTTTTCCTGCCTCTTCTGGGTCTTCCTGACAATTATTCTTCAATACCTAGTCAATAAACACAAAATAGATGATCAGCCCCATTGAAGATTATATACTTCCTCATTAAGGAGTGGAGAGAAGTTACTGTTTGTAATAGAATCAGGTAGGGTCTGACTCATCTGGAGGTGACTTCCTGGGATTGTTAGGGTTGAGTGCTATTTCCACTCTGAGGCTTAAGTGGATGGAGGCAGGGAAGTAGCAGAGAGGAGAAAGAAGGAATAGAGTCAACCAAATTATGCATGAAAAAGTCATAAGGAAACTCGATACTGTGTTAACTAATTAAAAACAAAATTAAAGAAAAGAGATCCAACCTATGGCAAAGGGATGAAAAGCAATGTATTAGTTACTCAAGGCCAATTGCGTTGGCTTTGTGAACCCAGAAGAAGGCCCCCAGGACTGGGCTGAGTATGCAGAAGTACAGTAGCCAGCCACCAAATAGGTTACAATAGGCTTGGTATGGACATTGGGCAACAAGGGAAAAAAAAAAAAAACCTCAAAACCCTTCTTCCATGATGATATAGATGAGCTGAGCCATACCTGGTCCGTCAAGCAACTTCAAGGAAGTGGACCAAGGAATTCAAAGCAGCATGTTGTGATGTTATAAAATAAAGTGATAATTTCTATTTCACCATCATCTAATGCACCAAATTTATGGCCTTTACACTTAGACTAGATATAGATCTGTATATACAGATATAATTGTAATAAATACTAAGGTAGAGGAGATACTGCGTGCTAGAATTTCTCACAAGAAAAAGCAGCCACCACATTCTCATAATAAGATGTATTTAGTCATGTTAGTGTTTCCTGACTGGAACAAGTCTTTAAACCAATGCATATTTTTAATATTCTATTTATCTTGCTTGACTGGTATCTTGGAATCAGATAGTTTCATGGTTCATTTTTACTGACCTAGGAGGAAAAGGTAGCATCGTAGACGAGCTGAGGGGTTTTTAATTGTGTGAAAAGTGTGGTGAACATCATAAGGCCTGCATGTGTGGAGGCGGACACTTTATGTAAACAATCATAGTGAACGCAAGAAACCCTGCGGGTCGTTAGTAAGCACCGTCCATCATCACTTTCAACCCAGGTAGTTGTTGAGCACTTAAGGGATATGAGAATTTTGATGGACATTTTAGGAGCTAAAGGTGTAGCTCAGAGGGTAGAGCACTTGGCCACACCACATCAACCAGGCATGTTGATGCCTGCCAGCACCCATCTCTCAGGAACTAGAGGCAGGAGACCAGGTGTGCAAAGCAATCCTTGGCTGAACAGAGTTTTCTAGACTAGCATGGGCTACAGATACTACCAAATAGAAAACAAAATTGTTAATAATTGAAGTTTTGCTTAGAAACTCCTTCCGTGGATGCCCGACTCTTTTTGGTGAAGGTATAAGCAGCTTGTGGGTAGGGGAGTCTGACCACTGAGAAGCATATTCCAAAATTAAAATTTCAAATTCTGGTAGATGGCCCTTGCCTATGGACAGCATGAACTGGACTAAATGTATTATAGATCTTAAAAAAGGATATGAAGTAGGAAGGTGGAAATGTTGGGGGAAGCAAGGGTAGCTAAGAGGGTGAGAGTAATATGGGTGGATATTATCAAGATAGATTGTATAGGTATGCGGAAATGTCAATGAATAAGTTAAAATTAATTTTAAAATATTTAAAGATGAGTCATGTTCCTATTAAGGAGTGTTATGAGCCAGCAACTTCAGATCTTGAGATTTGGATTCTTTTGTAACTGCTTGTGTACAGGAAAACTTAGAAAAGGCGGGTGATTCTTGCAAGGACAGCTTTGCTTTGTCTTTTTATTTCTGCACAAGGACTTGATTCTCTCAGTCACAATGGACTGAGAGTTTTTGATTGCGGTCGACGACTGCACATACTGGCCACATATTCTCAGTATGATCTGCTGCACAGCGCTTTTGTAGGTCAGCATCCAGCACGCCGCGCGCCCCACTTTTATCCAGTTCAATTGTCGAGGACCCACCAGAAGCAAAGGAAAAGCAGAGGTGTGTTTGGGGAAGAACTGAGAAACCAGTGGTGGGACACCCTATTGCCTCAATGAGATACTTTGGAAAAAAAAAAAATCTTCTGCAGTCTTCAGACCATTAAGTATCATCACCCCATTTTAAAGATGGAGAAGTTGAGAATAAGGAGTTTATCTTGCTCAAGGCAGGTTAGAAATCAAATGTCAAATAAGTAGAAAATTGAGTTCTAATCCTCTGAATTACAGTTTACATATTGTCTGCTCACTATGGCATAAAATAAGTACTCTGGCCATCTATTCCCGGTGAGAGGTTTTTTGTTTGTTTGTTTGTTTGTTTGTTTATTTGTGGTGTGTTCAAAACCACAACACATTTAATATTTAATAAATGCTTATGCCACAACTGTTTAAGCAAATGATAGAATAAGAATAAAGCAGCAACTACTTTGGACGAGGAAGAACCACATTTCCTTCCCTGAACTCAGGAAGTCTGGTATAGTTAACAGCCTTCTGGTTGCTGACTGGAGGAGGTCACATCTCAGTATCTGACTTTACTCTAAGATATTTACAGTAGTAAGTATAATGGCCACATAACCCAGCCTTGCCACCGCCAGAGCTTCCATGGAGTTGGCAACCATCATGAAAATTGGCAAGAGAAAATCAAAGCTCATTAAAGAGTTAAAGTAAGCATGTTTATTTGTAAAAACAATACACTCAACAAAAGCTCTTTGGGATACTCATCACTAAATGAAGTTTCTGGAACTCTGTGGGTTCTTTTTCTTGCCACAAAGTAATTCTACAGTAATCAGTTTTGAATGCTGACAGGCCTGTTTTCCTGTCAGTTTCCTATTTCTGACCCCTCTCTTTCCCTTCCTTAGCAAAATAGAAATATTCCATAATAATCCTTTCCAGGGACTCTGTCAGCAGCTGTGAAACCTCTAAACTTCTGTTTTCGCCTGACCAGCCCTCCAGTGAGGTCATAGTGAGGCTTGTGGGAATTTTCTAGTTGAGAGGAACAGCTTCCCAGCTGGTGAAAAACAAGATTCTAGATGGTCCCCACAGCAAGGGTGTTAAGCCCATTGTGACATCGTTGCTAGCTGTGCCCAAGGAGCTCTGACTGCCTTGTAGTTTAGGTCTGTTAGGATTAGAGCATCTGAAAACTTAATTTCACAAATAGCCTGAGATTGAAGAATTTTCAAAAGATAAATGAGAACAACCTAAAAATACAGGAAAATTGCCTATTCTACTAATAGAAAAATTAAAGGATAGTCAAAGCCCTGAATTAAATTTTTGTTTAGAAAAATATCATGTTGGCATTTTGTAAACACACACACACTCCACAGAGTGGCCAAGTGCTTACTTGAGGAAGTTCTTGCTAAAATAGTTTCTGTGACTCCTACTCCTTTTATTGAAAGGGTGTGTCCAAAAGCTGTTGCTCATGATGGTGAGTCATCCCTATGTTTCTCAGGTGCAGGTTTAGCGTGCCTCAGAAGTTTCTCTTCAAGCTCATAAAGATTTTGCTGTCCCTTTGTGCTATATCACAATGTACTGACTGGTGTCTTACAGTCAGTTAAAGCCAAAGGTCAGATTTTAGTCTCCTTAAATCATAAAGAATCTTTATATTGTAATCCCAATTGTATGTATAAACCTTTGTTTCCCAGTCTCCTTGATCTGTTCCCAGCAGCGGGGAATACGGCTTACACAAACACTTATCTAGGATTGCTGCTCTTTACAGTTGTTTTTTTTTTCCTGAAAACAAAAACACCCCAGTTGGCTGGCATTTTAATTTTCTTCAAGGTTTTATTCACCTATAATCCCTTTAGAGAAATATTTTGCAGTGATCCTGGAGATAACCAAGTAATCCCATCTCCGTGCCTTGGTTTTGTATTTTAATGGATGAAACGTTAATTTCATTGTATTCTGTTTTCATGATTGGCTTTATGTAATCACAAAGGCCAGGATGTGCACACGCAAGCAGCCAGGTTTTGTTCCTTGGTCTCTGCACCTTTGGACAGAACTTTGAGGTGTTCCTTCTTAGCCTGAAAGGCCTCTGTTATGATCTGGATTCCTATTATTGCCAAAGGCTCATGTGTTCAAAGTTAGGTTAGAATCAAAGTGCCTAGATCATGAGAGTGCTAACTTCATCAACCAATTAACCCATTGATTTCATAAATGAATTCATAGTTGAATGGGCTACAGGGAGGAGGTGGAGCCCAGATGAAGAAGTAGATCACTGAGGCATTTCTTTGAGGCGTATATAAAGTGTCCCAAGCCCCTCTCTCTCTCTTTCTGCTATCCACCATTAGGTAAACAAGCTTTGCTCCAACTGTGTCCCCACTACGATGTTTTCTTTTGCCTTGTTCCCCAAATCAATGGATCTCAGTGACTACACCCTGCGACCACAGTAACCAAAAGGCAAGCTTTATTTCCTTTAAGGCTGTTTAGTAATCACAGTCGTGCAAAGCTTACTGACTGACACATGCTCTTCACCATGTTGCTGGACCTGAGATGCTTGGAGCTCCACCTAGATGGCCAGGAGTTTCAACCTCCTAGTGTCCTTCCAGCTTGTGGATGGGTTCCATACAGCGTCACAGTCCTCTTTGTTAGGGTCCAGAGAAAGCCACACAAACCATTCATTCAGACATCAGTCTCAGTCAGACACAGGAGGTTTATGGAATGCAACACTCTAAGACTGACCACGGTCAGGGACAGAGTGGATCAGGAACCAAACTGTGACATTGCCTGTTTTTCAGAGTTAGAACTTATAAAGGCAAAAACCGCAATTAGCCCACATGGGGGTAGGAGGAGTGAACAGTAGAACAGGGTAGTCGCCTTTGACTTAAGTTATTTTTGTTAACTAGACAAAGAAATTCTAGCTGACCTTTAATTTGATTGGTCCTAAATGGAGTTTATGCTTAGGGCCAGCTGCACTTGTGGTTGGGGAATTTCTAGGAGTAGCAAGGCCACAGAGTATGCTAAACATAAACATAGTCAACCTGACCTTGTACAGAGAGCTTTTCCGTAGATCAGCAACAAGCTGAGGTGATGTGGCTGTTAGGCCTGAAACGGAAATGGCTATAGTCATGCTACCCAAAAGGAACAGGCCTCCATACTCTTGTTTGTCCCCATTCACCTTCAGGTACAGGTGGTGGTAAATCTTGGCCCTCTGGTGTTTTCCGATTAGCCTGCCCAGAGCCAAGTCTCCTCCCAGGCACGTTATCTTCACCAGTCTTGGGGTATTGGCTGCACCTGCTCACGTATCTAAGCCCTCATGCCTGTCCTTCATGGGACCCAGAAGCAGACAGCCAAAGGCTTAGACAGGTTTGTCCCATCCTTGATCAGTTCCAAATCTGCTGGCAAAAGTTGAAACTGCTGATTTTCTTATTCTCACTGGGCTTCCAACAGATCCTTTCTTTTACAGCACCCAGAGAACCCTGAAGGCAAGCCTCTTCTGGTGTCTGCATTCTTATGCCCGGGGGTGCAGCAGGGAAAGGCTTCTGTGTCGTCACAGCTTGTGTGCCTTACTAGTTCTGCCACTCCATAATCTGACAAGATCTAGAATCCCAACTATGAAAACAATCGACCAAAATAAGTAAAAAGACCTTGCACAGAAGAGGCAAACCAATCCACCTTTTAATTCACAAGTTAGGATAAAAGTAATTGTGTGTGTGTGTGTGTGTGTGTGTGTGTGTGTACATACATGTGTATATACATGTACGTGTGTGTATGTGTATTTACATTATTATTTACAAACCTCAGCTTGGTATATGTCTTCGTTAGGTTTCTATTGCTGTGAAAGGACACTATGACCAAGGCAACTCTTAAAAGAAAAACATTTAATTGGGGCTGCCTTACAGTTCAGAGGTTCCGTCCATTATCATCATGGCGGGAAGCACAGAGGCAAGAAAGCAGATACGGCGCTGGAGAAGTATCCAGGAGTTCTACATCCAGACTGGCAGGCAGCAGGAAGAGAAAGCAACACCGGCCCTAAAACCTCAAAGTTCACCTTCAGTGGCATACTTCCTCCAACAGGGACACACCTCGTAATAGTACCATTCCCTATGGACCTTTGGGGGGCATTTTCATACAAACTACCACATTACATAAGATGCAAAAAAATGAATTTTTACTGAAATTAAGTTGAATATGAATTTCAGAGATAAACTCAAGAGTTCATGATCATGAATTAAGCAGGTAACTGTGTATCTCATTGCCACAGCCTAGAAAAAGTGAGAAATTATAGAAAGCTCCTATATAACTCTTCTATTCCTAAACTAGAAATCCACTAGCCAAAGAACATTACAAATGTGTGAGTATTCTGCACTGTTTTAACTGTGCTCTGTGGAACACTAACACATGAAAAGATTAATCACACCATGAAATTCATTTAGGAAACAGAATTAACTTAAGCATGCCTGCCACTTCTTTGGTATTGATATGTATACATTTCTAGGTTGCAAATGAAATATGATTTGTTTTCCGGTGTTATTTGATAGCGTCCTTTCATCTAGGAACTTCTTGTGAAGGTTGTTCATATAATTTATTGCCCATACTAGCATAATTTTAAGAGAGAGGGAAAGCTGTTATGAATCACACTGGGGCAACTGTTTCAGAGTAAGACTGTGCAAAGGGAACCCCAGTGTCAGGTAACCCCACTCTTACTTACTTGTTTACTTTAGAATATACTGAGAAAAGCTATACTGAAGTAGTCAAGTTACAAAACTTATGCTAATCCATATCCAATATTTGTATTTGTGCTGCTAATAACAGCAATGGCCATAAGACCATTAAATATAATGATGCACTTGTTGTTGTTGTTTTTTAACTCAATTGTCCTTAACATTTATACAGCTCTTCCTGAAGTTGTTTAATTTTAATTATAAGATTAGCTTGCTGGAGAGAATAACACACAATGGAAATCCTCATTTAGCAGCTCAGATGATAATTAAAGAGTGTTGCCTTCTTGCCTGGAAGATCCCACTCAAAACCCTGGGACTGCAAGATCAACAATAGCTGTTTTCTGTTATATTCTGAGGAAAGACTGCATGGTAAATGACTCCAACTGTAGAACGGTAAGAGTTCTCAGGTTTTGAAGTGAAGTACAAGAAGATTTGTTACTTATAGGTAGCACAAGTGCCAGAGTACCACTGTCCCCAGAAACTCAATGAGAGGAACAGTGCAACAGAATGTGCTCAACAGACCCCTTAATGTCTTTAAATAATAAGAATTGATTTTAACAATAGCTAATTTGGCATGCCACTGTGTTATTATTTCAACATAAAACAACACAAAAATGTAAATGAGCTATTTGAAGGCTCCTTTTCAGACGTGCTTGTGAACCCTGGTATGTGTTTTACACATATAGTTCTGGCTGCCTGGCTCATGGCTACTGTATTAAAAAGAGAGGTTAGAATCCCTTTGACACCTCCTGTTAGCTATCCAGATGATTTCATATGTTTTTATTCAATAATCTCCAGAAACTTTTAATACTCTATTGCCTGAAAAAAAAAATTCTTTCACCCAAATGGCTGCTAGAATAATGAAACCTGCAATAGAAGCTTCAACATAGGCTTTTGGTAGTCAGAGGTAACTAACTAGAAAACCCCTAAGAGAATTTTAAAATCCGGTAGCCAGACAAGATTTCCAGTGGAGGGAGGGGGCACCAAACCACCCACAAAACTTACACCCAAAATTTGTCCTGCCTATAAGAAGTGTAGGGATAAAGATGGAGCAGAGATTCAGGGAATGGCCAACCAATGACTGGCCCAACTTTAGACCCTGACCATAAGAGAGCGTCAACTCCTGACACTATCAGTGATGCTCTGCTATGCTTGAAGACAGGAGCCTAGCATAACTCTCTTCTAAGAGACTTCATCCAGCAGCTGATGGAAACAGATGCAGAGACCCACAGCCAAACAATAGGCAGAGCTTGGAGAGTTTTGTGGAAGAGTGGGAAGAAGGACTGAGGGAACCATTGGGGTCAATGACACCACAGAAGACCTACAGAGTCAACTAACCTGGACTGATGGGGGCTTACAGAGACTGAACCACCAACCAAAGAGCATGCATGGGCTGGACCTAGACCCCCCACAAAGCAGATGTGCAGTTTGTTCTTCATGTGGGTCTCCTAATAATGGGAGTGGTAGTTGTCCCTGATTCCGTTGCCTGCCTTTGGATTCCTTTCCCCCAGATGGGTTCCTTTCTCTAACCTCAGTGGGAGAGGATGTGCTTAGTCCTGCTTAGACTTGATGCTCCAGGGTCTGTTGATACCCATGGGGGACCTCCCCTTCTCTAAGAAGAAGGGAAGTGGATATGAAGGTGAAACTGGGAGGGGAGGAGAAAAGGTCTTCCACCAGGCTGTAAATTGATTAAATAAATTAATTAATGAAGAAAACTGGTGAAAATAGTAGCAGCTGACATTTATTCTCCAAGTGACAGCCACTACACCAAGTGCTTCCCAAACATCATTTGATATAATTTTGTAATTTTAAATACTGTACCACTGAGCTGCTAGTCCAATGCTCTTTTGATACCATTCTCATACATTTAAGGAAGTTTCCTCCCCTGTTTTATAAAACAGGAATCTAAGGCTTCGAAAGATTAAATACCTTGTCCTGAGCAGCTAACTGCACAGATAGAGCAAAGCTGTGCAGTCAATAAGAGCATGAACATCAGTGTAGTGTCTTTGCTTCAATTGCTTGCTCAAACCCTTGGTGGAAATAATTTTTGGTGCTTTGTTTGTTGAACAGAAGCAACTGATTGCATCAATGTAACAATACTGTAAATAAGTTAATGTAACAATGCGCCATAAAACTTATCACAAATGAGCTAAGTAAATAAGTGGCTTTATTAGGTTTATTTTTATTTTACAAACTTCTTTAAGATGTTCCCAAAGGCCAAATCAATAAATAATGTGTATTCATGCTTCAAAAAGTCAACCATGAAAAATGAGTTTAAGCTCCTTAGAAGACTATTACATAAAATATAAAAGGCTGTAATTAATACAGGCTTTAGGTAATTATGACACTCAGGCAATCAAGATTGATTACCATGACTAAAAGTCATTTTCTTTAAAAATGTCATAATGATGTCTAACACACATTAATTTAAATTTAATTAAAAAGAAAAAAAGCTTGGCTGTCTCCTTGGTCCATAAAGTTTAGTGATAAAACTTTAAAAAAAAAAAAGTTTACTTTGAAAGTGTTCAAACATACTCAAAACAGGGATCACTATGAACCAATCATGTTGCTTAAAAATTAAAAAGAAAATGCCATTTTACTTCTTACTTCTAGTCACTCTACTGTATTACTTTAAAGCAAATTTAAGTTCTTTCATTATTTTATTATTCAATATTATATTTTTGTTTTTAAAAGACAGGAACAACCATGAAAAATTTCAAACTTATTTTAAAAAGATGCTTTTGTAATTTTAATTTGTGAATCTCAGTCTCAATTCTTCATTACCATTTGTCTGGAGATATTTCTAGGTTGTAAAAATGTCAGCATTGCATTTAACCTTATAAAATAGTCTTCAGATTCTTTTTGCCGAGGGCATGTTAGGCAAGTGATCTACCACAGAGCTACATCCAAGGCCACCTTAACTATCAAGCTTATGGAGAGGCTCACTGGGTTGGGCTTATGTGGTTTATGCTTATTGATGTTTATACACTGGAATTAATACTAAGGATTTTCTTTCCATTTTTATTTCACTTTGAAATAATAGATCAGCCAAAATATGGGATCCAAAACATTCCATAAAGCAGATACAAATTAACATAAACATATATTTGTATATACATAGCTTTATTGCTAATATAAAAATAATTTCCTGAATAAAACTGGTTTTCACTTCTTCAGATATCATTAATGTTCACATAGTAAGATATATTATTTTTTGGAGTTTCTACTGCATTTAATCTGTTTGAATATATTACTTTGGTTTTAAAATGTGAACAAGTAATTCTAAAAGACATCAATATAAGCTATTAGTATTGGCACAGGTTTGGTGAGAAATAAGGTAGGCAGTTTTTCTCTGTTAGTTGTTGGTTAGTTACAATGAAAAATGGTGGAATTTTATGTGCGAAAACTCAGTGGATTTCCCCTTCACAAAGCAGACATCAACAAATTGATACTGTGACCTTCTGAGATTTCCATGCTGAGGTCACAGTATCGCCTCTACTATTCTGCCTGAAGGCTCAAAACCTCCATCTCATCATTAGGAACATGGCCTCAAAAGATATGCAAAACCGTTGTTCTAGACAGGAAAATGTCAATATCATGAAGGCTAAAAGAAAAGGAAGACTGGAAATTGTTCTAGATTAAAAGAAGCTGTGAGGCAACTGGAAATTTGTGGATAGGTATGCTCCTGAAACGGACCCACACTGTTGCTAAGTCTTGAGTCCACAGCCTACAGCAGAAAGTTACACTAGGCTAGTGGTAAATTCTGTGAGCTTTGTCAATGGGTTATAAGAGAATATTCTTATGCTCAGCAAATGTTGATTTTCAGGTAAAGAAGTAAATACACACAGCTACCTTTCAAGTGGCTCACAAAAACATCAGTACAAAAGTAGCTCAATAAGAAGAAAGGGAGAGAGATAGGAAAGGAGTAAGGAAGCATAGTTGGCCAAAAGAAATAAATTGATAATTTCCCTTGAAAAATCTCCAAGAATTTCTTGCCATTTCTACAGTAATGTAATAATAGTTATATAATAAAGTAAGTCTTCGTTAGACATTTTACTTCAAGCCAGTAGTTCCTCTACCTGGGAAGCTGATACAGCAAACCGGCCACTGTGAGCTACAGAATGAGTTGCTATAATTTAAATGTGCATATATACATATATATTTTTAAAATATTTAATATATATTTTTAAATACCTAAGTAATAATTGGTAGTTTTAGTAATCAGCTTATACTTTTTCTTATTATTAAAATGACAAATCCTTAAATAAAAATATTATTGGCTAAATCTGTCCAATGCCTTTCTAAAATTTCCCATTTCAAAACTGTATGAGCCTGAAGTAGAAAAAAATAACTCTGTTATTCATTAGCACCTTCTCCTAATTAAATTCTTTTTATGACAATATAAACTCGGTTTACAATCAAAGCTAAACACAGGCTAAAAGTAGCTAACAGGTATATAGGAATAAAAAAAAATAGTCTGAGTAAATTCAAATCAACATATATATGCTCAGGCCTATCTGGTTCTTACAGTCAGATAAGTACCTGAAAAATAAAAACATAGAACCTTTCCTTTAAAAATTGTGATATTATCAAGTCAGAGTTTTATATTAATAAATAAAAAATAAAATAGATGCACATAATTTGGTGCCTAAGTACTGAGGACTGGTCAACTTCATCCAATGAAAGTATATGATACAGGTCACATCTGTAATTCACAATTTTCTAATAGCCACATTGAATAAATTAAAGAGAAATATGAAGTATTTGTAAGTATGTTTTATTTAAGCTAATATATCAGAAAATTATTTCAAAATGGATTAGATACAGAAA
Source organism: Pachyuromys duprasi (assembly GCA_028658305.1). Taxonomy (NCBI): domain Eukaryota; kingdom Metazoa; phylum Chordata; class Mammalia; order Rodentia; family Muridae; genus Pachyuromys; species Pachyuromys duprasi. The sequence continues at coordinate 25,870,761 of CM053763.1, forward strand.
TATATTTATTTGACATGATTTTTTTTACTCTGTCTTAAAATTCTGACTTATGCTTTATACAGCTAAAACACATCTCCAGCATTCAAAAAATACATGTGGCAGTGCCTGCTACTTTGCAAACAGTAAGTGTGAAAAATGACAGGAAAAATTCTCCCATGGCACAATGGCAGTGTAGAATGGACCCATACAGCTTTTTATAAATTTAATCCATATTCCCCCATGGTCTCACTATCTTAAGGAGAAAGTAAGCTTTTGTTAATAGTAGTTGCTAAAATTTAATGAGTCTGTTTATATTTCATCAGAAATATATTTTATGGGAACTTCTGTCACAAAATTTCCCCATACCACAATTACACTTTCAGAATTTTCCTGGGGATCTTTCTTGTGACTAAAACCAATCCTTTGACCAACTATGGCTGAAAAAGTCCCTTGAAGGTATACATTATCACCTGAACATCCAAAGGATCAAAAATGGCTCCACATTTCTCAGCTCTCTAAGCCATCACTGGAATGTGTTCTGATACTGAATGAAGAAAATGCCCCCCTTCTGTTTCCTATTCTGCCCAAAACACCTCTCCTAGGTGCTCTGATTTAATACCAGGTCAGGGAAGAACTAACATGGCATCCTCATCACAAATCTCAGGATCCTGTGGACAAAACTGCTCTAGAAAGTTTTGTAGTCCAAAGCAAGGTCTGCATGCCACCAGTCCCACAAAAAATCATCTCCTAGGCATGCCTTGGCACTTTTCAAAAAAGGCCAACTACGCATACACACAAGGATTGTAGATGCTACTATACATATATTTGCATATCCATATATTTGCATATCCATGTTCACTGCCATTCAACTCACAATAGCTACAATATAGAATTAGCCTAAACAGCCATTTGCTGGTGGACAGATAATGAAAATGTGATACATATACACAATGGACATTTACCAAGCTGTGAAGAAAGAATACAATTGTAAAATTTGCAGGTACACAAATAGAATTGGGGGAAATTTATACTGGATAAAGCAACCTAGGCACAGGAAAACAAATGCCACGTGTTGTCTTTCATATGTGGGCCCTAGCTTCAAACTTCTACTTTTGCATATGTCAATTCAGAGTACTATGGAAGCCAGGAAGATAGAAAGAGGCCAGTGAGAGAGGAATGCCATAATGGAGAGGGAATAATAAAAGGTGACTTATAGAGAAGTGGAGATTGGGAATACTGGAAATACTTAGAGAAATACTGGGAATACTTACAGAAAGCTTTAAGTAAAATGGGGAAAGGGGAGACAAAATGGTCAGAGGAAGATAAACCAAGATGAAGGGGGTAGGAAAAAGCTGTGTGGAAACCTACTCTCTAGGTCTGGCAGGGAAATGTACTGCAATGAAGATAACAGGATGCAGAGACGTGTGGAACTGTGCCTCACTTTGGGTAGTGTTTTCTTGAGAACGTTATAAAATTGAAAGGTTCTCAGTTCAGACCTGTGAAAATGCTTTGTGGGCTAATAAGTACTGGATATCCCTGGGAGAATTCTTCTGTCCGATTCCACGCAGCAGTGGATCTTTCAATTCCTCTTCTAGCACCACGCTTACCATGATACCAGCGCAGGCAAAGTTTGTGAGCTTAAACGTTGATGTGGGAAAGCTTTTTTTTTTTTTTTTTTTTTAAGGTAAGGAGGTTTTTTTGGTTTCTCATTTAGTGGAGAAGGAAAACACCATACACAAACCAAACCCCACAGATTTTAATAGCAGAAGCTAAGACTAAGCCTTGTCATGGATTAGATGCTCTCAGCATTTTATATACAGCAAAGAATGGGCCTGGCATATTTTTGTATTGTTGCAGATGTGGATGAGGAATAAAAACAAAACCATTTGCTGCTTTGAACCTTTACTTCTGAAATATAAAAAGAACATGGCATTTGTGGCATTTTAAAGAGATGTATAAGCACTTTATTTTTATATGTCTGTTTGGGGTTTTAATTTTTTGTTGTTGTTATTGTTCTTGTTTTGTTTTGAGACAGGGATTCCAATCTGGCCTTAAAGTCATTATGTAGCTAAAGATAGCTTTGAACTCCTGGTCCTCCTGCTCCTACCTTCCAGATACTGTGATTACAGCTATGCATCACCACCCCCACCTTTGTGCCAGTACTTTTTTAAAAAATAGTTGATGAAATGTTCTCTGATTCTGTCATCACATCATTCGGGTGTTTACTTAGCACCTACAATGTACCTAAAAGGAAGCTAGACTCCAGGGATACAGACTTCCCTGGGTGGGGGACACAGGAGTCAATAAGAGATGCTTGTAAAGTGAATAAATAAATTAAAACAATAAAATAAAAGATGCCCTGTCAAACTTTTCCACTGCAGAAGTACACAAAGAAAAGAAACCTCACCCAGAGAAAACTTCCTGGAAGCAAGGACAGCTAGGCAAGACATTAAATATTAACTGGAATCAGCTAGAGGAAAGGGTGAAGAAGGAAGCCGGAGACAGGTAATGTTGAAGTGAAGAGGGAGAGGCAGAGGGCCTCAGAAGACCCAGAAGTAATCAAAGAAAACTTGTTAAAGAACTGTGGAGACTGTGGGAGGAAAGAGCCTGTGTGTATAAGGGTGATGCATGCATGAGACAGATCAGAAAAAGCCTGGAGGAATGTCAATGAACTAGGCTTCATCATGAAAGAAATGGAAGATACTGAAGAATCTGTGATACAGTGTGACTGGCATCTCAGATAGTTCCTATGAGTGCAGAACTGAGTGTGAGTCAGAGAAAGAAAAAGGTCCATTAAATACCAGCTGCATTATTCCAACACCAAGAGTTAGGCGTCTGATACAGGTTTTGGTAGTGGAGGCTCACAAGCAGCTAGGAAAAACAGCCCAGGTGAGCAGGAAGCAGTTACCGAGGCCCAGGCAAGGAAGCACTTGCAATGTAGGAGCAAGAACTGCATCTGTGAGGGAGGGTGCTGTTCACCCTCCATTTACCACACTGCCTGGCAGACTGGCACGCACAGCAGGTCTGAAGCAAATGTTCTGTGAATGGATGGATGAATGTGGATTTATTTCCTGAATGATTGACCACTTTTATTAAAGCATAATTGTGGAATGGTGTTTGCTCAAAAGTCTCTGCTTCTACTCAGTTGTGTGCTGAGTTACCTGAACCCACTGGTCTCTAGTATCAACTTTTAATTAGTCATTAGTCACCTTGTCGTGATTTGTGCTTCTCATGGGCAGGGTTGCTACACTTCTCTGTGTCATTGCATCCTGCTCATCTCACTCCTCATGCCTTACCTGCATTCCTCCTCACCCAGAAACCCCTGACTCACTAGGCTACCTCTCTTTCCAGAACAGTCTAACCTGATTGCCATCTCTTCTAAAAAGCCTTTTGTGGGTTGCTTTGTTTTGTTTCATAAAGGCCAGGCTGGTACTGAACCATCACCATAGAGCCAACAATGTTGTATTTGTTTGTTTAAATATACCTGTAAGGCAGTGATTTCAAATACCAGGCTGCAAACTGTTGATGGTAAATTTTTCTTTTGCCCATGGTAAAAAAATATATTAGTAACGAACTATAGAAATGATCCCTGAGGTCCACAACGAGAGCAACAGAAAAAAATCTGAGCACAGGGGTCTTTTCTGAGACTGATACTCCAACCAAGGACCATGCATAGAGATAACCTAGAACCCCTGCACAGATGTAGCTCATGGCAGTTCAGTATCCAAGTGGGTTCCATTGTAATGGGAACAAGGACTGTCTCTGACAGGAACTGATTGGCCTGCTCTTTGATCACCAACCCCTGAGGGGGAATAGTCTTACCAGGCCACAGAGGAAGACAATGCAGCCACTCCTAATGAGACCTGGTAGACTAGGATCAGAGGGAAGGGGAGGAGGACCTCCCCTATCAGTGGACTTAGGGAGGGGCATGGGTGGAGAAGGGGGAGGGAGGGTGGAATTGGGAGGGGAGGAGGGAGGAAGCTACATGGGGGATACAAAATGAATAAATTGTAATTAATAAAGATAAAAATTTTTAAAATGAAATATGACCAAAAAAGAATGTATTAGAATTTTTACTTAATTAATTAAAGTAATGATGTTTACGCAGTTCAAACAATTAGTCTTTGCTCTGTATTATGTAGTTATATTTCCTTATTTTAAAAAAATGCTATGTTGTTAATTTTTTCTTAAAACAGGGTCTCACTATGTAACCTAGCTTGGATCATCCTGTACCAGCCTCCCAAGTACTGCATATACTACTAGCAAAGCCCAGGCTCTTTAGTGTTCATTTTCAAACTTCTTTTCTAGGTGTTTTTGAGGCAGCTGTTCTTACTAGAGCTTATTTGTAAAGGGACTGTTCTATAAACTGCAATGCGGACAGATGTCTGCACCTCAGGATGTCTTGTGCCCGATGATGAACTGCACTGGACACAGGAATCCATCCCCCAGCTCTGCTTTCCAGGAGTCCTTGTCCCAGCTGACTAAAGAACCATTGGCAAGCAGCTTTCAGTTGCCAGATCCTTCAAAATTCCTCTGTCACAGATAGCCACATCACTCAAGGCTGTGCCCACCTCTTAGCAGCTGGTGTTAATGATTGCTGCCATCTTGAGAACGTGTTCAAGGGCCATTTCGTCTCCAGAGAGTTCCCTGGCTGAACCAAAACTACTGTTGGACCTATGTCATCACTCTAGCCTGACTTTGACCTCTGCTTCACTCACTCCCCGCTCTCCCACAGTGTAGATTTTATGGTCACTCTTTTATGATGGCCTAACAGTGAAACTTTACCTCAAAATTGACTTTCTAAGGAATACGGCCTGCTGTGTTAACTTTTTGAAATTTAAAAACATGTTCTTAATCATCATATATTCACATCACACTGTATTTTGAATATAGTAAACACTTGGTTCAGTGAGACAGGTTAACAAAAGAATGTACTCTTACTTGAACCTATAGTCCTTCTTAAGAAAAAAGAATAGACTAAACAGACATAGATTTAAAACTTCTTTGCATGTCCTCACTGTGACTGTATTATAGCAATTGTACTGTAGCATTGCTTGGTTGTTGTATTGGATTTATACACTGACATATAATTTAAAATGTCAAAATGATATGGCATATACTTAGAAAGGCTTGTTAATCCTAAAAAAAACAAAACAAAAAAAACCCTCTAGTATATAAAAAGGAAACTCACAGAAAACTTGGAAAGTTCACACAAATCTTAGAATAGAAATGAGGTACCTTTGTCTCCTTGGTATCATATTCACAAAGAGCTTAGACCAATATCCCCAGAGAACCACCGCTGGAATAAACCATTTCTCCTTCAGTGATGAACTAATGTCTCCTTGTAAAACTGAAACTTCACGGAGAATTGTCTGCTTGGCCACATGGCCACCTGTTTAAAGATGAAAGTAACCCTATGCCAACATTTCTACCCTAGACTACGTGCAATAGAGTGTAGTTACTCAACTGGCAGTTGAAGTGTTCCCAATAAGGTCAAGGTGGTGCAGGGACACACTGATGAATCTGTCTGCCTTACACAAGTTTGTCAGGTGACATGAGCAGAGAACATCCTGAGACACTTAACAACATGCCAAGATGCTTGCTCCCAAGATGATTCGAGGCAGCAACTGTAGAAGCCATTGCCCAGGAAAGGTCACCAAGTGCTCTGCACAGTGTCACATATTCACCAGTGTGAAAGTAGTGAACCTGTCTTCATAAAACAGGCTTTTACCAGATGGGCAAACTGAAGGATAGAAAACAGACATACATAAATTTTTATCAACCAACATATGAAAAAACATAAAGACACACGCTTAAATTATTGTGTTCAGACTTGTTGATTTTGACAGTGGAAATTTTACTCAAAATAAACATAACATTTATTTTTATTGTAAGGATTTGATATTTGTATCTCTCATAATTCTATATGAACTAGGTGGCTGCTTGATATAAAATTACCTACTCTAACTTACTTACTGAATTTATTGATATCTTGGTGTTGGAGCTGCCAGACAAAATATACAATATCCAATTAGCTTTTAAGTTTAGATCAAAAGAAAATGATTTTTTTTAGTATAAACTCTCCAAAAACAGTGCAGGAGACACATTTAATACTGAAGACTATGCCACTGTCTATTTGAAATTCACATTAGGTATCCTGCATTCTTCTCCCTCTGGCACCCCTCTTTTATGATACACACGTGACACATTTTCTTGTGTAGCATTCATTTCCCTTTCTGCTGGTAACCAGCCTTCCTTGCCTTTAGAAAATTCTCTAGTACATTAGAACTGTGAATAGTGTCGGCAGAACTAACCAAGCTCCCAAGATGGGTGACCTAAGTTTTATCTATAAGAACATTGCAAGTGGCATGCGACAGTGACTAGGTGAGCAGCCAACAGGTGCATGTTACAGACAACAAAAGCCTGAGTTCAGACTCTTACTGCAAAGTAGAAGAGTGTTTTTGTTTTTTGTTTGTTTGTTTGTTTCTTAAAGGTTTTGTTTTTATTTGTGAGTGAGTGTGTGTGTGTGTGTGTGTGTGTGTGTGTGTGAGATAGGTACCCACTGAAGCCAGAAGATGGCTTTCAGTCTCCTAGAGCTGGGGCTTCTGGATGTTGTAGCCTATGGACATGGGTTCTGGAAACTGAACTTGTGTCCTCTGTAAGAGCAGCAAGTGTTCTTAACAACTGAGCCATCTCTTCAGCCCTGTCAGCTTTGTTTGTGTTTTGGTGTTTATGTTTGTCATCTTGTTCGTTTGCTTTTCATGAAATAATTGCTGCGGGAATAAATGTAAATCCTAGGGCTAGTGGGAATTAGCACATAGGGAGAGCCTATTCAAGAATCCAAGCTGCAAAGAAAAAATTCTGACAGTCAGATTTAAGAGCCAATAAACTAGGTTTACCTTTCTTTTTTAAATCTATACAAAGCGTACCAGGATTTCCACCAGCTACAGTCATAAGTCCTCTCAGCAAAGATATTTTGAGAAATCAAATATATAAACTATAACAATATTATTGAGTTTTGTATAAAAAAAAAAGCAGAATTTTTAAAAAGGTTGCTACTTGTCACAGCAACAAGACTGGCATCAACAATATCCAGGAGACACACAGAGGCAAGTATCAAAATTCACATCGTCCAGGATCAGAAGTAGGGACCTCAGTCTAACCCTACCCACACTAGAAAAAGCCTATTCCAACCCCTTCCAGCCTTCTCATCCGCATGTGGCTCTCAGGGGGTGGTGGGTGGGGTTAGAACACAGGGCCAAGAAGCAGGCCAGATCTCTCCTCCTGGCCCTGCCCAAACTGCAGACCCTGTTATCCTCAGGGCCCCTAAAGAAAGGGGTGGGGCTCAGCCCAGAGGCGCTCCAACCAAGGACCATTGATAGAGATAAACTAGAACCCCTGCTCAGATGTAGCCCATGGCAGTTCAGTGTCCAAGTGGGTTCCATTGTAATGGGAACAGGGACTGGTCTCTGACATGAACTGATTGGTCTGCTGTTTGATCACCTCCCCCTGAGGGGGAGCAGCCTTACCAGGCCACAGAGGAAGACAGTGCAACCACTCCTGATGAGACCTGATAGACTAGGATCAGAAGGAAGGAGAGGAAGACCTCCCCTATCAGTGGACTTGGGGAGGGGCATGTGTGGAGAAGGGGGAGGGGAAGGGGGATTGGGAGGGAGGAGGCCCCAGGGGGATACAAAGTGAATGATGTGTAATTAATAAAAATTAAAATAAAAAATGGAAAAAATATATACTGTGATGTTATTAAAAAGAAAATTGGGGCCTAATTGTAGAAGTATTTGTCCAACATGAACAATGCCTCAGGTTCCACACTCACTTCACAAAAACAACCACAAAAACAAAGAAAACGAGAACCAAGTCCAGGAGAACAAGGTAAAGCAATCCTGCAGGTTAACACAGTTGACTGTTTTCTAACACACGTGTCCCATTGATAACATGTAAAATGAACTTAAAGTGCGCATAAAACCTTTTAATGTTGGTGATTTTAAGTTACTCTAATATAAATGTTTAAATACATCTAACAGGCCAAAGCCAGGACTTTTTCAAAGGTATTTCTTAGTATAAAGAAAGATTTTATTATTCAAGAACAAATTCTTCTTTTGTGTATACAAAGATAGGTCAAACATTGTGAAGGCATTAAATTTTGTGATCAAGTTTTGAAAGTGCTCATGCCACTGTGTACCAGATTTTGCGGTTAGCATCCTGGCAGATAGTAATAGGGCAGACAATAGGGGAGAGATCCAAATATTTATAACTATTAACAGAAAGAAATTTATTTCAATGCTCCCAAAAGGTCCACCCACTTTCTGCAAGTAAATTTCAAAACAAGAATCTTACTTGGCACTTATTCAGAGAAACTGTTAACTTTCATTACTCTAGAACATCCTTTGCAATGGCATTATAAAAAATTTTTCTGATTTTTTTTCTTCTTACAGCAATTATTTATTAAAGTCCAGAGTGTATAAATCATGCCTTAATGCATTTGGTTTTAGAAGAGATGTAAGTTAATGTGCTACAGCCATGCAGCCTTCCCAGGATATAATTCAAGAAAAAACAAACTTAGGTTACCTAGGGGATCCAGTGGAAAGCATTTCCATTGAAAACTTTTGTAAATGCTTCATCTCTTACTGGGTTTTGAAAGTAGCTAAATAGGGTATAATTAGGAGTTTTGCTGTTTGTGGTGGTCTTGGAATGCTAGTATTATATATTGGTAATTAAAAATACATATATGTACTTTGGAAATCAAAAGACAGAAGACAACTATTATTGAAGATCAGAAAAAGCCTTTTTTTTTGGCAGCTCAAAGAGTTCTACAGTCACAAACCTTTCCTATTGACTATAATATGAACATAAAGTCCTTTAGAACAAAACATAAATTGTTAGAAAGCTGTGTGCAAGTAGGAATTATAGGAACCATTGGAAAGAGAGAAAATAAGATCTAGTTATTAGAAAAGAGTAAGTTATATGAGGGAACCACAGCAAGAAGCAAGGGAAGGAACAACCAGGAGTTGGCCTTATAAAGGATATCTTGGGAAGAAAATTAAAATAGGCTAAGGAAGAGAAACAGTAAGCAGAACCTAATTAACGTGAGAGAGTGACAGGATGTATTTAGAGTGAATTCATCTAGCGACTACATGTCCTTGGGACAATGTTTGCTTACAAAAGGAGCAGGAGTGAATTGTTTGCTTCTTTTAGGTATAAAGTAGATTGCCTCATAGTCTTGATTTAAATAAATGTGGTTATCAAGGACAATGCCTGCACTCTTGGGGTTATGAAATGGCTGAAGAAACGTGACTATGAAGGGCCCATCACAAAAGCAGTTGCTCTTTAATTCCAAGCTTTTGACAAGTAAAATATCTAAACATATATTCTTTTCCTAAACAAGTATTTGCCTTCTATTGTTTTAATTTTAAATGGATGGGTCATTTTATTAGCTGACATTATTTCTGAGAAATTTGTGGAAACTGACTAAGGGAATTAAAGGGTAGTTATTACAGTAACAGACCATTAGCCCCTTTCTCCCAATATATCTAGTGTTGTGAAAGGCAATGAATTGCCTATGTAACATATGGTTTAATTTTAAGCCCTTGACTTACAAAAACTTCTAATATGTATGTGTGTACTGTCAATTTTCACCTTATACATAATAATGACCCCTATTTCTTACCTACCTAAACTTAATTAATAAATACGATGGCTGTTCTATATAAACAAATTGTCTTTTAGTTTCTATCTTTCATTATCCACAGAATAATATTCATTTCCTTCATTAATCCATCAAATTAAAACCAAAATTTTCTAAAAATAACTTACTTTTTCCAAGGAAAGTTGGCAACTTTTAAAATCTAAATACACTTTTCATGAAGAACAATATGTTCAAAATATGCAGATTCTTAGTATGTAATGTACTTTTGAATGATTAGTATATTGATCAAACTATTTAGGTATAATGTGTTCCCCCCCCCCGGGAAATGGGGCACTATTATTGAATGTGTATCTGCCATTAAATGCCATTGTCACTTTAAAAAGAAATTGTATTTGCTTGTACGATTTTTGTGTGCCAGGAGACCCAGTGAAGACAAGCAAAGACTAAGGAGGAAGGTTGTAGCTGACCAAAGACCCGGGGAAGGAAGAAGAATTATGAAGTCACTCTTCTGGCTGCAGGAGATAACTTTGACATTTATAGTCAAACATGTGGGAACAGAAACCTGAGCCATGACTCAAGTGTTTAGCACTGGGAGACCCAAGATTATTTATCACAAGAGGAAACAAGGCACTACAAGGAATGTGGAGTAGTTCTTAGAGCTGAGACTCTCTGTCTCTCTGTCTCTCTGTCTCTCTCTGTCTCTCTCTCTCTCTCTCTCACACACACACACACACACACTACTCTCTTCTCTGGCAATTAGTCAAAATTCATGTTGAGAATCTGTTCTAGGCAGAAAAGCATCACCTCTATTAAAAAAAGTTACTTGTAGATATACTGGTTAGATATACTTGTAAGGACAGATGACAAACTGCGGATGAACTGGAAGAGCGTATGGAGACCAAAAAAGCAGGGGTTCTAGTTAAGTGTTTAATAATGCTTGATTAGGTGTATAAAAGTAAATAAAAAAAACAGTATTGGCAAAGAGCTGGTAAGTTTGGTATGATGTGGTAGCTGATGATTAAGGGTCAGAGATAGGTGAGGGATAGGAGAACAGGGTGACTTTAAATCTCCTAATTGTAAAGCTCAGTGCTATTTGTTATTCAATAAGACAGCACACATTGGAAAGAGAAGATTTGGGATAAAGTCCATTAGTTCATATGCTTGTATGAAGACACTGAGGAACCTATCAGTTGGTGGCTGCTACATCCTCAGGGGAGATATCTGGAGAGAGATTTGAAAATCAAGCCATTAATAGGGTTACTGATAAGGGTATAAGCTCTGCTGTTGACAGACCCATACTTGAATCAGCTTTCTCACTGGCATTGTGCAAGTTATTATAAAGTGTTACTATTAAAACCTCTAGAAGGTTATGGAAGGATAAATTCCATGATAATGCAGCTAGGCATTTGACTTTGGGTCTGGTACATGGTACATGTTCAGTATTAATTGCTTATATTTTTCTGTCAAGTAGAATTACCAAACTGACCTCTTATTAAATACTAGGGCCTTCTCATATTTAAAGCCAAATAAAAAGGCAAGATGATAGAATGGCATGGTTGTCAAAATGTAAGATGTAAAGCCAAGAGAGGACAAAGTAAGTGAATATTTAGCTATCCAAGACAGACATCATGTTGATAGATGGTAGAGAACATGCAAAGAAGAAAGTGTTGTATTTATCAATACCACATAACAGAAGTCTCAAATACTTTTAATGATCCAGCAATTATTATTAGTGCTCTTAGTTACTGGAGTATTGATGGTGGAAATAGGATTTCATTGCTTGAAAGAAAAAGGAAAATGGACAAGGGATAGATTAGAATTGCCTATGCATGGGGAAATGCAGGTTAATAACTAATCAAGGCAGTTCATTTATTTATCCAAGTTCTTTAATTACTTTAAGAAAAGCAGTTTTATTTTCACATGAGAGGTATTTGAACACATTTATATAATCTGTTTATCAGAATGAACTAATGGATTTTTTTAAAAACAGGAAGTCAAGGAGGGAAGCCTGGATCTTTGGATGGGGCAAGAAACAGAGAAATCTGGAGTATAGCAAAACAGAAGGTTTAAAGAAACGCAGTGTATGTTCCAGTGAGCATGGAGAAGGCAGAGCAGCTGGGTGCTTACGTTTATTCCCTTGAAGAATTACAAGTGATCTCAAAGAATTTTGGAGTCCTATCCTGGCAGTGTTCTATTTAAAGCATGATATAAAAGATCAAGTATGCCCGAGACATAACTGTATTAGTCAGGGTTCTCTAGAGGAACAGAACTTATAGAATTATATATATGTATATACACACATGTGTGATATTATATATGCCTATAATTATATATACACATATGAGAGTGGGAGGGAGAAGTTGATTTATTGAAATGGCTTATATGCTGTGGTCTAGCTAGTCCAACAATGGCTGGCTACCAACAAAAATAAAGTCTAAGAATACAAAAGTTTCTCAGCCCATGAGACTGCGTGTCTCATCTGGTCCTCAGTATACACTGGAAGGCTCAAGAAGTAGGCTCTAGTGACAGTGAAAAATGGGCTTGCCAGCAAGAGCAAGCAGTCAAAAAGAGCAAACTTTCTTTTTCGATATCCTTTATATAGGCTGCCACCAGTAGGTGTGACCAGATTAAAGGTGGTTCTACCCAACCTCAAAAATCCTGGATTAAAAGTGTGTCTTCCCACCTTAAAAGATATGGATTAAAACTAGATCTTCCCACTTTAAATGATGTAGTTAAGATGTGCCCATCCACTTTGATTTTTTAGATGATTCCAGATGTAGTCAAGTTGACAATCATGACCGGCCATCACACTAACTATAAATCAGGAGGAAAAAAAAAAAAAAACAGAAATAGTAATATATGTAGTTTCAGACACCATAAAAAAATAGTACAGTTGAAAACAATGGAAACTGACCCACACTAACTAGGGCAAAGGGGAATTTATTGGAAAGATTCTGTAAGACTCTCTGTCAGCTCATTTTGTGCAGAGGTCAGCTGTCCTAGAGCATCTATCACCTTGGCATCATCCTAGCTCATTGCTAAAATAACAACATGCTGAAATAACCTGTAAAGCAGGAAGTGGTAAATAGATTAGGTTATTAATCAGATAAATGAGTTCATAGGGGATGTTTTATAAATAGCAACAGATACAGCACTCGGATACCCGTAAGCATTTCTGTACGGCTAGTGCTTTGAGGTGCACAAAAATACATGCACCTCTTTTGGTAGATATAGCAATAGGTTGTTATGCTTCAACATGTCTATCCAGTGATCACAAAACTGCTATTTAGGAGTGATGCAAATGCAGAATAAAGCCATACATTAAAGTGGCCTGTTAATAGTCTCTTAAGACATGGTAAGTCTATGCTGCTTGGTCAGTGGTAGGGGCTTGCCCTGACGTAGGAAGTTGGGAAACAGTGATGCTCTTATTGTATGTGTCAAATATTATATGTATCTGTGTCCATCCTGTCATTGTGTAAGAACTGGGTCAACATGTCGAGTCAGTTTTGATGCCCTGCTAGCTGTTCTCTCCAACTAACAGAATATATAAATACAAAAAAAATTTCAATGCAGCAGTAAAATGGTCCCTGGGAAACGGTCAATATTCTACACTCGTCTTTCTCACTACCTTAGAGAAGAAAGGAAATGTGAAAAAAAGTGAGTACAATTTAACTGTAATGAAATTCTTTGTGACATTTGCTTATGTGTGAAGGTGCATGTGTGCCAAGGCCTACGGGTGGAGGTCAAAGGACAACTGCAGTTGTTGATTCTCTCTGCCTGCCAGGTGGGTCCCAGTGACAAAAATCAAGTTGTCAGGCGTGGTGGGAGGTGCCATTCTCCTCTGAGCCATGTCACTGAGCCAGAGTTTAACTTTTAAACTGTTTATGAAATAGTATCTTGGTAAGGATCCTTTTACTTTCTATAATATAAAAGTCTCTGGGAACGACTAGGACGGGGGGGGGGGGGAAATGGTGTAGGCTGTGTAGTATTTACATAGTTTTTCTTATAATCAGGAACAGAAAGTGAAAGGGGGCTTTCTGAAGAACTGGAACCTGTACCAGTACAGCTTTGGGAACCACAGGCTGCTCCTACTCGAATCTCCCCTCTTTGCCTCTTTCTATAAGTTTATTCTGTTGTCCTTTAGGGGTTAAAACCTACTGTAATTAGCATAACATAACATATATAGCACATGTGATTCTCAGGTATAGGGAGACAAATTTGATTGGCCCAGTTAGGGTTGGGTCTATACCCCCCTTCAGTATTTGTGGCTCAAGAGTAAAGTCACAACGTATAAAGGTAGCTACAACTTTAGGTCTGCACTACAAGAAATGCACAAGGAACATCACATATGAAATGTTATCAATAAATGATTTAAAAAGCTAGTTGAGGGTTGGAGCGATGGCTCTGTGGTTAAAAGCACTCAACTGATCTTTCAGAGGTCGTAAGTTCAAATCACAGCAACCACACGGTGGCTCACAACCACATACGACGGGATCTGATTCTGTCTTCTAGTGTGCATGAAAACAGAGTACTCAAATGTATAAAATACATAAATAAATAAATCTTTACAAAGCTATTGGACAGAAACCCTAAGGAGCCATAAGGAAATGAATTGGGAGTCAGGACACATGCTACTTTCTCTGAATTGCATTTAGATGCTGGGAACTCAGAGGACCTAACTGCAGCCTTCCACTGTTGTTTTAGCAATTTTTATTGCACCTCTCCTGGACTCTATCCTGTTGAAACAGTTTCCCACCTTTCTCTTCTCTGACATGAATTGTAGAGGGCATGGTGCCTACAGAGTACATTTCCAGGCTTGTAAGTAAGGCACATTCCAGTTGGGTTAAGCCCAGGTGAGGCTCTAGCAGGATGTTGGAGGACCAGAGAAAGAAGGAAGCCAGGAAACATATTCTCTTTTCTTGCCTGAATGCACTTACTCCTGCGTGAGTCCACTGTATAGACCACTAATCATCTACTTCCTACTCTGCAAGTCCAGCTTCTACACTGCATGACTTTCTCCTGTTGCTGATCTCTGTCTGAGTTTCTACATGGATGGTCTCTACCTGGCCTCCTTCCTATCTCCTGTGAAAACAAAGTTCTGGATTAAATTCATTCTTTTATACTACATAAAACAGTCTGTGATTTTCCGATTACAACCTGATCACTCTTTATTCAAATGACTTTCTTTGTTTTCTTTTTTTATGTCCAAGTTTCTCCAAAGTTGTAACTGAAGATTTTTAGTACAAAAGCTTGGGCTCCAGCTCCAGAGGTAGGCTAGTCTACTTGTCCCCAAAATGCCAATCTAAAGAGACACATAATGATGAAAAGAAAAAAAAAAGAGAGAGATTTATTCAATGCAGCCACTTTGGGGAGAAAAGTAAAACATGTTAAGAAGAGAAAGAATTGTGTGTTGTAATACATGATTGAACAGTCCTGGTCAAGGTGTGGTCTGGCTGATCTTGTCTCAGTTCTGGTTCTACAGGTGGTTCACCAGCCCTTATCAGCATCATGCCCCAGAGGCATCAGTCACCTTTGTAAATAATTACTCTCATTTAAAAGGTGGTCTGTTGTTCAAAGTTGTGTTTGGGGATCCCCAGGTGACTCAAAAGGGCAACAAAATATCTCTGTTTCAGTCCAAGTAAAGGAAACAGACAGATATAAAATAAGAACACACTTCCCAGGCTTTAATTCTGCTGTTAGTTACTCTGTGAGCTCATGCTCTCTGAGCAAAAGCAGTTTCTAAGTTCCTCTTCCAGAGCCTCAGACATTAGAGAGCTAGGGCTGACGGCAAGAATGCAAACCTCAGCTGAACGGAAGACCCCAGTGCTCCAGAAACCTCACAACAGACCATATTTTACTAATCACCCATAGCCAGCGACATCAGGCTCCAGTAACTATGGAGCTGAGAAAACTCAGATTTGATTTAGTGACAGGAAAACTAAAGTATTCTTTTCCTTAAGTGCTTGTGTATATCTCCATCTTTGTTTGCTGAGCCCCAGTCGACTGAACCCCTTCTCAGCACCCCAGGCTTCCAGATGTCACTCTACTATTCAAAGTTTTTGTGGGAACTAGCAAAATACACCCCCCACCCAGCACTACACTTATTGCCTGAGACCACACTTTGCCTGGCATAGTTGAGCATAGATTCTGTTCCCATAAGATTTTAAAACAGTAATTAATTTAAAAAAATAAATTTTTAAAAAAGATTTTAAAATGTTAATGTGGCACATTTTTGGATGCAAATGAAACACAGATTTAGAAACCAAGCTTTCAGAGAAACCACAGTGCTGGTTTGATCACCGTGCCTAATTTGTAAACTATTTGCCAAAGCTGAGTGCTTCCTGCTTGTGACAGGGCTATTACAGCCCTCTTGACGAATGGGAGCCGCCACCCAAGCTGCTCCTCCCCATTCTAACCTTCTTGACACAAGATAATCTTTCTGCTGTGATTCATACCAGAGCTACAGGAATTTATCCAAGACCGCATCATTTGTGTTGATTTTCCCTTCACTCTCCACCGTCCTTCATCCCCTACCTTGTATTTTCCGAAGAACATTTACTCAATAACCGCGTGTGCCTGAGTACCTTTCTTAGAGCCTGCCTCTAAGTGGTTCTCAACCTGTGGGTCGACCTGGTCAAACAACCCTTTCTTATAGGCTGCCTAAGACTACGTGAAAATACAGATATTTACGTGACAGCTCATAACAGTAGCAAAATTAGAGTTATGAAGTAGCAACACTGATCATCTATGGTTGGAGGTCACCACAACATGAGGAACTGTATTAAAGGGTGGGTCGCAGCATTAGAAAGGTTGAGAAGCGCTGCTCTAAGAAATCTAATCTAAGGATTAAATTTGATCCCTTTTGAAATTCTCACAAAGAACAAAGAGAAAGAAAGTATCAACAAGTCAGTTATTCTTGGTAATCTAGGTTTAAGAGCCAGAGGTATAATCCTAATATTTCAAATATGTGACTACTGACAGAAATCTGGAATTATCAAAAGATGAATTGCAGGTAGAATAGGAGAAAATGAATTTTCTTTCCTCTCTCTCTTGTTTGGAAATCTTCAAACTTGTTCTGCTCTCTGTTGGGCCTTCAGAGTACAAATCTTTATGGCTGAATTGTACAATATTTTTTTATGTGTGCAGACACTTAGATTTTGGTTGATGAGTCCCATCCAGGCTTGTAGCAGGTGCTGTTACTATTTCATTGCAACTTTATATCCTACAACAATCTCATGAGATACATTTATCTCCCTGGTACTAAAGAGCAAATTCAAGTGCAATGAAGTTTAGTGATGGGACCACCACAGAGCTAGTTTTCAACCCAGGTCTGACTATACTGTCTATGTTTGTTTCTGTATGATATGCTGCTCTTAATGAAAATTTTAAACATATGTAATCAACAGCTGTTGTTATGTAACAACCCAAATATATCGGCACATTCCTATCCACTTTTGTGTCTTTCCCATTTTTTAGGCACAGGTAAATGAGGGGTTTAGGCTGTATAATTGCTAAGGTCTCTGGCCACTCTCAAGAATTGTTTCTAAATAAAAATACTGAGTCAAATGAGTCTCGAACAAGAATAAAGAAACTACTCTCACATGATCATTGACTCTGGCTAACTCATGTTAATGTTGAGCATTTTTTGACATATTAAAACAACCACAAAACATAATGAATAATGTTAAATTCTGGCCATGAGGGATTGACTCATCTTCACTGGTTTCGTAGTTATGTAATGGTATGCACGTAATATACATGCACAGATACACATACATCACATGTATGATGACATACAAAATGTCATCAGGAAGGCACATATCATTTGGAAATCACATATCTTGTGTTTGGTACTCTATCTCACTACTTTCTCTGCCAAAGATACCACCTCCCAAGACATTCATCTTGAAACTCCATCTGTTCGAAATTAAATTAACCAGCTGTAGAGTCCCTTTTGAATATCCTTCCTTTCCCTCAGGAACTTCTGACTTAAACTACAGATCCCTAATGTTGAGATTTAAATCCAGGCTCTCTTGCAGTTAGAGCACAGGTCCTGCACAAAACATAACACTGAACGTACATGACACACTAGATCAGAAGTTCCATGAAATCTTAGCCACTAAATACCCATTCATTCCTGCACTGAAGTAATTAAATGGAAGGCATTTAAATTTGGTAGACTAATTTTCACTACCCCATGCAAAAGTAGAATCAGGCTTAACGTAGGGTTTATATATTAGTTTTATGTTGCCAAAAAAGAATTTGTAATTGTGTTATGGTTCTGAGGGGAACGGTACCCTGGCAGTCAGGAGGCAAGGAATTCCACAAGACACAACTAACTTCACATCAAGAGATTTCTTGGGGAAAAACACACAGTAGGGTGTTGGCCTCTGCTTGAGAGAGAAGCAGCAAAGAATTGAAAGAGAAGAAGGTTTTATACAGTGTTTCTTGGGCGCAGAGCTTTCCAGGGTAGCCTGGGATTGGTGGGGTTTTGCATCCTGGTTTGGGGGAGAGCTCAGAGATCGGTGGGATGTTGTGGCCTGATCTTGGGGGAAGCTCGAGAACTGGTGTGATTTTTCGGCCCGATCTTGTGGTTTTTACTCTGTACGGTGGAGCCTGACAGTTGGAGGACTCAGTTGTCAGGCTTGGCCACGTGCATGCCGTCAGGGTCTTACAGTAATAATGAAAAAGGTATTTACATTATTTACATTCTCTCATGCATTGCTCTTATGCATTATATTTCAAAACGTTGGTCATTTTCTAAAGTCAAAAACCACTGGGTTGGCAGAATTTTCAGCTGAAAATGATCTTAGTGATCAATAATTCATTCATTTCACAAATTATAAAATAGAATCATACACTGACCCAGGCAGTGTGTTAAGTTGTGGGGCTAGTTATTTTCTGAACTTACTTTAGCAGCTGTTTTTCCCAGATGTGAGTAAAGGTAGATTCCTCCTTATCTAAGCCTTAAACTAGACATGAATCCCAGTTATTTATCATAAAGACCCATCCGCAAAAGTAATGAGATTCAGACATGGTGAATATACAGCTATCTGCTTTACCTGCTCGGGAAAGGGTGGGAAATTCAAGCCCCTGAGGTCCTCTTGCAGGACACCATGGAAATCTCCAGGAGCCCTGTTGTGTATAGATTAGTGGACCTTGTATGGGAGGAACTGACCAAGTCCAGTCAGGGCAGGTGAATTTGAATTTCTAGCAGGTTCTTAGGTGATGCTAATTGTTCTAGGACAATCCTAGTTCAAAACTACTCATTTGTCTTCCCACAGGCCATGTTTTTGTTTTATTTTGTTAATTTACTCATTTTTAATACTATTTTGGGATTCCCATTTCCAACTCTTAATATCAGTGGAAGATTTATAGTGTCCAAGCCCAAACATGGCAACAGTTGCGACCTCATTAGAACAGTGAAATTTAGCTGTAGTTTCTAGTTGCAAAAAAAAAAAAAAAAAAAAAAAAGATGGATCAAGTTTGACCACCAAGTATCTCAGACAGACAAGAGAAAAGAAAATCCAAGGAGAAAAACATTTTAAAACTAACAATTTTTTTTTTAGTTCAAAGTCATGTGGGTTTCTAGCTTAAAAAGACCTATGTAAATGCTTTAAAAATTTTAATGCAAAAAGATATCAGTATGGGTCCATTATCAAATTTCAGAATTCCATGGCAATACTAAAAAA
Source organism: Pachyuromys duprasi (assembly GCA_028658305.1). NCBI lineage: Eukaryota > Metazoa > Chordata > Mammalia > Rodentia > Muridae > Pachyuromys > Pachyuromys duprasi. Next base: position 25,890,096 of record CM053763.1, read on the forward strand.
GCCTTAGTAGGTAACAGTCACACAAATATGCTCATAAATTTCTATCACTGTAACAAAATACACAAAAAGGTTTATTTTAGCTCATGGTTTTGGAGTTTGCTGTCCGTGATCATTTGGCCCTGTTGCTTTGGACACTGAAACAGGACAATATTACAAACAATATTGTTCACCTGCTGGTGAAAGGAGAAAGCGATGGATCTGGGAGCCTCATAATCTTTCTAAGGTGACACCAGGAAAAGAAACAACTCAGATAAGAAACAGCATCTGCCGCAGAAAGGAAGTGAAGGAATCCCAGACGATAACTAAGACTATGAACAGCAGATTCGTATGGGATGATGGAGGAAAAATGGAGTCTAACTATTCGTATTGAGAAATGGACTTACCCAGCCTTTTAAAAAGAATAGACATGGAAAAGAAACTTTGAAGATATGATTGGGAGGGAACAAAAAAATGTTATCGGAATGTAATCACTGCGATCCTTAAACACTAATTCTAGCAAAATTCTATTGGAAGAGAACAGATGGTGAAATGGTGGTGTATACAAGGTAAGCCCTCCCCACTTTTAACAGTACGCTCATAGATAATTCTCTACGTTGATTAATCCATACACGTCATGTGCACATACTACTAAGAAATGTATCCATAAATACCGGAAGCATCATAAAGCTCAAAGCAGATGTTTCTGGTGACCATAGGCAGGAATTGGAAAAGAAACAAGGGCTTTGTTTTATGTTATTACTATAGCTTTGTAGAAATATGTAAAATCTCATTATTATTTTTTATAAAATAATATAAAAATTTTATTTCTATAAAAATAGAAATTGACTTTTTCAAAGGTCATTCCTGTATTTTATCCATTCCTATAACCTCCTCTCTCTCCTACCCCTACCCTGCTCTCAGATTCGCTACCCCGATATTAACAATGCCTATTTTATTATTCTCTTTTCATCCTTCATACAAGAGTGTTCCATCTCCTCTCTCTGAATTCCCTTCCCTGTGGTGGTTTCATGACCTCTATTGGTATTTTATTTGAAACACACATTTTCTGAAGTGAAGATTCAAAGTTAACACCCACACAAAAAGAAAACGTGATGTTTGTCTTTCGGGGTCTGGGTTACCTCAGAATGCTTGTTTTCAGCTCCATCTATTTGCCTGCTTGTTTGATAATTTCATTTTTAATAGCTGAGTCATATCTCATTGTGTAAATGTACACATTTTTATTATCAGTTCATCAACAGATAAACATCTAGGCTGTTTTCATTTCCTGGATATTGTGAATAGAGAAGCTTTGAACATGAATGAGCAGGTATGGATGCAAATGAGTCGTATAGCTGGATCTTGAGGTATGTTTAGTTTTAGGTTTTAGAGGAACCTCCATGTTGATTTCAAGAGGCCGCACAAGTTTGCACTCCCACCAGCAATGAGTAAGCGCTTCCCTTTCCCTACATTGTTCTTTATTGTTTTGTTTTTCTTAGCCATTCTGAGCAGGATGAGATGAAATCTGAAAGTAGTTTTAATTTGCCCTGATAGATAAGGATGTTGACTATTAAAAACAACAGCAACCAAAAAACAACACTATTTTCCAGGGGCTGAAAAGATGACTCAGTGGTTAAGAGCACTAGCTGCTCTTCCAGAGGACCTAGGTTCAATTCCCAGCACCTACATGGCAGGTCACAACTGTCTGTAACTTCAGTTCCAGGAATTTAAGGGGCTCTGACACCCTCACACATACATACATGCAGTCAAAACACTAATGTATATAAAAATAAAAAAATATTTTTGAAATGTTTTTCAGTCATTTGTATTTTATCTTTTGAGAACACTTTACTTCTGTGCCTTATTTTATAAATTGTTTTTTGTTACTTATTTTTGTATATATTCCAGATACTAATCCTCTGTCAGTTGTATAGCTGGTAAAATAATTTTTTTCTCACTTTTGTAGACTGTCTCTTTACTTGAGTGATGGTGTCCTTTGTATACAGAAAGCTTTTAGTTTTATGAGGTCATTTATTATTGATTTGAATGCCTAAGATATTGGGTTTCCATGCAGAAAATACTTTCTTATGCCAGTGAGTCCAAGTGTATTTATCAGAGATCCTTTATTGGAGTCTGATATAAAGTTTTATGTTGAGGTTTTTGATCCACTGGGGTTGAGTTTTGTACAGAGAGACACAAATCATGTTTCATTATTCTACATTTAGCTATTGAATTTGAGCAGCACAATTTGTTAAAGATGCCTTTTGTCTGCTGTGTGTGTGTGTGTGTGTGTGTGTATTGGCTTCTTTGTCAAAAATTAGGTGACTATAGGAGTGTGGGTGTATATGTAGGTCTTCAGTTCTATTCTATTGATCAATGAGTCTGTTTTTATACTACAACCATGCTGTTTATTTCTATAGCTCTGTAGTATTACTTGCAATATTTGAAGAAGAGGATGGTACCTCAGCAGTTGCATTGTTGTTTAGGATTGCCTTGATTATCCCAAGTCTTTTGTATTTCCATATAAATTTTAAGTATATTTCTATAATATCTGCAAAGAACTGCATTGGAATTTTGGTGGGGATAGTGTTGAATCTGTAGACTGCTTTTGGTAGAATGGCCATTTTCATAATATTTTTCCTGTCAATCCATGAGAATGTGTGGTCTTTTCTAGTATCCTCAGTATTTTTTTCAATTCTTTTTTCAGTGTCCTAACATTTTTGCTGTACAGGTCTCACTTCCTTTGTTAGATTGATTCCAAGTTTTTTATGTGTTTGATTATTGCAAATGGTGTTGTCTTAGTGTTTTATTGCTGTGAAGAAGCAACATGACCAAGGCAACTCTTATAAAAGAAAGCAGTTTCCGAGGTTAGTTCGTTGTCATCACGGCAGGGAGTGTGGCAGCGTGTAGGCACACATGTTGCTGGAGAACTCACTGAGAGTTCTACATCTATATCTGCAGGCAGCAGGAAGCAAAAACACAGGGCCGAGCTTGGGCTTTTGAAACCTCAAGGCCTACCCTCAGTGACACACCCCCTCAACTGCGGCCACCCCTACTCCAACAAGGTCACACCTCCTAATTCTTCTCAGAGAGCTACTCCCTGATGACTAAGCGTGCAAATATATGAGCCCATGGGGGCCATTCTTACCACACCCTGTAAAGGCAATGCCCCTACTAGACCCTAGAGGTTAACAAATAAAAAGTGCCAGAAACCAGTTACTTTTGAAATTGCTGGCCAGTGTGAGCCCATAGACACCCCCACCCCCACATCATAGGATATTGCTATTCCTCTTTGTTACTCTCCAAAACATGACAGTAAGAGCCCATTGCTGAAGACACCATGTACTTGAGCCACAGAACATGAAGAGATCAAGTTGGTACCCACCTGATTCATCACTCTTGGCTAGCTTTCATAGTTCTATGGATGCTACTACAGGAGAAAAATAATCATCAACTCACCCAGGCGTGAATCTTGTGAGCTAGTGACTGGCCTGGCAATACCTTCCCATTAGTTAGGGTAATAGTGGCAACAAATCATGGACCTAACCAACCATTTTGTGGTTGGATTTAAGGTCCACTCCATGAGATGAATTCCATACCTGGCACCTTCACTGGGACAAGAGCCTATAGCTACACAGGTTACAGCACTAGGGGTAAATCTACTATTGTTATTTTGTAAAATAGATATAGGATTGAACAACTCCTAATGACTTATCTTTACATCCATAGAGACTTTATCTCAATCCTGATCTGAGAAACTTCTATTTGCATATGGTGATTAACACAGAGACATACAACTTGTCAAAGTGCAGAAAATAGAGACTACAGAATGCTCAGCCTTCATGAATCCCCTCCTCCCAATGTTTAGTTATCCCTTGGTAGAGAGGATTTAAAAAAAAGTGTAAGAGTTAGAGATGGTAGATGACTACAGAAAAACTATGCTTTGGACAGCAGGACATCTGCACATATGAATTCACAGCAGTTGAGATGGCATGTATGAAATCTGTACAAACTTAAGCCATGCCAAATCCCAGCATGGAGGTGAATGTTAGGCATGAAATCCCATCCCTAACCATTGATATACTGGCAACTGCTAGCTGCTGGGAGGAGAATTTCTCTTAAGAATGTAGCGCCTGGTAAGTTGGCTATGTACTAGTGGAAATATTTGAGCAGCAAAATTTGGTCTTGCTGGGTTTAAAAATAATAATTTTTAAAAGGACACAAAGTTGAGCGGGTAAGGTAGGGGAGGCAGATCTCAGAAGAGTTAAGGGAGGGGGTAAATACCAATTAAAACACATTGTATGGAAGTCTCAAAGAAATGATAAAAATTTTTAAATGCAAATTAATATTTTCATTTATATGTAGAGGAAAGCATATCTTTTATCATGAAGCTATCTATCAGTGAAGTTATGAAGACATTGGCATCTTCAAATTATCTAGGAACCCATTTGCTGACTCATCTATAAATTGACCTTGACCACATTTTAATAAGAACTAATGTCTCCCCTCCCTCATTTGGAGTAACCAAATTAAGAGCTACTGAATATTCATTAAAGATAAAGATCAGCAGCTAGAACAGAGCTAAGCAGCATCTTAGCACTATAGCATTCTTAGCACTTCAAATCACTTCTTGAGTACAAGTATGTATTAGGTATCTGGAGACTAGGAAATATAGTTGCAATAGCTAGCACAGGTAATTCTCTAACACTGAATAAGAATTCAATTTCCCAATAAAATCAATGAGGAATGTGAATGGGTTGCAGATAAATTATCCAGTCTTTAAAAACAATCCACAAAGTGACCTGTGCTTAAAATGAATTTGAACAGGAGAGAAAAATAGTTTGTTAGCTTTATTTTTGATGACAAATAAAACATTCCACATCTAACTTGAAAAAAATGTGTACCAGTACAAATTCTCACTTCCCCACTTATACAATGCTCACATAAAAATGTGCACAGACATTTTACAGTGTTACACCATGACACTTGGAGGCTGCATTGAAAGTATATTCATCTTCTCCACAGCGGCCAGATCCGCTGTTTTGTCTCTATAAATCAGCTCTCCCCTGGCTAGGCAACACGTCAGCACCAGCAATTATGGCTACAATGGCTGAAAGCCATAGATCCCTGTGTGCTGTTATTATCATATTCTCCCACGGAGAAGGGTGTCAGGACATTTTAAATTATTAGCATTAACCAGGGCTGTAGTGTGTTTCAGAGGACTTTTAACAGTACATGTACAAAGACTATTGTAAAGAAAAAAAAAAGAATAACTGAAGAACAGAAGAAAAATGTACAGTGTAGTTACAGTAGCATGGGAGACATTTGAGAATATTCTCTCACTTCTATAAATGTTACAAGGTTTTTGGTCAAAATGAAGGGTTCACCTTTAAAGGATCATAGCAAAGAAAGCAGCAGAAAATAGAATACTAGGAATAATTTTACTTTAGGGAAGGAAAACCACATGAAAGAAGTTAAATAAGAGTTACTTTTGTATTCTATTTCTATACACTTTAATATAATAGATGTATTTTATGTGAAGATTAAAATCCCCTAGTCTTTTTAGCCTAGCTAACAAACTTCAAAACACTCAGTTGAAGGAGAAGCAAGCGCTTATTTTCTCTACCAAATCCAATCTCTCAAACTGGGCAAAAAGAATTTGAGATAAGAAATGGCTTGCCAAAGAAAACAGTGAATGCTGTCTTGTGCTCTGCAAGAGAAGTTATGCTATCAGGTATAAAAGTCAGAGGACTGGCAAGGCTTTTTGAAACAAATATTGATAATACTTCTTGATCTCAGGATGAATGCAGAAAATAGTATCCTTTGTGTACTGTAAAGAGGAACGTCCCCAATACTTTGTTCATGTTCAAACGAGTAAGGGAGTCTTATTCCCTATTAAATGTTCAGGCTTAACATTTCATGCTGTATGGCTGATTATCAAGGTATCAGGGAAAGTCCTGAGGGGGGAAAAAGTTTTAACTTTTTGTTAAATTTGTGGAAGACATAAAGAAATAGTTTGAGAAAAAAGCATTATGGTAATCATAATTTTTAATCTTCACGTTTAAAGAAAACAAGTTTAAAGAATGAAAGCTGCGCTTAAGTAAGGCCTAAAAATTTCTTGAGATGGAAAAAAAAAGTGGACAATTCAAACAAGAAACACAGGCTAGTAAAAGTGTGTGAAATGACTGGAATTCAATAAGTCTCTCACAACAGGTTCTGAGAAACATACCTACTGCCATTCATTTACTATCCCATAGCTTTTTTTTTGTTTCCACAGCTTTCTATCACATCTGCTTTTGGGAACAGTTCAGTTGTATATGAGAGCTGCTATTTTTAGTTCAGAAATGTTCTTTCTAATTTTGTGTACATTTTAAAATGAAAATAGAATGACATCACTTTCCCCCTCCCTCCAGCCACACCCAGGTATTCTCTTTCCAACCCTTCCCATGCTACACACATTCGCATTTTTTTTCAAATTGCTTTTTCTAGCTCTTTTGTTTGTTTTTGAAGAGATTGATCCAGGACCTTGAACACATTTAGCAGGCACATACTGGTCTAGGTTCTACCTAGCTTCTTGGATTTTACTAATTAACAGGCCTATGTAGAACTATAGTAGTAAAAGTTTTGGTATTTTAGCATAATGGGATAAAACAACCTTTTTGGCAAAATACGTAGCCTAATCACTAAGGAGGAGAATATGCTCCAAACTCACTGACATAGATTTGAGAATTGTGTAAGGCTTCGAGTTTTTGAAGAACCAGGCTTAGATAAAATGAATGTTAAAATACATACGTTAAGACGTGATCCTTTAGACAAGAAATGTATAACAGGTCACAAGCAAATGTGCTAAAACAGACAGGACTGAGAAACCACTTCGAACGGTACCTCACATGGTTTTCTTGACATTTTTTTAAGTCGATCTAATTGTCCCAACTTCCACTATATTACCCTCATGAAAAGGTGGTTTCATTTTACAGATGAGGAACCTAAGACAGAGAAGTAATTTCCGAACTTATTTAAATGCTCTAACAGGAACTTTAACCTTGAACCAACTGCAGCCTAGGTTTTGAATACTAAAGTTCACATGTTTGAATCATTTCTCAAGAACTTCTGAGATCTCAGATGTCACCATGTTTTCAGTTAATAAGAGGTGCATTTTTAATAAAATATAAAATGACCTATCTTTCAGTTTTGTTAGCTTTGTGATTCAAAAGTGGCTAGTAACTCAACTGGTGGCCTTCTAAAACCTAATTATGTTATAAAGTCTTGTCTTTTTCTTCTCTCTCTCTTTTTGGTTTTTAGAGTCAGAATTTTTCTGTGTAGCCTTGGCTGTCCCGGACTCCCACAACTGGCCTAGAACTCAGTGATCCACCTGCCTCCGCCACCCCAAGTGCTGGGATTACAGGTGTGCACCACTGGGTCCGGCTTGTCACTTTTAAAAATTAATTTTCCCCTTAAAATTAAGATTTGCTTAATTTGAAATACCCATATATTATTTGAGGACTCTTAAGCGTATATGGTTTCATCTTCTGCTGTAGAATTGTTCCTCATCACCCAGTTTTATTATGGGTAGCTTTAAAACTTTGTTTTCAGTTCACTGGTAATGGGTTACCAATGTATTAAGAGCTACCCGGGACCTACCAGTTTGTCAAAAAAGTTTAATATACAACTGTTTAATTGAAACTGAACAATTAACAAACATCTCTAGTACAACTTATGTGACAATTGTATGCTTAATGTTAAGAATGGTGAGATGTACATTTTATACAATTCACTGTAAATGATATAGAATATCATTTCTATATTCCACTTTTTTAACGAAAGCTTTTCAGTTTTTCACTCAGCCATATTATTTTTGTATTAACTTTTAATGTTCTGCAACACAGTAACGAAGAATTTTCAGCATTTACTTATGCTGGGAATACAGCTGAGTACGCTCTAGGGCCCAGTTCCCAGCACCTAGAAAACAGAACCGTGAAATTAACTCGGAAGGATAAGAGACAAGGTATATTCCCATAGGGCATTCCCGAAAGCGCGTATTCATCGTGAGTAAAAAAAGACAAGGTCTTTCGAAATCGAGACAGAGAAAGACGGAGAGGGGTAGTTTCCAATTCACAAGACAAGAAAAAAAAGGGCTCGTCGGAGAATTTGAGCGTAAATACTACACACTTATCCCACGAGATCCGCCAGGCGCGTGGTGGATGTTTTTCGTGAGTCTGTTTTTGACATCTACACGTCTGTGAAGACGTCCTTCCCGACGCCGGCAAAGGTCTTGCTCGCCCAGGCCCCTGGTGGAAAAAGCCGGGGCACCTGCGGCTCCGACAGAAACCACCGGCCGGCCTTTCTCTCCAGCTAATCCAGACCTTCCCGACAGGCGGCCTGAGCTGAGAGTCCCACGGCGGAGCCTGCCAAAGGCTGGCCCAGCCGCCAAACGCTCCGCAGCCGAGCGCGGCGGCGCGCCGGACCCTCCGTGCCCCCGCCGCGGTCTGAGTCTGCGCAGGCGCGAAGCACCCAAGCGGGACTGGACCACAGCTAGACCCCCATCCGGGCGGAGCCGCCCCGCTCCCGGAAGGGGGCGTGGCCTGGGGCGGACACGCCCCGGCGCGCGGCAAGCGAGGGGGGGTCGGGCCGCGCCGCGTTTCCGGCGCGCTCCCCCGCGTCCCGCGTCCCGTGGTCTCGCCCGCCCCCGCTGCCATGTTGGATTGTGCGGCCGCCGCCGCCGCCGCCGCCGCCAGAGGACCGCGGGAGTAGCGAGTTTAGCGCAGCCGCCGGAGTGCGAGCACAACGACCGTCCGGCCCGAGCCCAGCGGGGCGGGAGCCGGGAGCTTCCCTGTCGGCGCGCGGCTGGAGGGCGCCCGCCGTCAGCTCCTTCCCTCGGCCTCCGCGCGCCGGAGGAGCGGCGGGATGCTGCGCCTGTGACTGCCGGCCCGCGCCCCTGTCACCCAGAGCGGGACCGAGAGCTCGCCCACCGCCAGGAGAGACGGCCCCGGACGCTGCACCCCACCGGCGACACCATGAGCTCGGGCCAGCAGCCTCCGCGGAGGGTCACCAATGTGGGCTCCCTGCTGCTCACCCCGCAGGAGAACGAGTCGCTCTTCTCCTTCCTCGGCAAGAAATGTGTGGTCAGTGGCCGAGACCCCTGTCGCCACCCCCAACGTCCCGTGCCGGGTTCGGGCTGGGGTCCCGAGAGCGGGAGGGAGAAGGGAGCGGGCGCGACGCTGCTGGGGTGCCGCTGCGGGCCAGGCCTCCCCGGTCCGGGTGCAGGCCGGCCGGCCGGGAGCCGCCTCCCCCAGCTGCTGGAGAACAAGGGAGTGTCACCTCCGTAGGCCTGCCCAGAAGGCCAGGTCGCCCAGGCCGGGTCTGTGCCCTTGCTGCAGGTTCAAACTTTACTCTAGACCACAAGGGGATTTTCTTCGTGCTGCAGCAGCTTAATCTCAGAACAGGATCCCAGCACTGGCCCTGGCTTCACTTCCTCCTCCTGGGTCTGGATTATCTTCCTTAACAATGCTAGAGGTTTTAGGAGTGGATAGTTGGGGAAAGAAGCGAATTGAATTTTCGGTCCCTCTGTAGAATTCCAGGAAAGGATGAAGTGTAGTGCAGGCTCACGGACACTTCGGATCACAGCAAGGGCAGGAAATGCGCCTGCTCCCCATTGCAAAGAAATGGGGTTTATTTCTCCAACAGAAACTAGGCCTAGTCTCTGCCCTCCGCTGCACTGTTTTTCTTTTTTCCTCCCTTGCGTTGGTAGGAGGGGATGCTGCTTTCTCCGCAGTCATACTTAGGGAAGCGGCAATTTCTAGTAGTTCTTGGCCTTTGGGATCAGGAGTCGTTCTGAGTTTGGTGCTATGGGCCCATCCCAACCCCAGATGGCGGATTGGGAGCGAGCAGTTCTGTGGGAAGGGGTATGCGTGTTGTTGACGGAAGCATTCATTACATTGGCTGCAGGCGTTTCAGGGGGTGGGGAAGTTGTCTCTTGCGAAGGCCTTATCTTGATCTTACTGAGGTGACTGAGTTGAAAGGGGGATTGTTGAAAAGCTGGCTGCCTCCCTTTCTGCCATCTGTTTGCTAGCACTCTTGGAGTTTGCGCCCTGGAACCCAGGAAACAGAGAAGTTTCAGCTGAGCAGAACCATTTTATAGTTTCCCTTACCAGCATTAGACATGTCAAATCAGACCACCTGCTGAAGAAGTTAGGAGGAGAAGATTTCTGGAAACTTACCAGATTAATTGTTAACTTAGCTTACTCTTTGTATCTGCTTTTGGAAACTAAATCATTCCATTGGACTTAGATGCATTTCTTGTTCTAAAATTTAGACTTTGAAGAACAGTTTGTCCACTGACTAGAAGCAGAAAGAAGTGGTTCAAAAAAAAAAAAGAATTCGGTAGACAACTTTAACGATGAATGAAGTCCTTCCCCTTTATAGTTCTTTAAACAAATGAGAAAATGGGGCCCTTGGCCCCAAGTCACACAGTAATTTAGGAATGTAACTGGAACTATATGCCCAGATCCTTTGTACTTTCCACTACATCATGTTTTGTGTGGATTTTCCCTTAATGAGTTTTTTCTCAAAGTGGTGTTAAAGGAATAAGTACTTCATTTTTACACAAAGCTAATATAATTAAAATGTAAGTTTCTTAAGCAGCATTAACTTTTGCATGTTTTTCAGTTTAGAAAAATCTTTTTTTTATATGAAAAAAACAGGGAAGAGGTCAGCTTGGCTGGTTTGTTACATTTAGTATGCAGTCTACAAACTTTAGTAGCTTACCACGTTCACATACCAGGCCCATGAACTTCAGGCATGACAGATATTGCACTTACATGCTGTACTGATTGCTCAGAGCTTAACTGTAGTGTTTACCCAGGGTTTCAAGGAAATGACAGATGTGGGAGTATATTTCAATAGACAAAGCATGGCAAACTGTAAGCTTAGGTGAATTGCTGAATCGGTTACAGGTAGTCAGTGCTCAGTTTCTTCATATCATGTATTATTAATCAACTTTAACTTTTGAATTGCAGTAATTTAAAACCACATTGTTGTCCTTGCTTTCTCATGTGAAAATTAACTATAAAATTTGGAGCTTTAGGTTTAATAGAGAGCAATGTAAAATTGATGTTTTGGAATAGTCTTTGCTTTCTTTTTTCTTTTGTAGTTTAAAACATAAGTGAAATGCATTGCCTCATAAATTGAGCCATAAATGTACAGGTCAGACCAAATATAGCAAGCAGATGTATTCAGAGCTCTATCTACAAAGTGAAGAAATTAAACTAGTTATATGGTACCAGATTTTAAGCAAGGTTTTCATTTCTTTCATTGAACAAACATGTAGAATAATTAAATGTTGAGGTCAAAAACCAAGATTGGTGCTTGCCATCAGGGAACTTGGTGTTTGGAGAAGGAAACAACATGTAAACGGAGTAAGTCCAATAACAGGATGAAAGAGGTGCCTGGACAAGAAAGACTGGTGTAAGCCCAGGGTCACTGTGAACAAGCCCCTTAACCTTCCTGCTCTGTATTTGCTTTTCCTACCTGTAAAATTAGAATGCTATCACATGGAGTGCTTGTGTTGATTAGGAGTATATATAAATATCTGGAAACTTGTTATAAAAAGATGGAAAACTATAGGAGAGAGTGGTGGGAGAGTAAGTAGAGAAGTAAAAGTTTTATAAAACGGTCAATACATGAATAAGATTAACAGGTACTAGTAACTGGGTTGATAAAAGATATGGAAGTACTTGGAAAATTAGGAGAGTTTGTTCTTGAACAGGGATTTTCCCATTTATATATGTATTGGAATCATTGTAGAAATTATTAGGCATGTGTGTAGGTAGGTTCAATTCCTTGGTAATTTGGTTTCCTAGGTCTGAGGTAGAGGTTGATCATTTCTGTTTTTATCTCGTTTAGAGGGAAGATTTGAGTGTTCATTATAATTTGAGAGTAGAGGTCCATTTCTGATGGGTGATTCTAGAGATACCACATTGGAAACATGATTGCTACATTGGTGATAATGGGCTTGCTTTTGAGCTCTAGTTTGTATTTTGTGAGTTAAAGTGAAAAGCATTTAGTACAGCATTTCTGTGTCCTTTGAGAAGTCATGATACATTTCATAACTAAGAGGCAGGTTCAGTTGAGGAAGCACTGTTAGTGGGGAGTTACATACAGATCAGGGTTCACTTTTACCCATATTTGGGATAAGGTTAAGGCAGTGTACAAACGGACTGTGGATGGTGAGAGAAGGGAAAAAGGAGACCCTACAGGTGTCCGTAGAGGCCCCATAAAAGACTAAGGGGCCTGAACTAAAAGTTTCTGCGTAGAGGTTTCAAAAGACTACCAGAGTGCCTAGGTCCTGCTTAGATGTAGATGGTAAGGTAAGGGAATTGCAGTATAGGCAGATGTTAGAGGAGAGCAGAAAAGTATGTAGGAACATACATGTCTCATTTTCTGGAAATGATTGGCTTTGTGAATGTTAGAAGTCTGTTGTTATGGTATAGTTTTAATAAATAGACTTATGAAAATTAGAGTTTCATTTAAAATTAGTGTAATATGTGAATATGTGTTATAACTTACATGGATACATGGACATGGAGCTAATGGTATTGTTACCTGGGAGTATTGTCTCATAAACTTTAAGATTCACTTAGAGTGAAGTACTGTTGACTTTCTGGTTGAGTGATAGCTAACTTGTGTAAGTAGTGTCTACATTCTTGTCATGTGCGTTTGATATGTGTAGTCCCAAGTAAGGGTTGAGGAAAAGAAAACCTGTAGATAGTCCTGTCTAGCCTTCGTTGTTCTAAATGGATTGAGGCTGGTGAGGATTGGCCATTTTTTTTTCCTGCCATGCTTACTTTTTTGTTTTTGTTTTGTTTGTTCTATTTATCTTATTTTTGCTGTGATTGCTTATTAGATTTTTTTTTATTAATTAGTGTTTTACCTTCATTTTCTTTACTTCCTCAGCCCTCGTTTTTATTACTCATCTTCATTAGTTAAATTGTGTTTCCTCACTTTGTATGCAGTTCTGAGAGATGGACCTAACATCTTGATACTTTTCTGTAATTTTCACATCACAGGTGAGTGACGACTTCTTGGCTGAATAATTATAATTGCCCATTTGAGTCACACTTAAGAACCTAGTCAGCAATTCTTATTACTTGATCAAGTTGTAAAGAATTTTATATTCTTGGCAGATATTGCCTGGAGTTCAGTCTTTCTTTATTAAGCAAAATGGTTTCATTCCCTGCCAAGCTAACATATGTGGTAGGAGTGCTCTGTCTGACAGTTGTTCTGTTTTAAGTCATACCCTGTGTGTAGCAGTTCTTAAATAGAGAGGGAGACATGTACTTTAAAAGAAATCTTAATGATGTCAGGAATTAAGGCAGTAGTGGTAGAATGAAAGTGCAAATGCCTTTCTCTTTGAGCAATGAAGAGAGAAAACACGAAAATTCACTGGATTGGGAATATACAACCATGAAAAGTGCCCTCCTCGGGTGTAGGAAGAAGGTGAGCACGAAGTACGGTAATGTGAACCACGTGAGCAGAGGAGAGGAGAAGAATGTAGCCTATGTTGTGCATCCTGTCATTCTTGGTTCTGTAGAGTGGGCACATTTCTTGACCTTAACATCTAAGTCTATAAAAAGGTCTTACTAAAGGATTCTAAAGAATTTCATATTTAAGTAAACCATGTAAGAGTAGCTGTCACCTATGAATGAAGCACTTTAGGAATTTGTAGCATATAAAGAAAGTTACTGAAACTATTCAGTGTTCATTTACATTTCTCATTGATGGCAAAGAGATTTTAGAGTAAAATTGCTTTGCTTTAGGTAAATCAGTTCTAGCAATTTTGTTTCACGTTAAGTATGAAGTTTACAAAGGTGAAGTTTTGAATACATCTCTGAGGAGCTGAGGAGCCTCTGTCCTTGTCACCCTTAAGCCCATCCCTGCTTCCTGGTTCTGCCACCTTTCGGCCAATTCTCTTTGTTACGGACAGTGTTGGGTATTTTATTTAAAATACAGCATTGCAAAAGTTATCCTTTATTTAGTGTCATAATACTACTTACAATTAACACCAACTTGTCCAGTCTAGAAATACAATAAAATCTACTAGGATAATACAGCAGACTTGGCTAGGACCTTCATTATCACTTGTGTTAAATTCTATTGGTTGAAGTCCTTAAGAGATGAATTCCACCTGTACTGCTGCTGAACACTTTCTGTCTATAACCAGTACTGTAGCTTTCAGAAACAGAGAATGTATGCATTTATTGAGACAGAGTAGTCCAGACTAGCCTCAGACTTGCAATGAAGGTGTGTTTGAACTTTTAATTCCTGATCTTTTGCCTCCGGCTCCAGAGTTAAGGGATTGCAGATGTGTACCATCACAGCCTGACCTGCAGGGTGTAAAGCATGATTGTTTCAAGTCCGTAAAACCTGGGAAGGGTATGATTTAGATGAAACACATGCTGATAGTATCTCATTTGTTTTAGTCCATATGCCACAGATTTTAAATAAAATGATTTTAGTGGAAATATGGTGCTAGCCTTTTCGATTTTAGGTAGAAAAATAATTTATCTCTTATCTTAACTCTTAAGAGATAACAGTTAAGCTTTGTTTTATATTATTTTGTAGGTCTAAAAGTCACAGCTTTCTTCCCACTTGTAACAACCTAGTATTATGAATGCAGTTTCATTTTTACTATAAAGATTCATGCAAGTCAATACATTATTATTCACCTTTATAAGGTGTGCACTGTTATTTGAAAATGTAATTCTTACTGGCTTACTAATAACCTAAACTAGTAATTCTTTAACTGTTAGTTATTAGTTAAAAGCCGTTTGGCAACCTCAGCTGTATTCATAACTGCTGCATAACCAAAATAAGTCTCGTGTTTATTTACTGCATCACTGTCAATCCTTATGTAAATAGGTAATTTCATCATTTTAATGATTTGCTAGATTGAAGCAAAAGGGAAATGAAAAAGAAGTTCAGGAATACATGGTAATGTGTTGGGATTATCACAAATTTATATGCTCAGTAACATTTTAAAAGTCTTATTTATAAAGTCGCACATTTATCTTAGATTTAGGAAGCTTGAGTTATTTACAGAGAAAATGTGTACCGGACCTGTAGTTAAAAATTTAAAAAATAAAAAAAGTTAAATCCTTTCCATACTATTGTCGGAAAGAAGGTTTCAAGGTTACAGAGGGGGGCAGTGTCGTCCTTGTTTGACTTGGCCAGTGTTGCAGAAGGGTGCTTGTTGTGACAGACTGTCTGACAGGCAGCTTGGAGAACAAAAGGGTTATTTTGGCTCAGAGTTTGAGGTGTCACTCACGGTGGCAGCAGGGCAGTGAGAGTGAGGATGGGATACACATGTGCTACTTCTTGCCTTGCTTTCTACTTTTGTCAGGACCCCCAAAGCCATGGGGTGGCTGCCCATTGGGGAGGGTTTTCTCCTCTTCCATTGAAGCTGTCGGGAAATGCCCTCACAGGTGTCACAGAATGTCTCCTAAGTCATTCTAAACCTGGTGAAGCTGTCAGGGAATGTTAACAATCACAAATGGTTTTCCATTTGGAGTTGAAGGACTAGAGCATACCTAACTTACACACACACAACTTAGTATTTTACATTGTACAAGTAACCTTTTTTTAATTTTAGAGGTATGTTTCCTTGTCCCTTTATACCTATTGGATTCTTTTATTCTTGCATTTAATGCCATATTACTACATTATATGAACGTATAGTTACATGCAATTTATTAGTCTGTTGATATTACAAAGTGCTGTAACAGAGTACCACAAACCAGGTAGTTTATAGAACAATACAGATTGTTCTCAAGCTAGAAACTTAAAATAAAACTAGCAGAGTTTGTTCCTTCTGGAGAAACGGAGAGAATCTATTTTCATAGCTGTCGTCTAGTGTCTATTACTGGGAATCCTTAAGGTTCCTTGACTCCATCCAGTGTCTGCCTTTACAGATAACATGGCATGCTGTGCTCATCTGTCTTCCACATAATGACACCCAGTCATATTGCATTAGGGTCAGCCTTAATGACTCATTTTAACATGGTTGTATTTGTAAAGATCCCCTTTCCAAGTAGGATTAACTTCACAGATGTGAGGATTTCAAGATGGCTTTCTGGAGGACACAATTCAGCTTAATATCAGAATGTATTTTGACTTTCAAAAAAAGCTTCAGTAATGTAAAAAACATTCAGATGTGTTCTTTCTAGTATTTATATAAAGTAAGTTATAGGAAATAAAGCTAGAACACAAGCATTAAAAGTACTGTGTGGGTAGATAACTGTCTGCCCACCAAACAGTAGTTACAAACTACCTTTTCATCAGCACCCGATATTTGAAAAATGTCTTACTGGTGAAAGAGTCTCATTGTTTGATTTTGTAGTTTAAGTGAAACTGAACATCTTTCTTATCTGTTGAGCTGCATATTCTTCTTAGGTCATTTATTTTCACTTAGTGATTTGGAAGAACAGTTGTTGGGTCCTGAGAATGCTTCTGTACCTCCTGAACAACCCAGCTACATAGCTGCTTTTGCATCTTGGTAGACAATCTTGGAGCCGCCTTTTCTGTTCAGGAATTTAGGAAGAAGTGACCAGTCAATGTAGAACCACATTGCCTGAAAGAAATTGTAGAGAGAGACAGCCATAGGATTCCTGAGGATCTGCTCATGGGTGACCAGCAGTATGGAAGATAACCACGATTAGGTGATGGTGACTATTTCTGGGGCTGCTGGTAAGATTGGAAGTTTTAAAAGGAAGGGATCCTGTGGAGAGCCTTGGGACGCAGCTACAGACAAAGCCAGCCTAGGAGATAGCCCCTATCCTCCAGGTAACCCGGAAGCCTCTAGCACCTGGATGCAAGTGGCCTCTTGCTGAAACAACACACTTGTGGCCAAGCTTGACGAGCTGAGTTGGATTACTGGGACTCACACTGTGGTGTGGAGAGCTGCTTGTTAAGCTGCTTTGTTATGTTTTCACCTGGGGAAGTAATTTTTGAAAAAAGGTTAGGCAGTTCCACACCTTTTTCTTTTTGTATTGATATGACTTGCCTGCTTTGCCTATAAATAATGAGCCCTGGAATAAACCCACACTGCTTCAGTCAGACTGAGAGCCCTCTCAAGCCAATCCCGTGTGAAGTGTGATTTGTCCTCACTCCCCACTCAGATACTGTTCGACTGTTCGGTGGGCTCCGGCATGGTCCCCAATTCTGTTCTGTAGAAACACTGTTGAAGCAGTGGGTGAACTGCATTGTTTGGTCAAACATTTTTTATTTAGCATATTTACTAACATAGTTTCACCTTTTGAAAATGGTACTTTAAAGAGTTTTCAGGCTTACTTAAAGCTGAAGTTACATTCTCTTCTGTTTCTTTAATTTGCCTGCCTGTCTTCAGTGGGTGTAGCTTTACAGTGATGATACAGCTTGATTAGAGTAAGGCTTTCATTACACTTCAGTGTTTCCTGTTACATTGTTTTGCTTGTATTCAGTACCTAGTAAAGCTGTGCTCTTTCTACCAGTCACCAGAAAATAGTTGTTTGATTTATAATAGCATTGGACTTTAGGTTAATTAGAAAGAATTGATACGCCGGGGATTCCTGTTGGCTTTGTTTCTTGTTGCTTTGATAAAAGACCCTGACAAAAAGCAATTTAGTAGGAAAGAATTTATTTTAACTCATAGTTGAGACTACAGTCCATCATAGCAGGGAAGTCAAGGCAGCAGGTATTTAACAGAGCTAGTCACAAATCTAGTCAAGAGCAGGAAGAAATCAGTACGTGCATGCTGACTGCTCAGCTAGCCTTCTCTATCTTAATTTGGGACCCAGATCTAGAGAATATGCCGCCTACTTTGAGGCTGGGTCTTCTCATACCATGTAACACAACTAAGATTGTCGCGATAGACGTGCCCACAGGTCAAGCCAGTCTAGACAGTCCCTTATCTAGACCCTCTTCTCAAGTGGCTGTAGATTGTGCCGAGTTGATACTTAAAATTCAGAATTTCCTTCACAGTAGAAAAGTATTGGTCAGATATACTTGTTTAATATTTATTTCCTACGCGTGTTAGCAAAGTTAACAGAGGATTCTGCCTGGTTTTCCCCAGTATGATTAGACTCCACATGAAGCTCTTCTGGCTTGACTCTCATCCATATCTCCTTATAGGTATGTATATCTGCATTTTAAATGCAGTTTTATGAAGAACAGGTATATATCTCATTTTAAAAGGTACTTTTTTATTATGGTGTCTTAAATAGATGAAACAGACTAGAGTAACAAATGTAACATGTACCATGGCCGTCAACAGACAGTCCATGTTGATTGCTCTGTATCTCCCTTCACTTACCTATTCCTGCATTTTTTGAAAAGGGACTGATTCTTCAGCATCATATGTCTATGATCCAGTCATCCTGGTGAAGGATTTATCAAAATTAATCAGCTTTTAGTGTCATTGGTTGATTGATTCTGCTGTTTTATTTTCTATTTTATTGATTTTTATTCTGGTCTTGTTATTTCCTTGTGCTTAATTTGCATTTTCTGGAATTTTTTTACGGTAGCAGTTACTAAATTAATTAATTTACTGCCTATATTCATGTTTGTAAAAAGTAAGTATGGGACCAGCAAACTGCCTTATCAATTAAGAGAACTTGCTACTCCTACAGAAAACCCAGGTTCAATTCCCAGCACCTGGATGGCAGCTCATGACTGCCTGTCCAGTGCCCTCTTTGGTCTCCCTGGGCTTCTGCAAGCACGAGATACACATACATACATTCAGGCAGATTCACATAAGATAAAACAAGTATTTTTTAAGTAATAATTTATTGCTACATGTTTTCTTCTAAGTACTATTATCATGGGGTCTCACATACTCTGTAATGTATCAAAATGACCAGTAACGCTCAAGCTTGCTTTACCCTTGCTAATTTTCTACCTACTAAGCTCTTTCTTTGACTGTACTTATGACTTAAGGCTGCTTCCTGTAATTTTTTTGCCTCAAATATTTTTAAATTATTAGGGGTGTAAGTATTTACAGTTGTTATGTCTTGTTGAATTGGCTCTTTTGACATTGTAAAGTGACCTCCTTTGTGCTGCAGAATGCTTTTCCCTAAAATCAGCTTTGTCTGAAATTAAGATCACCAAATGCAGCTTCCTTTAAAATGAAGTTAGTGTTTTTGCGTTGTTCCTTCCTCAGTCTCAGTGTCTGTTCCCTGGCATGTTTCTTGCAGGCATACTAATAGATGTACTTAATATCTATGGAGAGTGATTTTTTTTTCCACACATAAATCTGTTTTTCTGACTACTTTGCAGATTTTTCTGTTATCAGTTGTATTTAAGGGATCTGATAATGATGTGCCTTGGTATAGTGTGATTGTTCTGTGCTAGGTTTTATTGCTGTTTCTTTCTTGGGCGTATGGGTTTATACTACTTTGTCAGCTTTGAAGTTTTTCAGAATCTGCTTTTAAATGCCACCCTGCCATCATGAACTTTAGTTAACACATGACATAGATTGCTTAACAATTGTCTTGTACATTACTGTTGCCCTGTTCACCCCCCCCTTTATGTATAATAGCTGTTACTATGTGTTAAATATTTCATCTGTAGTGTCTAACTTGCCAGTTCAGGGATTATGTTTTTATATCTGGAAGCTTAAAGTTAAACTTAACAGCTACCACTATTTTTACGTGTTTAAAAAACTAATGGTTTAAAAACTGTGGTCATTAAATATTTTTTTTACTAATCATATTATCTTTTGTTACATCAATTAAAAAATTCTTATTCCATGTTTCTATAACATGTCTAATTTGGGGGGGAGGGTGTTGAGGAGACTGGATTTCTTTGTGTAACAACCTTGGCTGTAGACCAGGCTGTCCTCAAATTCACAGTGATCCGCCTGCCTCTGCCTCTTGAGTGCTGGGATTAAGGATGTGTGCCACCACACCTGGCTGATATGTCTAACCCTCTGTGTGGTGCACAAAATGTTCTTTACTAATTGTACGCCAAGGCTGGTTGTTCTTGACTGGCTCTGGACCTTACTGTGGAGCTATGTTGTTCTTGTTTTTATTTTTTTAATTTTAATTTAATTTTTTTATTCTTGGGAATCTTTAATTAATGCCAAACATGGCATCTATTATCTAACCCCCATATCCCATATAAATTTGCTGGTGGTCATGGCCATGCCCAAGGCAACTTGTAAAAGGGGTCTTGCTTACAGTTTCAGAGGATGAGTCCATGACCATAATGGTGGGGAGCATGTCGGCAGGCAGGCTGACAGACAGCCTATATCATACAGACAAGGTGAAGGGGAGAGAGGGGAAAGATGGAGACTGGCATTGATTGGCCTTTGAAACGTCAAAGCTCTCCCTCCCCCCCCCCCTGCTTAGCCCCCCTCCCCCCAGTAACATGCCTCTAACAAGGCCACACCTAGTCTTTCCCAAAACAGTTTTAGTAGTTGAGGTCCAAGCAGTCAAATATATGAACCTATGGGCCATTTGCATTCACATCACCAAGCTGCTACTATTTTCAGTTAGTTAAAATTTAAAAAAACTATAATCATGGTTTAAAAGCTGTGGTCATTGAATGTTTTTTTACTGATCAAATTATTTTTTGTTACATCACTTAAAAAGAATACATTTTCCATTTAGCATCCTTTGTGTATATTTGAATTTCTGTCTGTCTTGACTCCTTTTCTCTTTTAAAAATAAAAGTCACACTATTGGAAATAATTTACCAAAAAAAAAAAAAAGTCATGTAACTGTATTAATGTAGCTACTCAAACAAGCTCTTGTTCAGACCCAAAGTCTATATATCTCAACATTAGTTCCTTGTGTCTGTGATGGTAAGCCATTTACATAAGGAAGGGTTAATTTTGGCTGATTCCATTAAGGATATCATTGGAGGTGAAGTGTCATGGCAGCAAGAGCTCAAGGCTGATGTTCTTGTGGCATCTCAGTCAAGAGCAGCTCTGTAAATGCTGCTGCTCATCTTTCCTTCTCCTTGTTACATAGTTGGAGACCTAAGCCCATAGAAGGAAGCCTCCTGTGTTGGGTGGATAACACAGTCACCTAATTACCCTAATCTAGAAAATACTTCACAGCCATGCCTAGAGATAAGTTTCTGTGGAGATTCTAACTTTTTACATTGACTTATTTGTGTTGGATGGGGAAGGCACAGCATGTGCCACAGTGGATATGGAGGTCAGAGGACGATGTGAGGGGGGAGTCCTGAACCCCAGGGCTGGAATTTAGGTTCTTTTACTTCAGAGCAAGAGCCTTTAACCCATTGAGCCAGCTAGGCAGCCCTTTGTGGAGATTCTAAATCCCAGCAAATTGACAGTCAGAATTAACACTGTGGTCCTGTTATTTTTCTACTCTGAACAACTTTTAACATTTCTGGTAATTCAGTCTTATTGGTATAATTTATATTTGAAAAGCTATTTCTCCTTTACCTTTGAAAGACAGTTTGCTGGATATAGAATTCTAGGCTGTGAAAGTTTTTCCTAACATCATAAGTACTTCATTATTCTTAATGTTTGCATGATTTCTGAAGACAGTTCATTGTAATTCTTGTCCTTATCCTGCATGAGAGAATGTTCTTCAGTATGAACTCTTAGAATTATTTGAATCACAGTTAGTGAATTCTTAACTTTTGAATCTAATTATCATATTTTTTCTTTTATTTAAAAAAGAAAAAAAGGGAAGTTTATGAGGCTTTCTACCTCTTTGGATAATTGTACTCTTACTATAATTTCAAAGCTGTGCTCATAATACATACCCAGTCAGTGGCTATTGAATTCGCCACTAGGAACCCACTGTTGGCATATGTGGAGATCACAATTAGTTTTGTGCATCTACTCATATACATTACCAGAGGACTCATTTTAGTGCAGCATATTTTTTTTTAATTTTTGGTATTATTCCATAAGCTCTTTCAACCTAACCTGCTCATTTCTAAAAACAAGCTTCTTCACAGAGTGCTAGAAAACAGCTTAAAGTAATCCAGAAAGTTATGTAATACACAGCTGTGAGGTTTTGGAAAGGCTCTGATAGTAGTCAAGTGACTTATTTTTTAAAAATTACTTCTTTCTCATTAAAAGTAGTGCTCATTATTGAAGATTTACTGTTATGATGGCCGCTAACCCTGTGGCTACTAGACAGTTGAAAGGGGATTAATTCAAACTGAGGTGTTCAGTAGGTTGAAGTGTGCTCTGGACCTCAAGACTGAGTACAGAAGGAATGCATCATTCTACATCATTGCACTTGATTGATACTGACACTGCTTTTATTTAAATAAAGTTTGCTAAAACTCATTTCCCTTACTGTTTACTTAGTGACGTGAACATTTGAAATCTCTTATCTATCTAGCTGTCCTTTCTACTGGCCAGTACGTTCTTCAGTGGGTTAGAGAGTAAAGTCACGATCAAAGTAGTAATAACCCATGAACTCTTATGTAGAAATAGTAGCTATTTTTGTCCAAGTCTTAATGTTTTGTTTTACATTAATTACTAAATAAGTGGCAGCCCATACATACACTTGTTCCCAAACCCTGTAGGCACATTCATCTGTTCTTTATGGACATTGTTTCATGTCACTGAGCATGTCATTGCCAAAGGATGTAATTAATATGTGGATTTAATGCTTCCTACGGGAAACATTAGATTCATACACTGCAACACTGTTGTGTCATGTTGTGGGCTTTTTTTGCTTTTGTGTGTGTTAGACTAACCTGTTTTTCAACCTATAACTCTTCTGCCTTACTTGACTTTACTACATGATAGGCTGTGCCTCTTGTAATGACATCCTAGTATTTCCTTTGTAGTTCTTGATAGGTCCTGGTAGCCTATGGAATAGCAAGCATATATAAAGACCAATATTCTTTTATTTTATTCTGTTGAAATATTCACATTTTCCTAAATACTGGAGATGTTTTTTGTGAGCATTCTTAGAGATCCCTATTTTAAAAATTAAAATGGACAAATTAGATGGATATAGCTATAGATCCATCTTGTAAATTTGTTTATTTTTTGGTAAGTGAGGAGTTTCTTTCTCTAAAAAAATCAAATTAATATTTATTAAACGGAGCATATCTTTAAATTAGGTTCTTTTTAGTAGGATGTGTCAAACAAAGAAGTAGTTTGTGTTCTGCTTTTGCCCCTCTCATATTAAAACATTCATCATTTTAAAAGTTCATTTGTATGGGTTGGGTATGGTAGAACACACCTTTAATCCCAACACTCAGGAGGCAAAGGCAGGCAGATCTTTGAGTATGAGGCCAGCCTGGTCTACATAGCAAGTTCCAGGACAGCCAGAAACAACTACCTAGAAAGATCATGTCTCCAGAGAAAAAGAAACAAAAATATAGTGCTTAGGAAGATGATTTAGCATAGTGACTGGAGTTCGGTTTTGATCCCCCTTCTTACATAAACCCTGGGCTGTCAGTCATCCCAGCACTAAAGGGGTGGGGGTGCCGTAGAAGGGAGAATAGAAACAGTAGAAACAGGATCCCCACGGCAAACTGGCTAGCTAGACTGAGTCTAGAGTTCACTGGGAGAGTGTCTTGTTAAATACAGAGCAAAGGAATTGAAGAAGGCATCCAGTGTCAGCGTCTGGTGTCCATGTGCACACATGCAAACATGTATACTGCACACACTTGAAAAAATTAAGGTATAATTTATGGTAAAATATGCAGATGACAAGTGATATACTATATAATCATTATCTTGAAAATAATCTTAAGAGTATCTAATGCTTCATAGTATGTTTCTTTTTTGGGGAGGTCATTAAGACTTTGTTTTGCCTGTTTGGGCCTTTTTCACTCAGCATATTTTGAGATTCATGTGTTACTGTGTAGGTTTTCATTCTTTGCTCAGTAATGTTCCATTGATGAATGTACTATGCTGTGTTTATTTAGCTCATATTTAAATAATTTGTAGTTTTGAAGGGGGTTACTTACAGTGATTTTGACTGTTACAAGGTGAGGCTGCCATCAGTATTACATAATCTTTATGCACGTCTTTGTTTTCAGGGAATACCTGAAAGAGTTGTGTTATCAAAGGGTAGATGTATATTGATCTTTATAAAGGACTATCAGCCAGTGGCTCTGCCTATTTTGACTGTCCAGTTTTCTCGTCAGCATTTGATATATGGGCTGTGATTTGGTTGCTGGTAGTAAATGGAGAAGGGTCTCTCAAGTGAGTCTTACTCCTTGAGGACTTGTGATGTTGAACACCCTTGTCTTATGGCCATTTGGGCATTTGGTTCTTTATTCATTGGCTTGTCTGCTGTTTGTAATGCTTTTTAGTCATTCTTTGTATATTTCAACATATGATAGCACTTAGAAATATGCATTTACAACAGTGTGTTTGTTCCAGTGATGTCTTCTGGTTGGCTACACATTTTAATTATTATAAATACAACTTTTTTTTTCTTTTTTAAAAAATGGTTTTTGATTTGTAGAGAACATGGCCTATGCTAAACTCACAATGACAGTCTCTCACCAGAAGTTTTGTGATTTTTAAGTTTTTCTGTTTACTCTTTTTCACCTTTTTCTTTTAATACAGGGAACAGTAAAGGGGTGGTTGTAGCAATTTTTCGTTACAGGTTCAACTTTTTCTATTTGCTAATTCAATGCAGCATGGTTTGTTACTCATCCCATCATTGAATTGGAGCCTTTTGTCTTGCCTACTTGTGTTTTTAAACTTTTCTTGTTAGTATAAAATTGATTTGAGTATTGCATACCTATCCTAAATCTTAAAATCAGTTATGATCAGTTAGGCTTTTTTTTTTTTTTTAAGATTGTCTTCGTAGTTCTAGGTGATTTGAACACTCATCTAAATTTTAAAATTTGTCTCAGGCTTTTTCAGGAGCTGATGGTAATCTACCCCGCAGCTAAGGAGAACAGCTGTTATAACAATAGAGTCTTACATGGTAGTATTTACTTTGAAAAACTTATTGTTGGTGAAGGTGGCATTTATTTTTGTTCACTAATATATAGTATTACACACTATGTTGACCTTGTATCCTTTAGCTTAGCTAAGTTCAATAATTAGTTCTAGGTGATACCATGATGACTAAGTGTTAACAGTGCTTACAGCTCTTGAAGAGACGATGAGTTTGAGTCCTACGGCCAGAGGGTCCAACTCCCCCTTCTGGACTACAAAGGCACAGATATTCTCATGCTCTCTCTCTTTCTCCCAACACAGATATTCTCTCTCACTCACACACACACTTAAAAAAACAACTAAAAGTAGATGTAAAGAGTTTTAGTAGATTTTGTACTTTTAATCCACATAACCATGTCCTCTAGGAAGAGTGCAATTTTATTTCTAACTTTTCCAATCTTTGTGATCTTTATTTATTGTCCTTACTGGATGTGTAGTAAGAATACAAGTGGGAGGAGTGCACGCTTTCTTGGTACAAATGAGCAAAGCAAGTGAGGAAGCTCTTGTCAAGAGTAGGTGTTTAAGTTTGTCACATCATTTTCTTGTTACTGAGATGACTGTACTATTTTTTTTCTTTGTCCTTTTGTTGTTGTTAGTGTAAAGAAATAGCCGGCTTTAAAATGTTGAACCAGCTTGTGTTCCTGGGTTACAACCTGCGATCACTGCGCGGTTGTGATCGTTGCCATTGTACGGTCCAGTCCAGTCCAGAACCGTGGGCTCCAGTGTGGGGCAGTTCGGTTTTCGCTTCTACTCCGTTCAGTTGGTCTTTCTATGACCCAGGAGATTAGTAAACATGTTTTAATTCCCTCTTGTATAAAAGCAGGTCTTTCTGGGGATAATAATTAAGAAACATAAGTAAACTTCTCAGCACTGCTTGATACAAGTTGTTAATAGTTTTGTTTGGGATTCTGTAGAGAAGAAAGTTTTAAAAGGAAGTAATTTCATTCCTGTTTTAGAAATATCCCAAAGTAATCCAAAAGCAGTGCTTCATTAAAGGTAAACTGGATGTAAATCTCACGTTCTGCATTTACATGTTCTATACCTAAGTATGTGTCCTCAGTGGCAGTATACTTGCCTCATAGGCCTGAAACCCTAATTTCAATACCCCAGCTTAGGAAGAAAATAAAAGTCACATGTTTTCCAATTAATTCCTTTCTTTCTTTTACACCATTTTATCAAATACAATATCTGTTGTGTTTTTCAAACATCAATCTGGTATCTACTAATAGATACCAGTCAAGAGGAATTCATGGAGCAGAATAAACTTGAGACAGAGTACTGAAGGGCCTATTATAATAACTTATGGCAAGTCTCAATGACCCAGTGGTATAGAGCTGAGGGGAGAACTGAAATGTCCCTCTTCATCCCCTTTTAGAAAGTAGCAGGATAGTAATATTTTCTGTGTTGGTACAGAACAGTGCTCAGCACTGGGGGCTCCATCATGAGGTAATTTGAATGTCAGATCCACTCTGTTTTGTTGGTACTTCTACAACAATAAGCAAATTACTAACCATGCTTTAATTTCCTCTTGTATGAAGCTTACTCTTTCTTGGCCTCCTAGTTAAATACAACATACCAGTAAAGTTAAGCAGCATATACAGAAGATGGAAAGGCATTTTGTTTATCCTTGATCTTGATCTCTTTTAACAGTTCATAAGTAAAAGAATGTGTGTACTTTAAGAACTATAGTGTTAGGTCAAGATTTTTGTTTTGTTTTTAATAACGAAACTGACTTTGACTGGCTTAATCAAAAAGGAATTTATTGGACACCAGAGGATCTCATGGAATCCAAAACAGTAACAGTAAATCTTCAGCAACAGTGGTAGGCTGGGCTGCTCTGAATAAAACAGCAGGAGCCAGTGGACCCTTGATCAGCACGCCTACATCACTTCCTACAACCCATCACTACTAGAATTAGGAAGTTACTGGGAGACGAACTAAGTTGAATTAAAAGAAAGAAAAGAAGTGAAGAAAGCAAGCCATTCCTTTTATTCAGTGCCATTAAAGATTATTTTATTCTTTTACTTGCTCTCAGTTTAACCTTATTGCTCTGTTCTTCTACTTGGATTGTTTATATGGAAGTCCAACAAACTACACATGGTTATGCATACAATGTATAGCTGCCTATCTGTGACTATACCTAAGGGCTTGGATGATACTTACAGAACATAGAATGCAAATATATAATTAGAATTCAAAGCCAGTTAGTTTTCACTGTGCTGGTTAATCACATTTCAGACTTGAAAAGATGCGGCCTTCATAGTGGGCAGGCCTTTCCCTGTAGAAGACAAAGCCTGCTTGTAACTGGCAGCCTCTGTGGCAACATAGTATGATATTGAGTAATGCTCACTTTTAATTTCTAAGCACGTGGCTCAAAAGCTTCTTAAAAGTTTCCTAGATTGCAGTTTGTCATTTATATCATTCAGCTGCTCAGAGTTGGTGGCAAAGAAGCCTCTCTTTTGTTTTGGGGGACTCTGTGGACAAACTTGTAATGTGGAAACTTCCTTATAGAGGCTTGTTCTGTTTTGTCCAGCTACAGCTGTTGTTCTGCTTCCTACAACAGATATTCAGTGCATTTTGGGGAAGCAGGTTGGAGGTGTTTTCTTCAGTAGATTCTTGGAACTGAGCAGGGCAGCACACGGCCATTCTGCCTATCATTTGTTAACTCTGGCAAGGACTTTGTGGGGAACCATAAAAAGAGAACTATACTTTAGCAGAATGCCTTCTTACCTGGCCCAGAAAACTAAAGGGATCTGAGAATTCCCATCATGTGGCTATCATAGCATCCATCATTTGGACATGGGACTTTTGAACCTAGTATGATGTACATCCTGGGCAAGTTCTTGAGTAAACACGAGCAGTTTCTGGAGGGTTGGCCAGAAAGAAAAAGCAACACCGGTGCTCCAGCTTGTGTGGCAGAATCTAGAAACCTTACTGGTAATGGCAGATCAAGAAAGACAGAAGTAACCAGCTGGGATTTGGTGGGTAAAGATATATCAGCCCCTTAAATATTCAGTATATTTACCCGAATGAAATCAAGTTAAATAATTTTAGTGGGGGTTTTTTTGTAGGAGAAGCTTTAAGGGGCCATGATCATGCAGTCATCCGGACCAGGAAGCTGTGGTTCCATCACGTGCTGATTTTAGCTAAAAGTCAACTGTTTGTCAACATCTATACTAGAACCAGGGGAGGCCTTTCCATTCTCCTAAGCCTAACCTAAGGAAAGGCCTTTCCTTCCCCATCTGAGGTATTGACATCCTTGACATGACCATGCTCATGTCATGGAGGCATATTCATACTGGGGTACAAAACATTATAAGGTATTGTCAACTTACATAGTCTAAAGTCATCTGAGAGGACTGCCTAGATCAGATTGAGCTGTGAGCATCTTATAGGGGGATTGTCTTGACTGGCAATTGGTGTGGGAGGGCCAGCCCACTGTGGGCTGTACTGTCCCTAGGCAAGTGGTCTTGGGCTGTATAAGAAAGCTAGCATGAAGCTGTGACCAAGCCAGCAAGCAGTGCTCCTCCATGGTTTCTGCCCTGACTTCTCAGTGATGTATGTGGCCTGTGACTACACTAGGGGAGGAGATCCCTTTCACTAAAAGACGTTGGTCCCAGCACTATAGGAGTTCCCTGTGAAGAAGGGACACTTAGAGTTTGTGGGTTACTCTGGTACCCAGCCTTTGGGGATTACTTCAAATATCTCCAGGTGGACAAGACAGTGGTTAGAAGAGACCAGATCACTCACCTCTCAGGGTGGTGGCAAGCATGTACATAGGCGGTCCCAGGCTTGAGTCAGGAAAAAATGAGAGAAGACAGTGGAGGTTACTGCTCTAGTTGCTGGCCACTAACTGTGGATTTGCTCATTAGACCAGAGCTAGAGAAAGACAACTTTATTTTGTACACTAGAGGAAGTGGCACAGGAGGGTTGTAGCTGAGGAACTTCCTGATTTCTTGTGATTGAAGCTGATTGAGTTGTCTTGTTAGACAGGCTTATATTGTGTATCTTTTCAGTAGGTTAAGTAGTAACCTCTGTGTGTATGTCCGTACATGTACAGTGCATGCTAGGCAAAGTATTTTACCAACTGACCCTATCATTTTGTTTTTAACCTTTGTATAATTGCATGCCATGTGCCTTTAGGACCCCCATCTTCTTCAAGGACATGACAATCTGGTAATAAGACCTAAGCAAACAGATTATGTAATCAAGGTGATACTAGGCATTACAACAGTACAGAGAATAAACCTCTCCAGATTAAACAAGGGTATGTATTTCACACTTGGAAGCACACATTTTGAGAGGAAGGGTCAGAACATGAGCGAGAACCCTGGCCCTGAGACACTTTCTTGTAATCTTAAGCCCTGTGAGAATGGGGCTACAACATAATTCTTTTTATGATTGGAAACTATTTCCCTTATTGTGCTTATACTCTGTACTGATCAGTCACATGGAAATTCATTTTAAAAGTGGTGTCTTAATTAGGCTCTTACTGTTGTGAGGAGATACCATGACTCTTATAAAGGAAAGTGTTTAATTGGGCTGGCTTACAGTTCAGAGATTTAGTCCATTATTGACATGGCAGCGTGCAAGCAGACATGATGTTGGAGATGGAGTTAAGAGTTCTACATTTTGATCCCCAGACAGCAGGAAGTGAACTGGCTTGAGCTTCTGAGACCTCAAAGCCACACATCACTATTCTCCTAGTGATAGACCTCCTCCAGTAAAGCCACGCACACGTTGCCGGACTTTTTGGCTTATTGGGTTCCTGTGTCTATCACCCTTCTCCATCCCAATCCTTTTCAATCCCCCAACGCTAGGCAGGCAAGAAAGAACCTTACAGGGAAAAGGGGGTATAGATCGCTTTAAACTCCTTGCTGATTAGGGGCATCAAGTTCCTTGGGGACAAGTTCAGTCTTTGTCCTTAAGATATCTCCAAGCAGCAACCCAGCTAACAGCAAAAGCAGCAGTCGCCACAGGCATTATACCCTCTCAGGGATCTCCAGAATTACAAATGTAAACTATCTGCAGCTGGCAAAAATCACACCCTCCTAGCATAAGACAAATCATAGTAACCACTGGCTGTGGACAGTAGAAGCAGCCCCATATCCCACACTTGTGATTACATCAAAACCATTTACATAACATAACTGGGATTTTTAAGAAACCAAAATTCTCACTACACACATACTCCAACAGGCCATACCGTCTAACAGTGTCACAAAGGGCCACCAGATTGTTAGAGGATTCATACATAACTCAAGTTGGATGTGGAGTAAGTATTTTGAGCAGAGGAAGAGATGACCTGATAAGAAATCTTACTTAGAGTACATCTCTGTTAGTTGTGTGTTGCCTCTGTACAGTAAGCAACAGCTGTAATATGGGAGGCCTGTGTGTTGATGGTTCTGCTGTTAGCTACAGCAGCTATGCCTGCCACACAGCAGGCACTCTAGAGACAAGGAAACAAGAGCAAAGAGTGTGATGTCTGCATGGGGATTGCCAAGAAAACAGATAAAAGACTCAATGAGTGTTTTCTAACTGACCTGCTTAAATAGCAGAGTACTCTTATGTGGGCATCAGGAACTGGGAGAAAGGAGGTTGACTTTTGATGATTCTGCCCACGTAGAATCCCAGGAATCAAACTCTGGAGACCAGACTCAGAGGTGCAGATCTAACTTTATTATCAGTGTTAACAGCCTTTAAATGATTGAAAGGCCAATCAGACCATGCTAGCCTCAAGCACCAGTAACAATCAAGTTGGTTCAACTCTAAGGAAATGGGGGGGGGGGTTCAAACTTACCTTAGGAGGCTTCGGTAAAGAAGGGGGAAGCAGTCATAGCCCTAGTCTCAGATCCATTTTGAGACTTCACTAGTGTGCTAGGAGTCCCTAGTGGATCAACACTGCAGTGGATCAGGACCTTTCGAGGAGTTGCAGGAGTCACTGACACTTCACTCACCATTCCCTGTGGGCCTCCAGAAGGCTCACCTCAGTATTCCCCACATTCTTACTGTTGGATTGCATAGGTATTCGCAAGTTTTGAGCCTCCACTACAAATCAAGCAATTAAATGCTGTCTAATCATTTATTAACTATGCCATCTGAAAGATTCTGACACAAGTACAGGAGAATCCCTCCTACACATACTGTCTATGGCTCCTGCCTGTCCTTATCTAGTTGATTTTAAAATTGCTGGCTGCTGTTTCCCTTAGTGGGTGAGGTCACTCTGTTAAAACTTATTAAGTGTGATTTGGAAAATGTATTTAGTTGTTCATTTTCCATAGATATAAAATTGTTTTTCTGATTACATCATTTTTTACCTTTTAAGCCAATGTATGTTTTGTGTCTTAAAGTTTATACAATTTGGAGAGACTCTTCAAGAAAAGGTATGAAAAGTTAAGTATAAATTAAACATTTGTAGCACAAGAAACAATTAGAACAAATAAAAAATAACTTCAAAATTCAGAAAAAAAAAGACCATTATGACATACTGCTGTTTTTATTAAATGGAAGTGGACTGTGTGCTTGATAAAATGATACCAAGCAGTTTGACTCTGGAACTCTGAAACCAGATCTTACAGGCATCTATAGGGGAGAGGGAGCAAGAGAAGAGCACCCCACACTTGCGCTCTTTGGCAGTGTCTTCACCCACTGTGCAGACTAGACCTGAAGTCCACTGTGTACAGTGCCCCTTTCACCCGTGTCTGCAGACGGCAGTCCTGTAGAAACTCAGGAGACTGCAGCAAGCAGTGACTGTCATCGTGGCTTCAGGTAATTCTAAAAGTCTGTGCAAGTCGATTTGCAGATGGGTATGAATTTGCATTTTAGGTACCTCCTGAGGCCTGAGTTAGGGCTATAACTTTTGAGTGACCTTGGTCTACTTTTAACATACTCCTATCAGTGTGGCTTTGCCTATAAAGTGTTTCTTTAAAAGTGTCTTCTCCCCACAAATCTGTTCGGAGAATGGTAGTTAGTTAGGCCTAAAGTTTTGGTGATTTCTTGCAAATTAAAAGTACATGACTGTTATAACTAAAATACAGAAAAAAGCTAGAACTCTTTGTTAGAGGTGATAGGTTCTCTAGAATAAGCCATCTTCAGTGTCTGTTAACCCATTGTGCAAACAAGGCACCTTCTTTATAACTGAAAATGGTGTCAATTGATTTCTCTCCATTTGTCAAATAAGCTCATCATTGGTGGCACCCAGTCTTCCTTTGATTTTTAGAGTAGCCATGCCTTCTAGGAAAGCAGATCACAATGTCCAAGTACTTTTCAGACTTTCATTTATTTGCTGATGTACTTTTGGTCAAAGCAAATGATCCAGACAGTTCCTGGAGCGAGCAGGAAGGAAGAGAGGTGGGAGCTTGACTAGTGAGGTACCAGGGGCCATTACAAGAACACTGTATCTCCCGTCAAGACTACAAGCCATTTATGGCTGTTTATCTGTTAGAACCACCGAGTTAAGCTGAGCCTAATATTACTTTAATAGTAAGTAAGTATTTTCCTTCCATGTTTCTTTCATTCTCCAACACAACAAAGTGCCCTAGCTCCTTCCCCCTCTGTTCCTCTGATCCATCTATTTTTTTATCTTTAAGCTAAATAATGCTTCAGGAAACCATCCCCATGATATTCAGGTTTTTATATTTTTCTTGCATTACCACAACTTCCCTCTGTAACAATTACAGTGCTCTTAGACTACATGTTCACGAGGACTAAGTCTGTCCAGATTATTCCTGTTCTCAACCCCATTTTAAGTCATGCTTTCACCTATACTTATTACCATTCCTCATACGTAGAAGATAATTAATAAGCCCTTGGTAAATCAGTATTTTCCACAGTAGTTTTTTACAGAGTTAATATGCCACGATTGAGTGGTTGAAGGTCACGTTGTCTCCGGTCCCAAGTTAGTGTCTATTTTCGTCTGGCTCCATTTTCTTTACTTGGGATTTTATTTGTTGTTTTTACTTTTCCTCTTCCTACTGTAGCTTCAGTTTTAGTTTTGTTGTTTGCTTTTATGTTTTAAATTTCTAGATTCTGTTTTGAGGTTGATACTAAGCAAAAGTAGTTTTTATAACATCTTCACTGAGATCACTTCGTAATGACAAGAATTCAGCCAAATATTTTGTATTTCTCTACTTTTCTGCTTTTTATACTCTAAAAAATAAAATTTTATTCTCAGTAATGATTTTATTTTATGTGGAGGTGTCGAGCATAGAATCATTATCAAAATCAGAACATGCAATATTTAATTAAATATTTGTTTGGGTCCAGAGTATGGCTAGACTGATAATAATGGGTTTGCAAAAGTATTTCAGGTGCTGTGGGAAATTACAGTCTTTTACGGGATAAGAAAAGAGTGTGGAAAGTTTAGTCTACTTTGGAGTAACATCTGTGACATAATATAGTGTGTACACAAGAAATTCTGGAGAAACAGAAAGAGCAGGCAGTGATTGCAGCTTGAATAGCCAACCCAGGACTGACAGTTCTTTGCTGAAGAACAACAAGAAGGAAATGGCGTCACTTTCCAGGGTACACCTCCCCTCTCTTTGCCTCTTAGAATTAATGTTGTAAGGGGAAGGTACTGCTGAGTTACTCAGTACTGAGCTGTCTGGAATGCATGTATATGGTCTGATGGTTCTGGTTCCTTCTTAGACGTGGTTGTAGTGCTTACCAGGTTCATAGCCCTTACTGGACTATGAAGAACTGGATTTCTGTCGCAAAGCACTTGTCCTAGCACTTGTTTTTCATTAATATCTTCTTGATTGTGAAAGGCAAGTAATAGAGTTGATTAACTTCAGTCACCTTAGAGGAATGGAAGGAATGTTTGTACAAGTTTAATTAAGCCACTGTTAATCTAATTTAAGGGACAGTTGGTAATTTATTTTAGTTCCTGGAATTTATATATTAAATGTTGCATGTGTTTTTGTTTATACTGTAGTTATTGTGAATTAATCAGGAAAGGCTTTATAAATGCTATAATGTGCCATTTTCAAGTTTTGAGAGCTTAAGTAGCAAATGGAGTGGTTAAGTTTATAATGACAGCAAGTTTTACAAAATATTTCTGAAAATTGCTTTCTTTTTTATAGTGTCAAACTGTAGAAAGTTATAATTGAGTCTTCATTGAATAAGCAGATGTTTTAAGTTTTTGTCAATGTTTAAACTTTTGTTTTTACTTTCTTTGTGTTTTCATACACATCCCTACAGTGTTTTACGGTGTTGATATGAATGCTTTAGGAAGGGAGTTCTGACAATAGAATAGGAAGCAGATTTTTTTCCCCCCTTAAAGCTGTTACATTTTGGTAACAGATAAGTAGAAAGATTGTCAGATGTCTTGGTGTCTTGTTTGATTGTGTTTTCTTTTTCTCTTCACAAATATTTCTGGGCAGCACTACGTCAAAGGGCTATAATCTCTTAATTTTCACTTGAATACATATTCTAGTGTTTTTTTACTTTTGCTTTTTTCTCCCTGAATGGTCTTTGTTGGTCTTTTTCTTTGTTGAAGTTTTCTTTGTTGAGGGTGCAAGTGATTCTCAGTCTTCCTAATGCTGCAACCCTTTAATACAACTCATGCTGTGGTGACCCCCAACCATTAAATTATTTAGTACTACTTCATAACCACAATTTTGCTGCTGTTATGAATTGTAATGTAAATATCTGATGTGCAGGTTGCGTTCTATCCAAAGGCGTCGTGATCCACAGGTTGAGAGCTGGTGTAGCTTCTGGAGTTGTCACCCTGGAATTGTGCTATACAGCAGTACAGGTGTGTCTCCATCAGGCTGCTGTCCACTCATGCTCAGTGTCGTCATTTAAACCAGGTTCCTGTTCCTCGTCTGTATAACCAACTTCTTATGGAAATCTCCCAGTTCCTTCCATGAAGCGTAGCCGAAAATTTTTAATTAAAAGTACAACATTGAGCATTGAAACCCACAATGTCTTTATGAACTTTTGGTCCCTGGTAGTAGTCTTTTCTCACATCTTGATTTTGACATAAATAAAGATGTATTTATATAATAGTTAAAAGGAATTCTTTTACCAGAAGGCAGTTCCTAGGTGTAATTAGATGATACCAAAGTACTATACCTCCAACTCCAAGTCTTAATATAGTCTGCTGTTTATACAGTGCCCATTTTTTTTTTTACTGACCTTAGGCATCATAATTACTTAATCAGATCCTACTTTTGGTTGTTTAGATTGCATATGTTTAAAATCTCGTGATTCATGAAATGGAAGGGAGCTGGTTGGGAGAAGATCATTGGGAGCAGGCAGAACAGGACAGGGTTGTGGAAGGTAAACACATCAATACATTATGTGCCTTATAAAGTGTCATTATGAAAGCCATGGTTGTGTATATGCTAATTAAAATTGGAAAATGACTCATGAAATAGTTTACTTTTATATTTACATTAAAACTGTTTTCATAGCTAATTTCTTAAATTTTGACTTAGAAATGAGATTAATGATCTGGAAGCTGTAATTGTTATTTTTAGATTTATTAGTGTTGTCTGTGTATGTGAATGCACTTGAAGAGAAATAAATATCTGCCTTCAAAGTTATAATATTAAAAAAATGAATCAGGTCAAGTGGGAGTTTGTGTTGTTTCATACTCACAGGAAAGGTGACAAGCAGGTGTCCTGGAGTACCTGTCAGCCCAAGATGTCCCCTGCAAGTGGTGAGGTAGCTTCTGCTGTCGTCAGAGAGTTCCACCTCATCGTACTCATGGGAGAGCCAGTCAGTTGTTAGTCTTCTCTGCTACCTGTGCGAATCACTTTAAATCTCTGCTATGGTTTTACCATTTCTGAAAGAGAGGGTATCATCTGTCTTGATCTGCTTATTACTAGTACTCCTGAGTCTTACTTTCAGGTTTGATCTAGATCTTTTGCTCTAAAGCGGCAATCGTTTTATAGAGGTCAGCTTTCCCTGATAGGGTTCCACTGTTTAAATGTCCTTGTCCTCAAAGTGCAGTGTGATTATGGGCATGTGAAACTATAGGATCTGAAGTTTCCAGTTTCTCACTTGGCAGTTTGTCAGACGCATTGTTTAAGCTCTTTAGTGTTATGTTTCTTGAGTTGTGACGAGTAAAGATTACATAGGGTAGTATTTGAAAGTATGTTTCTAGATACATTTTAAGAATTAATAAATATTACCTTTCAATAATTATTGGTATGAGTATTAATTATAACATCAAAAAAGAAGGGACTTAAGATAATGAATGTTCATTGTGTCCTGTCATGGGAGACTCGGTTGGGTAGTCCTGGCTTGGTGCTTCAGGAGGCAATCAGGGTATCAGCAGGGACTGTGAGTGTTTTGAAGGTAATGGCTGCTTACTTGCTATTTTGCAGACTATGTCTTCGGCAGTGGTGCAGTTATATGCCGCTGATCGGAACTGTATGTGGTCAAAGAAGTGCAGTGGCGTCGCTTGTCTTGTTAAGGACAATCCTCAAAGATCTTATTTTCTAAGAATATTTGACATTAAGGTAAGTTTTGTTTTGATTTCATTTTAACTTGTATCTGGTTAAGCTATCTGCCTTGATTATAATTTAGTCCAGATATTATGATTGTCTTGCATGTGTTTTTAAATTGATATATTAGAAGGCTGAAGTTTGTTGTATATACTTAAGTATGGATATTGGAACCAAATGGGAGTTGGGATAAAAATGTTATGACACCTCTTGCCTATGACTTTATTTTCTGTCCTTTAGTCATTTAATGTCTTACAGTCTTTTTTTTTCTTAACAATCTTTAATGTTCAATATGAAACTCTATACATTGCTCCAAAATCCATATCTACCTGGATAACTGTTTCAGTGTTACTAACCTTTGAGCAGGGTCTTCAGCATACAGAAAAGAATGTATAGAACATGAGATAATTATCTGTGAACTTTACAAGTTTTGGTTAGGTCAGTCTTCTTTGGGATTTTTTTCTTTTTTTGTTTTGTTTGTTTGTTTGTGTTTTGGTGTTTTGAGGCAGGGTTTCTTTGTGTAGTCCTGGCTGTCCTGGACTTGTTCTACAGAGCAGGCAGATAGAGATCCACCTGGCTCTGCTTCCAGAGTGAGTGCTGGGATTAAAGGTATGCGCCACCCCAAATGGCTTTGCTGGGTTTCTTTAAGGATGGTTCTCCATATCTTTTCAAGTGAAAAATCATACTTTCCTGTAGACACAGTCTTAAAATAAAAGTGAAAAAAATTGTGAAGCAAATAATTTATTAGTTTTTCATAAGTTATATGAGAGACTTACGGTAATATAAATTGGTCTATTTTATTACTGTTTTTACTATACTTCAAGTATAAATCAAACTTTATTGTAAGTATGTTTGTACAGGTAGGGAAAGCTATACGTAGGTTCCAGACATCAGCTGCCTGTCTTAGATTGTGTCTTCGCTGATTGAGTGGGCTACACTAGTCCTGCACTTTACCTTCTCGCTGCCATCGCACAGAAAAGTGCTTCTTACCTAGGCCTTTTTGTCTTGACTTTCATCACATACTTTTATTCATCTTGTTTATTATAAATTAGTATTCAGTCCTTTCAGGGAACAACAAATATTTTAGCTTTGCATATGTTGTTACTTATGAAAGTGATTATTTTGCTAAAGGGAATTGTCCTCTGTGCCTGTAAAGAATCTTACAGTTGCTAAGCCTCTATCTTTAGCATTTAAATATGACAATAAGTATAATAGGACAAAAATAAATAAATGTGTAAATAAAACCTAGGCATTGAGCTTTGACACTGCTGCTGTGAGAGAGTTCTCTGGATCACAGCTTGTTTATTTGTTAAATGGGATAACCATCGGGGGACTGTTATAAAATATTGCATTGCAACTGAGATTTAAGTTATGTTACTTTTCGTGAATGCTTCTTAAAATCTGTGCACCCCAGCACACAGCTGAGAGATACGGCATGCCCCTATTACCAACACGGGCTAACTCTGACAGTCATTTTAGAAAAGAAAGAGTATGTACATAGTTTGGAAGAGACCCTGTAAGTAGCTTTGTATTTCTTAACCAACAGTTAAGAAGCACAGTTTCAAAACATAATAACTATAAAACTACACTAGAAAAGACATGCCCACTGTAGCAGTCATATACTTTTTCATATTTTATTTTTTCTTTTCTTTTGTTTTTTACTAAATTGTACTTTATGCAGTTGTCAAAGTTCATCAAAGAACTTCCAAAATATTTACTCTTTGTTCTTCATGGACTAATCATTCATAAAGTAGGACAGCATGTCACATATTAAATCCCAGAGCTCTTATGCAGTCCTTGGGGGCCTCAATGAGATGTCCACAGTGTTCTGTTTTTTTTTCCAGTGATGCACACATTGCCTGCTTTTAGCTTCAGATGGGGCAGAACTTGGAGCTGCTAACCCCAGCACTTTCCTCCATAAGCTTGTTGCTTATACTGTAGCTGTGGGCTTGGCAGTATTCTGCGGATCTCTCATCTCTTGCTTCAATTGGATGTGTCTTAATCACCAGTCTTGCTGCCACGTGATTGATAGTACTTGTACTAGTGTTTCATTAGGCCACTCTGCAGAAGTCTAGAATTCAGTGATTATTATTGAACAGCCCAGAAAAGATGTATTTGATTATTGTGCATCTGTAAGTTGAGGAAAAGGCCAACAGATACTACTGCAGCATTTGGTGGAACATAGCCTTTAATTAGCTAATGGAGCTACACACTGGGGCATCTCACTTGATCAGGGTGATAGTGATAATCTAGTGAGCCCAGTTATGCACTTGGTTAAGTGGTATATATGGTAATGCTACCCTATTGAATGAAACCCCCTTATAGACAGGTTTCACCAAGATTTGTGATATTTTTTTGTCTCATGTGTATATGATATGTTCTTAAAAGTTTTTGTTTATAGAAATGGTTCCTTTAATGAGTTGTTTGCTTTTAGTCCTAGAGGCATTTTTTTAGTAGATTTTAACTTTCCCCCCTTTTTTTCTAGGATGGGAAATTACTGTGGGAACAGGAGCTATACAATAACTTTGTATATAATAGTCCTAGAGGATATTTTCATACCTTTGCTGGAGATGTAAGTCCTGTTTTTGTTTTGTCTTGATGATAATTCTGTTGGCTACTGTCTTAGTTACTTTTCTTCTGCTGTGAAGAGACACCTTGAATAAGGCAGCTTATAGGAGGAAGAGTTTATTTGAAGCTCTCTGTTTCAGGGGTGAATCCATGGCCATCATGGCAGCACTCACAACCACAGGCAGACAGGCCTGGTTCAGGAGCAATAGTGAAAGCTCCCATTTATCTGACCCACAAACCGAAGGCAGAGAGAGCTAGCTGGGAATGACACAAGTCTTTTCAAACCTCAAAGGCCACCCACAGTTTCACAGCCACGCCAACTAGGCCACACTT
Source organism: Pachyuromys duprasi (assembly GCA_028658305.1). Classification (NCBI taxonomy): domain Eukaryota; kingdom Metazoa; phylum Chordata; class Mammalia; order Rodentia; family Muridae; genus Pachyuromys; species Pachyuromys duprasi. Next base: position 25,929,360 of record CM053763.1, read on the forward strand.
GTTTAATCCTTCCCAAACAGTTCTGACAGCTGGGGACCAGGCATTTACACAGAGCTTATGGGGGGCATTTTCATTCCACCTACCGCAGTTGCCTTGTTTCTAGCTACGTTCTTTATAAAGCTCTGTTGAAATCAAACTTAATGATTTTCTTTTCTGAAGATCAACTATTCAGTTGTTAGGTTTCTGCCATGTAAGGAAGCCTTTCTAGCAGTCTTACTTTACCTTTTCTGTGCTTTTTGCCTTAAAGTTGCTTAAAACATGACTTTCCTCCTTTCGAAGTGTGCTTCTGTGGATTGTCATTATTTTTGTTATATAAAGCTAAAATTCATGCACTTTGTTGTTTATTCTTTTTGATGGAAATACTTAAGACTTGTCAAGTTGCTCTTAATTTTGCCAATGAAGAAGAAGCAAAAAAGTTCCGAAAAGCTGTTACAGACCTGTTGGGCCGACGACAGCGGAAATCTGGTAAATGCCTCCTTGTTTTCCTTTTCCATTCTACACATAAAATGAGCCAGCAAACTGATTGTCAGTCAGGTGTGATTCATTGACTGGTACTGTATAAACTGTAGATGTTGAGGTCCATTTGCCCATGTACATAGGATCTGGCTAGTTTTTGTCATGGCACAGTTGAAGTATTGTGGCAGCATCCATATAAGCTGGAATATTTACTGTCTAGCTGTTCCCACAACAAAGCTCCATGATACCAGCCTCAAAAGAAATATTTTTATTTCAGTAACATTTCTCTGCTGATAAAATTCCATGTTCACTGACTTTAAAATTTTCAGTATTAATGGCATTTTTAAAAGCAAATTTAAGTACTTTTATGTTTGTAAATGAACACTTTGGTGAAGTTCCATTGTTTTTTAATCATTACAAGAAAAGAATTTAATGATTATTTAGTACTGCCAAATACCCACTGTTCAGATATCCCAGTGTGTTACTGCCGTCTTTTTTTTAACTTTTTGTTGATCCTTTGTGAATTCAATGTCATGTACCCAATATCACTCATCTCCCCATCCCTCCATATCCACCTTGCAACCTCCACTAAACAAAAACAAAGAATAAAAAATAAAATGAAACAGAACAAAATCTTGCTGTGGAAACTGTAGTGTGTCACACAGATACACTACAAACAGCTTACCTGAAAATGTACATTGCAGTGAGTCTTTGGTCTGGTTCGAGGCCTCTGACTTCCACATTGTCAATACTGGGCTCTCACTGTGAACCCCACCCCCCCAACAAATTTTAAAAGTAAAAGATAAAGTAAACCAAACTTTTTGCTTCACTATATCTTCTATTTATGGTGAATAAATAGGAGGATAATTAGGGCCTTGCTTTTGTAAAGACAAGAGCAGTTTTTAATTTTTGTTCAGAAAGTATTTAATGTTCTGATAACAAAACCTAACCTTTACCCATCTTATGATTCGGTATCTTCGTTGTGTTTTGTTTTTGTCTCCCTACCCCCACACCTCATTGTGTGTCTGTATGTGTGTCTGTGTATCTCTCTGTCTGTATATTTGTGCCCAGGTGCACCTGGTGTATAGAGGCATGGAAATGATATATTTGTTTTTGGGTTTCTTCCTTGATCACTTTCTACTTCATTGAGTCAGAGTCTCTGGCTAAACCTTGCGCTGATAAGTCCAGCTAGCTATCTTATTCTGGAGCTCCCCTGACTCTGCCACCTGCAAAGTCTTTTCATGAATTCTGGAATCCTAATTCTAGACCTCACACTTCCCAGGCAAGCACAGCATCCCTGAATCGTCTCTCAGGGCCTTCAGTATCGGTTTTAGTACGTTTTATGATGGTCATCTAGTGGACCTTTGGGAAAACCTTTACCAGAATAAATGGCATTTTGACATGAAAAAAAAATCAAAAGCACTTGTTAAAAGTAATTTATTTGAAACCGGTTGGTAAGTTCAGGATGCCTTTTACTTAGGGTAGGAATTCTGCATATAGTGGCTATCTAAACTTTAGGTAAAGGGTTTCAGCTGCACAGAGAACATGGCCTTAAGGATACAGCCGTGTTGGTCACTGTGTCTGGCTCCTCATACTAAGTTAAACCCTGTCTCCTCTGTTACCTTAGTCATATGGGTCTAGCTTGTAACAGCAGATTAATCTGTTTTCTCTCCTTCAGTACTTGCCATTTGTAGCCCTTACCACATTCTCTCTCAGGTGTTCTCTTCAGTCTTACTGCTTCCACATTTTTGAAGTGGTTCTATGATGCAATTTTAGATTTAGTCATCTTGAGTTCTGTGCTTGCAGTTCACCAGCTTACATGGTCCTTTTCAATATGTAAAAATATTTGAGCATAGCATTCACATTGTAGTATGAGCAGGCCTATGATACTGAAACATCCTACACTACACACACACTGTTCTGTTAATATGATTAGCAAGTGTCTCACATGAGCCTCTCATTCTGTCCTGTTCAACCTTCCTTTTTTTTTTTACCCCCACATAAATGGCTTCCAACCAAGGATATATGTTTTCCAGGTTTGCTCTTAAAACTTGCATTTTAAACCTTTTATTTATCTCAGTATACTTTATATTTAAGTAAACACCATTCTGCACGTAGAAATTAATGTCACTATGAAAATAAAGATTCACAGTATAGAAACTGCTTTCTTTAAATGATCAAATTTTTGCTTCATCTGATCATGAGATAGAATATTATATCTTTGTTTCCCATTGGTAGGATTTTTAATTTGTCTACCAATTGAATCTTACTGATTAGGCTTGTTATTATTTATAAGCTAATTAATTTACTACATTAGTCATTAATATTTCTTTTAAAATTTTAAAGTTAGAAAAATATGTAAAGATAATAATTGTTTAAAATTCTTTAAACACAGCCAGTCATGGTGATGCATACCTGTAACCTCAACTCTTGGGAGGCAGATGCGGGATAATTGTCCATGAATTTTTGGCCAGCCTGGCCTACATAGCAATTTCTGGGTCAGCCAGTGCTATCTATCAAGATCCTGCCTCCAACAAACAAAAAAATTGTTAAAGTGTGCTTTAGGGTGGGGGGAGCTCTGTTTTCTTCATGATTTGGCTATTTCATGTTAGATCTCATATGTATTATATATACGTGTGTATGTGTGTACATGTACACCCCTCAAAGTCCCTCAGTTTTAGCTGTCTCTCCCCATGTTCCCTCCCACTACCCTTCCTATTCCCACTTGATCCTCCTAGAAAATCCCACTCATAAAAATTTATTCTATATCTCTTTCCTAATGAGATCTCTATTCCCTCTAGTCCCTTACTCTATACCTACCCTGTGTGGTTTTGTATATAAATTGTAGCTTGGTTATTATTGGCTAGTTTCCCAGCGTGCTCTCCATTTCTTCCCCTGTTGTCTGTCTTTGCACACAGCTGAGACTCTATTTTGAGTATAGACTTTTCTTGTCTCCTTGCCACTTGTCCTTCCACCCGAAAGCTTTCTGTATGTGCTAAGTAAACTGCAGCTCATAGCCTTCCACCGTGAGCTTCATCGCAATGAGCCCCTGAGGTGTTGACTAGCTTCCCCTGAGCACTCCTGTCCAGTCCTCATGGCATTGCCTCACACTGAGCTTAAGCTTTTGAATGTGGTTTTTTTTTTACTTGGATATCTATATTTTTATTAGATATAGTCTGTTTTTATAATGTATCTTATGTAATTAATGCTGGGGTTTTTGTTGTCTTTTTTTTTTCTCTAACAGAAAAAAGACGAGATGGTCAAAATGGTAAGCTTTTGGTGATTGATTAAAAAAACAGTCTCAAATTACAGTTTAATTATTATAGAAATGTATAGCATGGATTAATACTTAATACTTATGATTGAATACCATAGTCTAAGTTCTTCTTACTTTCATTTTATAGAATGATAGGCAAAACTTAGAAATTTACTGTTCTTAATTTCCTAACATAAAGTGAAAGCACAGTGTGAATTGGGTATTACTCTGTTTTCTACCCCCACATTCGTGGTTTAGGAACTGCATGCTCTTAGGGCTTTCTTACAGATACTGCATTTATTTGGTATATGTGTTTATTTCTTTTCAAGTTTTTTTTTCATTTTAAAACACTTTACAACATATTTAATATTTGTCATGTGTTATGTAACACAACTTTGTTAAAGTGAACATTTACTTGTGAAAGTGTATTTAGTATTAACTGTAGTTGTATATAGCCCACTTGTGTTTGGCAATGAACTCTTAAATGTGATGAGTAACTATTCTTCTCCTCATCATGTTCCATGTTCTTGTCACTGGAGATAGGCTTCATTGTTTTGAATATATTTTAATGTGAACCTTAAAAGTAAAATCCTATTGCTCGGGAATCTTCTGAAAGAAGGGGGAGATCAAAGACCTGGAGGGGACAGGAGCTCCACAAGGAGAGCAACAGAACAAAAAAATCTGGGCCCAGGGGGGTTTTTGAGACTGATAATCCAACCAACGACCATGCATGGAGATAACCAAGAACCCCTGTACAGATGTAGCCCATGGAAGCTCAGTGGCCAAGTGGGTGCCCTAGTAAAGGGAACAGGGACTCTCTCTCACATGAACTCAGTGGCTGGCTCTTTGATCACCTCCCCCTTAGTCGGGAGCACCCTTACCAGACCACCGAGGAGGACATTAAGCCAGTCCTGGTGAGACCTGATAGGCTAGGGTCAGATGGAAGCTGGGGAGGTCCTCCCCTATCAGTGGACTAGCTGCTGGTTTTTAAATGCTTCTCAAATCCTTCCTTCAGAACTTAGAAATATTATTCAGGGAAATTTGTTTAACATTTAATATAGGATGACCATTAGTGATTTTTGAGGTCTGTGTCCTTTATACAAGTAGATTATCTTTTAATTTTGTCCTTAAATCTATTTTCCAGATAAAAATAACATGGACCAGACATAGATGTATTAATTTTATTTTTTAACCTTTTAAAAATTTCAGTGGGCAATTGCCTTCAGTATTGTTTTTTGCATAGGAATATTTCTAATAATAACTGCTGTGGGATATAAAAGATAATCAAATGCTTAGCATAATGATCAATAAATGTTAATTATCATAATGGTAATAATAGTAATAATGAAGGAGGGTCCAGTTAATTATTATTTTCCACCTGCCAGGCATTGTTCAATAATCTTCTAAAGTAGCTCCTGTTTTCTCCCATGTAATAGATGGAAAATAGGAATATTCCTACTGAGTTGCTCATAATTTTCTTATCTTTCTTAGACTATTCTTGGTTTTGGTTCATTGGGTGGGTGGTTTTATTAAGACAGAATCTCTGCACAGCCCTGACTGTTCTGGAACTCACAATCTAGACCAGGCTGGCCTTGAATGCACAGAGATTCTCCTACCTCTGCCTCCTGAATGCTGGGGTTAAAGGCACTCTTGGTTTTTAAATCCTGAATTTATAGTTTTGGCCTTTTGGTCTAATAGTCCTAACTTGTTTTTATTAAATAAATGGGAAAGTTTGTTTGTTTGTTGTATTGTTAAAGGGAAAAATTATGCTGCCAGTATTGCCAATGCATTCATACTTTCCAATTTATAAAAATACTTAAATGTACGGATATATCACATATATGGTAGTGAGTGATGAGATACATTATGGGAGTTTTAAGACATTAAGTTTTGCTCCTTCCATGGTGTGGACAGCAGTGATGCATAGTGTTACTGAATTTTGATGTGTCACCACTAGATGGCAGTATGTAACTATTAAAAAGACACTTTATTTGGAAGTTCCGTATATTCCTAAAATGTAATTTGGTTTTCTGCCTCAGTAGGCCTCTTGCCACCTGTTTCTCAACTCTTACCTTAGGATAGTTCTCTGTTGTCATTATAACTAAGTGGAAACTTGAGTTACTTTAGATTACAGAGGGAGGGTTAGAGTCCAGACCATCATGGTGGGGAGCATGGCAGCCAGCAGGGTGCGAGAGCGGGAGCGGAGAGCTTACACCTCGATCCGGAAGCAAGAGGCAAAGAGAGCTAACTGGGAATGACATGGGCTTGTGAAAGCTCAAAGCCCTCCTGTGACCACACCTCCTCCTACTTCCCAAACAGCTCCACCTACTGGAGGCCTTTGTATTCAAACATGTAAGCCTGTAGGGACCGTTTTCATTCAAACCAACTCACCAGACTCAAGCTTTGATTCTTCTTTATAACTAGTGATATTTTGATATATTTTGAAAATTGTTGTTAGGTAATGAACTCAAAAGAAACTTAGTCTTAGAGGTTTTGTCAGAAAATTGGATATTAAAATAGGATGTTTAAAAAACATGTTGACTTTAAGTTTGGGAACTCATAAGAATGTGTTGTACTGAGACTTTTATTTCTTTAGATAATCTTTGTGAATTTTAACCAAGTGTGGGCATCATTTAGGATAACTCCTAAAGATATTACTGACATTCTCTGAAGGTCCCTAGGTGTTTCTACCATTAGATCTTTACAAGAGTTCTAAGTGTTAGAATTTCTTCTACTTTAAGTAGTTGAGCCTTGTGCTTTCTGATAGCCAACTGCTATATATACTGGTCCTTGACTCTTCCAGTTTGGGGTGAAGGGATGGGTGGTAAAACATTTTTTTAAGTTGTTATTTTTTTTTGTTTTGTTTTGTTTGTTTTTGTAAATAAGGTTGAAACAGAAGACAAAGTTAAGGATTTCATCACTTTCTTTAAACTGTTGTTTTGTGTGGTATATATCATTTTACCAGCATTACAGTAAAAAAATAATTAAGAGACTAGGTTAATTAAATTTTATAGAAATTAATATACTTCATGAGATTTAAAGTAAAGGAAGTAGGCATAAGTTACATAAAACACAGCAAATTATAAATTATTCTACAAACTTCTCTGAAATTGTATGTCTCTCATACAAATTTGGCTCTCATTGTAGGTCCCAATCTACCTATGGCTACAGTTGACATAAAAAATCCAGAAATCACAACAAATAGATTTTATGGTTCACAAGTCAACAACATCTCCCACACCAAAGAAAAGAAGAAAGGAAAAGCTAAAAAGAAAAGATTAACCAAGGCAGATATTGGAACACCAAGTAATTTCCAGTAAGGTTCTTTTTCTGTGCTGTCTTCACTTAACAAAGACCGATCTTGCTGCATTGCCTAGGCTGGCCTTGAATTTACAGAGCAGTACCTGGGATTACAGGTGTGCACTACCACACCCAAATTGATCTTCATTCTTTTTATGTAATCTTTGCTGCTTTTGATTTTGGTTTGGGAGGTACTATGTAATACTCGCTTTTCTGTTGTTGTGGTAGACTATTTCAATAAAAAGCAACTTAGAGGGAAGTTTGTTTTGGTTTACTTTTCCAGAGGGGAGGTCAGCCATTGTGATGGAGAAGCATTACTGCAGGAGTGTTGGACCAGCTGGGCATTTGGGATGCAGAGAGAGCAGGGCCAGGCTATAAACCTCGGTCTTGCCACCAGTGATAAACTCATAGGAAGGCTCTACCTCATAAAGGGTCTACAGCCTCTCATATAACAAGATCAGCTCAGGACAAAGTTTTCAGATACATGAGCCTTTGGGGGACATTTAATATTCAAAATACAGCAGGAAGGATGGGTGCATTCATCAGGCTTTTTAAATTTCTGTTGTACATAGAATAGCTTTATTAGGAAAAAGTGAGAAGGATCTCCGAAGGAGCAGGCTTTCAGAAAAAATACCCACATCATTTGATTTTAATAATTAGATATGTTTCAGTAGTGTTTATGTTATTTGTTTCTTGAAACACTGGATTTTCTGTGTTGCCCAAGCTGGCCTAGAATTCCAAGTGTCCAGGCATGTGTGTACTACCAAGCCAGGCTTGTGCCATTAGTCTGACAACTTACTTTTCAACTTATCTGAAAAGAAGCATTAGATCTCTTTTTTTTTTTTAATTCAACTAGTTGTTGAACATAATGTTTTTTCACTTTGATGTATAAATAGAATGGAAGATGTCTGCAAGAGATGTGTAGAGGCAAAATAAATTGGGCAATTGGGCTGTATAGAACAGATTTCAAGTATTTATATACTTGTATGCATTACTTTTCTAATTTTTCTGTTTTTCTATTAGGCACATTGGACATGTTGGATGGGATCCAAATACGGGTTTTGACGTAAGTGTATTTTTTAGTTGTATTTCCTATCACTTAAATACATAGGAATGCTATGGCTTATCCTTGGATTTTTATTTACAGTTTTAAAACCATTTTACAGCTTAAAATTACATAACCATTTTAAATAGTATATAGTGCTGCTGAGGTTTGAATTCATAGTATTCTGTCACAGTTGCTAAGTCTCTTAAGACAAAATGTTTTTCTTCCTTGATTATGTGCTTTGAATGCAAAAAGAAAAAAATAATTTAATAATTTCAGGAGAATATATCATATTACTGGAAAAATAGTATAATTAAATTTAAGTATCCTGTTACAGAATTATCCTGTTTGTTTCTAAAGTGATTATTCTTTGAGGCGTTATCATTACTCATTTGATTAGCACTGACAGCACAAAGAGGTTCTTGCCCTCAAATTTTCAAACTGTGTGTGTAATTCAGGATTGAAGCCAAATCTTACTTAGGACAATTTGGAATAGATGAACACAAGGTCTAGTCTTGAGTGGGTTAATACAAATAGGAATAGGATGCCCTCTTTGAAGGCATGGAAGAGATGAGATAAAATAGAAAATCTCTCTTGTTTTTATCTCTTCATAAAAACATTTAATGTTAGCATTTACATTACATAACCATTCTAAAAGTCTATGAATCTAACTTCAGTAGAACATAAGTAAATTTTAAGTTTGCCGTGTTTGTTTTGGAACAGAATTGCCTACTTAGAAGTTGTCCTCTCTTTTGTAGCTAAATAATTTGGATCCAGAATTGAAGAATCTTTTTGATATGTGTGGGATCTCTGAGGCCCAGCTTAAAGACAGAGAAACATCAAAAGTTATTTATGACTTTATTGAGAAAACAGGAGGTGTCGAAGCTGTTAAAAATGAACTCCGAAGGCAAGGTAACTTTTAGTTTATTTTGGCACTTGGCTATTTTTTTCTTTTGAATTTTCTAAGATTAGCTTTGTGGTGGACAACTATGCCCTTCTCCTTGAACAGAATGTTTGAATTTGTGGATGGCAAATCTGACCCAGTGTCACTACATCTTACATTATTTTGGTATTAACAAAAGCCTTGAGCGAGGGGCATGGTGGGATGACCTTTAATCCCAGCACTCTGGAGGCACAGCAGGCAGATTTCTGAGTAGTCTCCATGGAATTCAAGGGTTACATAGATAACTACATAGTGAGACCTTCTCTTTAAAACAAACAGGTGAGGGGCTGGAGAGATGGCTCAGCACTGTCTGCTCCTTCAGAGGTCCTGAGTTCAATTCCCAGCAACCACATGGTGGCTCACAGCAACTATCCATACTGAATATGATGCCCTCTTCTGACATGCAGGCACCTATGCAGAAAGAATGCTCATATATAAAATAAATAAATAAACTTTTAAGAAACAGGCAAAAACTTAACATTATTATTGGCATAAAAGGCACCATGTAATCTGTAATAAAAACATTTTTAGAGTATAAATTAAAATTAGTAAAATCTTTCTTTTTTGACATAACAATTTCTCTTTTTATTTTTTTCCCTAGAGTATAATACTTTGTTTTGGCAACCTTGATGTGGGTAATTTATAGAACTTTGATTTGGTTGCTTCCCATCACTTAGGACAGTCGGGAGCAAAGATGATTGGTAACCTTTGCAGTCACACTTCAGCACTTCAGCACCGTCTGCATTTGGAACCCAGTTTCTTCTACTCTGTACTCACACTAGTGTAGCTGAGTAAAGCTCCAGTTCAAGTCTTGAATCTGACTATCATTTGAAAGTGGGTATTTAGCTTACCCTTGTCTGGTTTTTAACTGCTGAATCTCACTTGATCTTTGAAAATGTTCATAGTAAAGTCTGAGAGTCTTTATAGCTTAAGGTGGAAGCAAACCAGCCATATTGTTGCTGTCTACACACCTAGCTCAATAGAAACTAGCATGGCGCTAATTTATCTTACTAGCAGACAAATTACACTTGAAATAGTGTAGATTTTAAAGCATACTATGCTACAGTATCATTTTACAAGCTGTACAGTGATTACTGCTATGTCCAGGTAAAGGAACGTCTGGAGGCTATCTCTGCCTTGCCCACTGGTGCTCAGGGCTATTCAGCTCTGTTAGTGCGTGTGCAAGTTGTTGTTCTTGCCTAATGGAAAGTGGATCATACTAATTAGACTTTTTTCTTTTTTTAAACTTTGCTATAGCTATCTTAAAGACAGTTAGGCAAGGCATTTCCTTTGAGTTGCCCTAAAAACAAAAAGTCATAGCCTTTGAAAATTATGTTGACACTGAATATCAGATAAAAAAATATATATTTCAAGAACCACGCTTTTTCAGTGTGGAACCTACTACACATCAAAAGATGGTTTTATGTAAGATGTTTTTTAAAAAGTAGATTTTGTTTGTATTTTATTTGTAATTGTGGGTTTATGTATGGAGGTGTTGGTTGTTATGTGCTTCTCTATGGGGGTTGGTTATGCCTGTAAGTACAGTGCTTGCAGAAGCCAGAAGAGGACATTGGATCCCTGAGAACCAGCTTCATCAGCCAGTTGTGAGTTGTCTATCATGGGTTAGGAACTGACCTGGGATCCTCTTAGTCTCTCCAGCCCAGATATATATTATATATATATATATATATATATATATATATATATATTTTAATTAAGAACAAAAAGATAAATTAACGGCTTATTTTTTCTAGAGAGAAACACATGTAAATTAATGGAGACATTAATGAAATTTGTCTTAGCCTGCTTGAATTAAATCTTAAGTCATTTATTTTATAAAATCATGAGATTTATAAAGGCAAATTTGTGGTTTCCATCATATCTCTGTGTGTAGCTTGTAGGTATTTAGTCTGTTAACTTGTAACAATCTGTTCTTCAGGTCCACCACAATGGAGCGGTATGTATGTGGAACAACAGTATTTAAACCAGTGCTCTGAGTTTTGCATGATTTGCTGTGTTGATTTTAGAGTAGCTAGACTTCTTCCGTCCAGCCTTCAACAACTAATGTTTTGACCAAAAAGATTTTTGTTTGTTGTTGGGGTTTTTTTGTTTGTTTGTTTTGTTTTTGTTCTTTTTTTGAGACAGAGTTTCTCTGTGTAGTCTTGACTACCCTGGAACTTGCTCTGTAGATCAGGCTGGCCGAACTCATAAAGATCTGCCTGCCTCTCTCTCAGGAGTGCTGGGATTAAAGACATGGACCACCACCACCTGACCTGAACTAATAATTTTCAAACGTGTCAGCCTTTTTCTGTGCATGAACACAAGGATTTTTTTTTCTCTCCTATGAGATTCCATGTTCTTGTAGATTAATCAAAGGTATTTATATATGTGTTGTATATTGGATCTAAATGGAAACTATTTTTGTAACTTTCATGTTTTCTTCATTACTTTTTTTTTTTTAAATTGAAAAATAACAATTGTCATTTCCTTCTGGTGTTTGTGGTGACTCTTAAAGTTTCTCACACTGGTGCCTGCGTGCCTAGCATCTTGGTGCATCTGTTCTAACAGTGTGACAACTGTCTTTTCTCTGCTAATTCTTTCACATCTATCCCTGTGGTGTGGTGTGTTTCTGTGTTAGATAGAATAAAGACAATACAAAGTAAGCATTGGAAATACATTATTTTTCTTAAGAAGAACAGTGAAGTTTGCTGTCAGACTTCGTAGGCAAGAACACTGACTGCTCACTCAGAAGACTCTGGTTTGATTCCCAGTACCCTCATGGCAGCTTACAGCTGTAACTTTAGTTCTGGCTTCCATGAGCACTCATGGTGTACAACATATGTGCAGGCGGAACACTTAATGTACATGAAACAAAACAAATACATATTATAATAGAAGTGTCAGTAGTGTGAGGGCTCCTTTCCTCTTGTACTACTGTAGCAGGCAGATGCTCCTAACAGTGGTTTGAGTAATGTTGCTCAGTTCTCTGTACACTTTACATAGCTATATATCTGGGTATAGTTCTAACATCTCTAAGATCCCTAAAGGTCAGTTTTTTTCTGATCAGTCTTTAAACAAATGGAGAAATGATGTAGGACTTAATGTTACATGTATTTGTTTATGTCATTGGTAAAATCAGTCTCCAGAAATACAATATTTACTCCTTAAAGAATTTACTCCTATTTCCCAGCATAATTCTGATATCAGTGTACTTCTGAATATTTTTCTTAATATGTCTTACATCTTCACTTAATGAGATTAAGAATAGGAGCTGTGACTACTGGGGCAATGCTAAGTTTTTATTAATAACTTCAGTGTAATTTTGTAATTCATAAAAAATCTGTTTATTCATAATTCAGTTCTACATAAGTAATTGAACATTTAACCAAACAACCTGCTGAGCAGTTTTTGGTGATGTAAAACATTGTTTTACAAAGAAGAAGGACATGTAAAGTAGATAATGAAAGTTTACATTTGAAAGAGAAAGTTTTATGATTAACTAATGTTAATTTTAATAAATCTTGCCACACAATAAAATTTGTATCTAAGTTTATACAAAATCTAAATGTATTTAATTCTAAAGGAAAGTTACTCAATTACTATCAAAATGTAAATAGTCAAAATGTAAGATAATGCTTACAGAGTGTTTAATTACATTGTTATATGAAGTAAAAATGTATATTTTCCTAAATATTTTGGTGTTGGGATGGGTACTGGTGATCAACCCGAGGGCATGTTTATATAAAGTAAAAATAAAAATGTATATTTTCCTAAATATTTTGGGGTTGGAGTGTGTGCTGATGACCAACCCCAGGGCATGTTAGGCAGCATTTTACCAACGAACGCTGATTTTGCTTTTATCCTTTGTCTAATTACATATCATGTGCATGCCATGCACAGGTGTGTGTGTTATGTGCATACTGACAGAGTCCAGAAGAAGATCAGAACCTCTGGAGTTCAGGCAGTGCCAGCTGCCTGATGTGGGCTCTGTGGACTCAGCTGGGACCCTCTGCAAGAGCAAACACAGCTTATTTATTGCTCCTGAGCTGTCTGTCCAGCCATGTTTTTCTTATTGTCCTCATAACTAGATTGTATTGTTTATTGACAGCAGGAAGGTGATTTTTTTTTTTTTTGAGACAGGATTTTTCTGTGTAGCCCTGGCTGTCCTGGACTTGCTTTGTAAACTCACCTGCCTTTGCCTCCCCGAGTGCTGGGATCACAGGCATGCCAGGCTTCAGGAAGGTGGTTTTTAAGCTCAATATTTGTTTCCAAATAAAATTGGAAGAGATCAC
>CM053763.1:25942751-25983795 GCA_028658305.1 Pachyuromys duprasi
GTACTCTTTCTGTCTGTTCTAAATTTCACATGGAGAGAGATTATTACAGTATGTTTGCAGTTCATTGTTGCAGACTTTAAATAAAAGATACTTTAAAGAAACTACCTACTAAACTAAGGGGAATTTAAAGTAGCCCTGTTTAGAAGCAATTGCAGTAGTCTTGATAAGTCCAAGCAAGTAACTGTATGAAAATGAAAGCATACTCTTAAACACTAAAGTTTTATATTTTGAAATTAAAATAATAAAAAATAAGAGTCCTTGGACAATTGAAAAAGATTCCAACTCTTAGAATTTATAACAGTGATGGTGTATAAGTTTGGATTCTCTGACTTAGAGAAAATAAGACCATTTCATCATCTTCTAAAGGTCAAAAACACTCCGCCTTGCACTTCAGTTACAGATAGCTATCTCACCTTGCTGTGTGTGGGCTAGAGATCAGAGTTCAGGTCTTAATGCTTACATGGCAAGTACTCTGCCCTCTGAGCCATCTCCACAGCCACAGAGATTCCCTGCCAAGGATTTATAATTGAACTGGATAATTTTCTCCTCCGAGGTGTCTGATGGCCAAGAGTCCACACCACCAACACCCGCACCCACTTCAGGAATTGTGGGTGCACTCATGGAAGTGATGCAGAAAAGGAGCAAAGCCATTCATTCCTCAGGTATTTTTGAATGATCTAAATGGCAATGGGGGTGCTTTTATATGATAGCGGAAGCTCTGCAATTTCTGTTTATTTTTATTTCTGTATGTTTGAGGCCAGCCTGGTCTACAGAGCGAGTCCAGGCTAACCAAGACTACACAGGGAAACCCTGTTTTGGAAAAGAAAGAAGGGAAGGGAAAGGAGGAAGGAAGGAGAAAATGCTAATAGAATCTTTGACAAATGGCCTCTAAACAAGGCATGAAAAGAAAGAAGGGAAGGGAAAGGAGGAAGAAAGGAGAAAATGCTAATAGAATCTTTGACAAATGGCCTCTAAACAAGGCATGAGATTACGTAGTCTCATTTCTGTAATATTCTGTCAGTGAGAGCTGCAGTGGCGATGATAGCGTGGCACTGGTACAGAGACAGACACCCAGGCCAGTAGGAAAAGATAGAGGAATCCAGAGATAAACACAGTGATGAACAAAAAGTACACACTTGAAAAAGGACAGCCTGCTGAGTAAAGGTGCTGCAAAACTGAATGTCCGCTTGCACAAGAGTGGAGGTAAACAATTTTCATTCATCCTGCACAGTTAGTACTAGATCAAAAGACCTTAATTTAAAACTCAGAATGCTGAGTGGCGTGGTGGTATTAATCCTAACACTGGAGAGGCAGAGGTCGGCAGATCTCTGTGAGTTCAAGGACAGCCTGTGCTACCCAGAGAAACCCTGTTTTACAAACAAAAAATTGGAATGCTAGAGAGAGGGGATTAGATTTCTTTTGCTTTTCTCTCCCTTCTGCTACTTTTCAGATTCTGATACTAATAATGAAATAGTTCCTTAAAGGATTGCTGTCATACACAAGAAGAGAAGATACTCTTATGTTTTTATCTGGTCTATACGTTTAGTGTAATATACTGGGTACTTTCTTGTTCTTTGTTGTTTTAAACATAAGTATTCAGTACTGTTAAACTTGGCCTTAGGTTTTGTGAGGTGTAGGTATCAGGAAACTAATAGAATGTGGACATGAGCTTGTAGAATTGGATGGCATCAAACCCTGAATTCATTCAGAGAATAATGACTGACCACTGCTAAACAGTACTCCTGTGCTGTTGAGGATCCTCTGATACGTAACAGACCAATGCTTTTGTGGAGCTTGTATTCTAGTATGAAGACGTACATTCATACTAAATTCAGTCTAAGAAACTGAGGTAGTAGAATTATGAGGAAAGGGAAATGGCATAAACAGTTACTGATTCTGGGGAGAGGTTACACAGAATGGTCAGGAAAAGCATCTTTCAGGAGGTGCTTTCTGGGTGGGGTCTAAATGATGAGACAGCCAGAAAGAGGAGAAAGCTACTTCAGATGCTGGAATGTGGAGGGAAAGTTTAGAGGGAGTGAGGGGCAGAACTGCAAATGATTGTGCTAGAGATGGTGAGTGGTAACACAGAGAAGGAGAAAGAGTTAGGAGAGCAGAAGGGCTGAGCAAGTCATGTGATAGTTCAGAGGGGGCTCATAGTGTTTCCGGGCAGTAGTAGGCAGCTGCAGGGGCCTTTAAGAGGAAGAAGATGACATTATAAATATAGAGTTTGAGTATCCCTCTGTTTGCCTAAGGTGAATCTACTGGAGAACAGCAGTGATTGAGGTAAAACCTGACAGTAGGCATGGACTGTGGTAGAAAGGCAGAGACTTGATGGAGGAATAGGAAAAAATAAATTATAAATGACTCATGCCTGCTCACCTGAAAGAATGATGATGTCATTAAGATGGGGCAACTAGAGTCAAGGGAGAAAAGGAGATCGTGGGAAGAGAAGAAACTTAAGTTTTACTTTGCAAATTTATGTAAAGCATATGAACGTAGTTGTGCTCAGCATGTGCACCCAAGTTTCATATTGACGGAGATCTTTTTCACGTAGGTACTGAGGGACTAAAACCCAAATCTTCTCGGAAAGGGGCAGGGAGGAGATGAGGGAGGGAAAGGGGGGGATAGGGAGGGAATGCAGGAGGGGGATACAGCTGGGATACAAAGTATATAACCTGTGATTAATATAAAATTAAAATGTTAACATTAAAAAAATAATAATAAACATACAAAAGAATGTTGCCAAAAAAAAAAAAAACCCAAATCTTGGATCTCCTGTTCTCATTTTTTTTACCATTCATAGACTGTAGATTGATTTTATTGGATTAATTTTAAACTATTGTAGTAAGTAGATTTTAGAATTAAATGTATCTTTCAGGAGTTAGCTAGTTGGAGAAGTGACTTGAGAATTATGTCATTTTATTTATGTGTGTTTAACTCTTGGTTTTGGGTTAATTTTTAGATGAAGATGAAGATGATGATGATGAAGAAGATTTTGAGGATGACGATGAGTGGGAAGACTGATCTATATATTATATATATATTTTTAAGGTGAAATACTAAACACTACTTTCTGTCTATTGATCTGTAAAATTATCATGTAAATGTTCTACCAATTTGCTGTATATTTTTGTTGCCTTTTTTGCTTTTTTTTTTAAATTAATCTGTGCAATACCTCATTTAATCTGTAAAGGTTTGTTATAATCTTATAAAAAGCTACTCCCTGTTACTGTGTGCAAGTTTACAGCAGGATGCTCACGTGATTTGTGAATATTTTCATTCCATCAACAGGGGAGTTTAATTATGTGTGAGACTGACACAAACCTTAATGTAATTTAGTTAGAGTGCCAGAAGGAGAACACTATTTTCATACCCTACTTTTTCTGTACCTAAATTTTCTTAATAAAATTTAGTATAGCACTACATTCTTTTTCAAGTGATGTAAACTTTAGTTTCTTTAGCCCCTTCCTTTTGAACATGACACCACACATGAATGTTGATGCGGATGCATTGCACAGTTCTCGAGACCCACCCCACTAATGCAGGTGTTCAAGAGTAGTAATATATCTTGCTTAACATCACTACAGACACACTAATGAAGAGGACAGCAGCAGTGTTGCCTCCTGTGGGTAAGCAGAGGCCTCTGCAGGCAGGAATCCTGATCAACCCTCACATACCTGTACATGACCAAGGTTACCTTAATGCTGTGACAATGTGACAGGCTCTTTTTAGCAAGGAATTCAACACTTGGACTTAGTCCTCAAAATAGCTTAAGTTAACATTTTTGGATGTAGTTCCATGCATCCTAAACAATTGTCTTGCCCGTATTTGGCTCGAGGTGATATCAGAACAAGGCTGAAATGGAATGCAGTTAACTTTGTATTTTACAGTTATTGTATTCAAAAATACCAATTGTGAAAGTCAGATTTTTTTTTGGCAAAAGTATGCATGAATGCTAAATCTTGCGTATACTATATGTTTTTACTTTGATGGTTTCTCAAGGTTTTTGTCAAATATCAGGTGTAGAATTATATTTGTCTTAAGAGATTGATGGTCCCAATTGCGTATTTCTTAAAAAATTGATTTGATAGATTTTTTTTAAGTAAGCCTTTACAGCCTGAACAGTTGTTGCACATACTACATGGTATGTTAAAATTAGGGTTTCCTTGCCTCTTTACAATTCACTAATCTGCCTAAAAGTGACCAGTTCATATTTACAGTGATAATTATCTTACCTACCTACTTTAAATAAATTTTAGGTAGATGATTATTTGATCTAAATACAGACATATTTTTCTCACATTGAGTTGTATGCAGAATGTAGCTTCAAGTGTATTCATTATAGTCACAATATCCAACTAAAAATTATGCTATCTAGAAGTATACCGACCAAATCTAGTATTGACATGATCTTGACAGGCTGGACCTGCAGGATATGGTTTGAATTTTAACCAGTTTATCACATAACCTCTAGTGACCATGCATCTAGTTATTGTCAGGAATAATTTAAAAGGTTTAGTTGCTGAAAGCAGTTAAATGGTCTAGTAAGATAGTTAAGTTATTCAAACAATGTTCCCTCCTTGCAAGAGTAATGAAAGCACATTGGAAAGATTCTCAATTTTGTGTTTCCTGTAAAAACAGTGCTCTCTGCTGCTAGGAACCTTTCTCTGCTTTACTGTCATTTTCGTGTGGCTTGAGCTCTGGTGAGACTGGTGTGGATGAGGCTGGACAACTACCCATAAAATTAGGAGTTTGTGTAAATAATTATTATTTTAAATAAATAACATTGGGCTTTTGTATCTTTCTTTTTCACGTTACAAAAATATTTTTAATTCCTAAAAATGTTTTTGAGATAATGCCAATTCTGATGTCCCTTACCTTTTGGCCATTTGATGTTTGACTGGGAGCTTTTCTAGGAAGACACTCAGTTCTTTGAGTTGAATATACATGGGGGCTGTATTATTTGCCAAAGGTACTTGAGTTTATTCTTTTTCATACAGAAAAGGGTTTCTGTTTGTTGTTTTGCTTTTTATTTTTGTGTGAAGTCTAAATTACAGGAGCTGTGGGATTCAGTCCAGGCATGAAGACTAAATCCATTCTACTGAGTAAGGTATCAGTTGTACGTCTCGGCCCTCCACCATCTTGCACTGTGGGTGGCGCTCTTGCTGTGCATCATCTGGAAGCCTCGTTGGTATATCCAGCTACGCGCTTGTCTGGTAGCCTTTGCGTTTAACAAACTAGCATGAGGCCTTTTATATCTAAATGCTATGTGATAGACAATTTCAGCTAGCCACATATTGTATTATGAAATTCATAAAGATTTTCAATCATTCAGTTCCATTTATCAACTGAAATTTTGCTTAGTATGTGAATTTTTTTTTGAAATGTATAGTGAATAAGATGTTGCACTGGTGGCAATTCATCATGGAGCATAATAAAATTAATTTGACCCAAGTAGTATAAAGTAGTGTGTCTTATTTGTTTATTAAGATATTAAAACAAGTTTTAAAATTTTAACTGTTGAGTCTAGCCAAGCTAGCACAACAGTGCTGGATAATGGTTGAAGTTTCGATCCCTGCATGCTCTGAGAGGTAGCCATGAAGTAAACAAGGTGAGTAAAAGATTGCTACGGTGTGTTTCCCGGGAGACCTGGCGGCCACTCAGTGCCTGCTATGAAGCCTGTGTGGTGCAGAGCTTCTGTGCGGAACATTAACAGTGCAGGCTCGATTGCTGGGACTCTTTCAAACCAGAAATGTTGAAGTCTTCCAGACAGGAGTGATGCTAGAGTCAGTAGGAGTTTTAATACCGAACATAGTGGTTCCTGAGGGACATTTAACAGACAGTAGTAGGTAGAGGAGATGCCCATTTAAACCCGAAGCTTAGTTGTTGATAAGCAGCATATTTTTCCACTGACCCAGGCCCAGCTGGGAGTCTTAAGTTGAAACTGGGTTTGGAATCCAGAGTGCAGGATGCCGCAGAACGCTTTTCAAGAGCTTTGTTCTATGAAAATGTTTTGTTGTACAAATGTGAACACTTAATGTATTAAACTGTTAAAAGAATTGTCACAAGAGCAGCATGCCTTAGAATTATCCTGTTCTGTTTTACTTATCTTGATGAAGATTGGATTCCTGAAGGACAATTATATGCATATTGAACAGTCCAGCGGGAAATCCTCCAGGTTGAAACGTCTTACATTTGGCATACATCTCCACTCTATACCATTTTTCTCCCATTTTAATTCAGACGTATAAAAAAAGAGAAATTGCTCAGAGCTGGAGAGGTGGCAGAGATTTAGAGCACTGGCTCTAACAGGCCCCAGGGTTCAGTTCCCAGCACCCACATGGAGGCTTACAACAGTCTGTAAGTCCAGCTCTAAAGGATCCAACAAACATCCGGGCACCTGGCTCCTGTGTGGTGCACAAACACACATGGCAGCAAAGTAGACACATAAAACTAAATAAAAATAGTTCAAGAAATTTAAATTTGAGAAGTCAGAGAAAGATACGGTTGCAGCTCATTACAGAAAAGATGGTATGAATACTCTAGACTTGTACAGGTTTGTGGCTACAAATTTCACCTTATCTGAGTGTTGATAGAAGCCACCAGCACCTGTGCTCATCTCTGCCCAAAAAAGCTGAAGGAGTCAGCCTTTGCCTGGAACACGTGGTAGGTAGTCTCTGGCCAGTGGTGACAGTCACCGTGCATTGCCCAGACATTTAGTCACTGTAAGATACTTAGGGGTTGAAATGAGGTTGCGCTTTTGATTGTACATCCAAATTTTTCATTGGTTTCTTTGTAGTCGTTAATAGGCAGTGTTTTTACTTAGGCGTAAGTGTTCTATAAACTCTTACACGGTTTACCTGAAAGAAAAATAGTTTGCAAAGTGAGTATCTGAATAATTTTTAATCAACAGAGGTACTGTCAAAGACTGGGAGTTCTTCCAAGGAGCCCAGGAACAACATGGACATTTAAACCCAATGTCCTAGTTTTACTGAGAAAGGGGACAGTCTGAGTGCATGCTCTTCAAGTTTATCAAAGAAGAAACGGAGAAGTAAAACACATAGCTTGTCACGCTGAAAGAAACAGGTGAAAGGGATTATTATATAAAGTGTCTGCTGGGAAACAATGCTGATTATGTTTGGAGGTCTGTGGAACCCGATTAGTCAACAACTCAAAAAGAGATACTAGCAGGCTTTTGGTTTGGGGTAGCATGTGGCGTCTATTTGGGGTACTGCTACCCCCCCCCCTTTATAGCTTCCATTTGAGTTACTTTTACACACGTGTATGTTTTAGGAGGCGTCTCTAGCAGTGGG
The DNA here is from genome assembly GCA_028658305.1 of Pachyuromys duprasi. Classification (NCBI taxonomy): domain Eukaryota; kingdom Metazoa; phylum Chordata; class Mammalia; order Rodentia; family Muridae; genus Pachyuromys; species Pachyuromys duprasi. The sequence continues at coordinate 25,950,065 of CM053763.1, forward strand.
TTTGTTTCCATATGGCTTTCTCAAAAGGCCATTGGTGTTATCCCTCCCCATACTTCCTCCCTCTGCACTACCCTCCCATCTAATCTTCCTATTCCGTTCCCCCCTTTTCTCCTTTTATAACATGATGAACTAGTCAACTTAGGAGGAATAGACATGAGAAGTCATTTTCTATCGTATCCTTATGTCTTCATAAGTTTCCAGGTGTCTGAAGTATCTTTTAAACCAAAGACAAATGCGCTTGAGTACATGTCTTAGTATCCTAATGCCCTACAGTAAAACAAGCCATTAAAAATAATTACTGTTAACTATATACTGAAAGTAAACACTAGAATAAAATCTCTCCGTGAACTAATCTTTATAATAGTGGTTCTTAACCTTCCTGATGCTGTGACCCTTTATTATAATTCCTCATGTTGTGGTGACCCCAGCCATAAAATTTTGTTGCTGCTTCATAACTATAATTTTGCTAGTGCCACAAATCATAATTATTTGATATGCATGCAGCCCCTGTGAAAGGGTCATTTGATTCACCAGCCCCCACCCCCGCCAAAGGGATCACAACTCACAACTTGAGAACCACTGCTCTGTAAGATCATGGTAGTAGATAAAATTCATATGGCCATATGTAATATAATCCATCTAAGGACCTTCTTGTGTATTTTGGGGAGGTGGGAGATTTGTTGAGACTAGGTCCCTTCATTACTGTCCTGCAACTCCTATGTACTCACAGAAATCCTCTTGCTTCTCCCTCCCAACAACTGGGATTAAAGGCTTGTACCACTACACCTATCCTATTGAGGAACCTTTTAAAAACTGCTTCTGATTCTTAGCAGATTTGAGTGACTTTGTGAATTAACTTGATCCAGGATTGGAGGTGTGCTCATGATCAAGAAAGAACAAAAAGACATTAGGGAAGTCAGAACAGTTGACTGACACTAAATACTAGATATACAAAGATAACTTTTGGTTTTGATTGTTAGCATCCTTGAGGTGGCATATCCTAGTTTTAGCTTTAGTAAATGAAATTTTCAGAAGTTAAATAATAATGCAAAGCTGGGGCTTGACCTCTTTATGGCCTTGGCACAGGTGATGTTAGCTATCAGTAATGATCTGGGTAAAAAAATGTTACTTCAGTACCTTTAGATATAGAAGCTTTGGGATTTTCATGCTTCTATAAATAGAAAGATCTCAGGGGAATGCCATGTTCTGTTTTCAGAACAAAACAAAATGCAACAGAAAGGAAAATATGTTTTAACCATGCAGCTAAGCCAAAGCCTCTTACACAAACATGAGTTCTGAGGTCAGGATGGCCCAGAAGATATGACTGAATATAATGTTTACATTTTAATTACTACTATTAAATACTCTTCCTTGATTTGACCATCCCTGGTGTACATTCTCTCCTCTATCACAGTTAAAACATTTTTCCACTTGAAATATCAGATTAGGTAACTGTCATGTTTGAGTAATCCCAAATGCCTAACAAGTGGTTACATAAGAATTACGTAAGAATTTATTTGGAATTACCTCAAGGTTCTTATGAATTTAAAGTAAACCTTAATAATATATCTTAAAATTTTCTTACTCATTTCATATTTCTTTAGCAACTAAGTGTCAGTTTTTACAGAGGTTTGGTTTCCTCTGTTTTAACTGGCAATTATGTAATTTTACTTTAGTTTGTTATGTTTCTTTTTAGGGATTGTAGGTTGTTTTTTTTTTTTTTTCTTTTTGCAATTTTCACTAGGGCCATTCTCTGTAGGAAGGTGACTAATCCATCCTGGGTTTTGACAGCTTGAAATTTCAGTCAGGTGTTCTGAGTGAGGAGTCGCTGGGCTTCTTGGCAGCATGTAGAAAAGAAATGTTGATATTGCCTTGATTCTGTCCGCTCTCTCCTGCACCCTAAGCTGTGTTAGAAAAGCAGAAGCTTTATAAGGCTAAAGTCACTTCTAGAAGACATTCACAAACATGCATAAACAAATGTGATTTTCCTCTGACTTTTCTCTTTTTTAGTGTAATTTATTTTCCAACTCTTTATCTAGGTCAAGGACAGCTTTGGGCTACTAGTTGAATCTTCTGGTTTTGAATGAGGATTCTTCTGTGATAAATTTACAAAGGACAACTTGCAAAATTGTAACCTAAAGTGACTCTAGACCATTTGTTGCTGTTTATGTAACAGTGAGTAATGGGTCATCAGATTTCATTCAGGAAGAGAAATGTAGTACTCGTGCCAATGATGGCTTGTACTTACTCTGATGAGAGTGGATTGGAATGCTTTTCAATTGGGAGTCTAATTTTTAAAAATGTAAATATATGACTCCATAATTTTTATGTTGTTGCCAAACGTTTACAGGGGTAATTACTCTACAGCTAATTGCACTGTTTCAGTTGGGAACAAACTTACTGTCTAAAAAGCAGTGCAGAAGAGCCAGTCTCAGAAGCCTCAGCCATAGGTGCAAATTTGTTTAATGACCTCAACATAAAGATTTAGAGGTTACAGTAGCTTGCCTCAGGGACAAGATTTTCATTTTCTGGTTTTAAGGACTTGCCTTTCTCTGCTAGCGGAACCTGCACAGCTTCCTAGCAGTATCCCGACCACTGCCCTCCACAACGAATGGGAACGCTGGAGTCGCTGAGAAGGGGCCTCCTGGCTGCTCCCCAATGGTACTTTCTTGAGAACGTAATGGCTGTCCATAGGCAGCCTGAGTTGGACTGTGACCAATCCTGTATGCTCGTATTTCAGCCATTATCCCTTTGAACCAGCATAACAACTTTGAATTTTGGAACTGAACACAATGTGGGAAGGCTTGGCTATGTTTCTTTCCTTTTCATATTATTCTCTAACACTAACCTCTACTGTGAGGAACCAAGATGCTACAAGGAATTCAAAGCCGTTTGCTCTTGAACCCAAACAGCGACAGACAGGTTTTGCTCTGGGCATCATCTGCATCCCCATGCTTGTTGTGGATGTCTGTCCTAGAAACAGAAAGACCTGGGACTTGCTGGTTCAGCTGGTATGGCGGCCGGCAAGGCTCAAGGGTCTTCCTGTTTCCCCTCTCAGTACTGGGATGGCCACAGCAGGGGTTTTGTGCAGGCTCCTGAGTACCAAACCACATTTCCAACTGGACCATCCCCCCAGCCCTGAAAAGTTTACCTAAACAGACTTTTCTTCAAATTGTTGTTTTACACAGTAAATAACATTAAATCTTGGTATCTGGCTACGTTCTATACCACGCTCTAACTGAAATGTTACCTCACATTATTGTACTTTTAGGTTGTGTTGTTTGTGTTTTTTTTTTTTTAAGCCTGGTAAAGTCTTTATTTAAAAATTCAAATTATCATCCTGTCTAAGAAGCTCTCCCTCCATGTCCGCTTTAGATAAGGGGTCTGTGATAAAATGTGACTCACCAACAAAAGCCATCCAATGCCTGTTTTTTAACAACTTGTCAATTTAAGAGGGGATTGACCTTCCTAAAAGGGTTGGTGTCTTTGGGATTCCCACGGCTTTCATGTACAGGGTGTTTCTGGCTCGGCAATACCCCTAACGTAAAGCAGAGTACCTCATGCTTGCAACCATTGGTTACTAAAAATGAGGCATGCTGTAAGCACCTCCTGGCACCGGAATACAGGTCCTAGCTCCTTGGTTCCTAACTCCAGTGTTTGGAACAATGTCTGTATACATAGTAAGCACTTAGAAAATACTGGTGGAAGTAAAATTCGTCACTGTCAGTGCTGTTGTTATGACTTTCAGAGTAATCTTTAGCCTTTTATATCATGTTATTTCTTGATGCACAGAAATAAAAGTCTGCCTCAAGACCCTCACAGAAGAGATTGTTCACTGAATGTCTCTCTCACTCTCTGTGTGTCTCTCTTCCTCCCTCTCTCTTATCACACACACACACAGCACCTGGAAGGCTTAGTCACAAAAGGAAGTTGTTAGGAAGTCTTTACAGAAACATACTGATTTACTTCCATGTTTGAAGCATCTCAGTTTAGACATGGCTGGGTGTTCTTGTTGCCTCCTCTCATTCCTTGGTAGTAAGTATCTCAGGGCAGGTGGTAAGCCAAGACCTTGCTGACACCGAGTTATTAAAACCTTTGACCGTGGAGCACTGCCTGGGAAGCATAGTGAGACGTGATTTGGGCCCTATTTCAACTCAGGATGAGGTATATTTTCAGAGACCAATGTGCACACATAAATCAGCACCTAAACACTTCCTCTGGGCTTGGGCAGTCCTCCCTCAATGAGCTGACTGCTTTTTATAGAAGATGAACTAGTTAGTTTTCTCATTAGCTCTGTGAGTTTTCAGGCTGTTGAATGCTCTGCCTTTTTGCAGTACTAGATCCTGACAGCATGTTCTACAGCTGTTTCTCGTTACTGATGTGCTCACTGGATACATGGCTACGTCACGCTTATCTTTATTCTGAACTTTATAATATACTGTTTTGTGAGCCATGAGGGTTCATGTGTATTCTGCTTTTGTGACATGCCTTGTAAGTTATACTGTACTCTCCTAAGGTTCACAAAGATCCAGCAAGGCAGCTTTTTGCAATGCAAAGAAGTCTTCTACACACTTACTGAAGAGAAAAGTATCCAGCCTCCACAAACTGGTAACACAAATGCTATCAGCCATTCCCCTTCTTTAGGAAGTCCTGTGTGGTCTTACTAAGTGATTCCTCAGGCCACTCTTGTCCCTCCCTATCTTAGGTATACTAGAGCCTGTCTGCAAGCAAAGGTCATGAAAAATGAAGGTCTGGTTTTCTCTTCTGAATTCTTGTGCACGGGAACTAAAATAAAATAAATAAAATGTGATTTTGCACACAAATGGAAAGGCTAGAAGTAGTGAAAATGCCACCACCACAGGACACAGCAGTTGACACTGAGTGTCCAGGAGTAAGGGCCATTGTGAGGCAGCATCTGGGTGGAAGCAATCAGGAGCAATTCACAAGAGCTGCTTTGCAGTCACTCAACAATGCCCAGCTTCACACATTATCTTCTGCTGCTCTACTTCCTGTTTATCAGATGTTGACAGCACCTCTTAATGCTGTGAAATGTATTCAAAATACCTTATTTCAGGAAATAACCCTCATCTGCCTCCTAATGTGAATCCCAGGCACCGACTAAACAGAGCCTCTGGGATCTTCTGGGATACTAAGAGCTGGGTTGAACAGAAAAAAAATCCTGAGAATTCCTAGAGTGTTTCAAAGCATAGCACAATCCTCTCAACTGGAAAGAATTAGAAGCTCTGCCCATGAGGCAAAGCATTATTGACTGACTAAATGTCTCAGAACCTGCCGGGCAGGAGTGACGCCCCCATCAGCTAACGGATCGGGAGAATGGAGGAGGTCTGGAAAGCATGTTTCTCTTACCTGAATTCAAATGTCTCTTGGACGGCAAGGGAAGAAATGGGTTGTAGTTGGAACTATGAACAAGCAAGCCTAGGGCCTCAAGTGTAGTTTTGTGGATGTTGGCATCATTCAGATTTGCCGAGGGCAAGAAAAATGATTCAAGGGAGAAAAGAGGGAAGAAAGAAATGGAGAGATGGGGGAAGGACAGGGAAGGGAGAAACCGAAGGCTGGGAGGTAGAGCAAGGGGAAGGGAAGGATAAAAAGATAGATGTGAGATTCACTGGGCCAGCAGTGTTAGCAGGCCTGCCCAGGGGAGAGCTGCAAGTTCTTCAGCAGCCCCCGGAGGACACCCTCATCTCTATCCTCCACCATTTCCTGAGCAGTTTTTCCACCTAGGAGACTTCCAAACACCCCCACATTCTCCTTTCCAGAGCTTGTTGATTAGTAATGATTAGACTCACTTCTGGCTATCCACTGGACTTAGGAAAACACAGCAGCCGCTTGCAGATCAGTGAATCTGGGGAAATGGCCACATGGAAATCTTTCCCCAAACCTGTTTCATGCTACACAAAGCTTTAGAAAGCTCTTGGGCATGGAGAAAGAAAGAAAATGCCAAGGGCATGAACACTTGGTGTGAGAACTAATGATTTTAATATTTAGCAATATTACACATACCCAGCTTATGCATTAACTCACAGAAAAATATTAGTTTCTCTTTAAAAAAAAAAGAACTTTAATCTAAGGTTATTGGGATTACAAAAATACATTTCTTTAAGTGATTTGAGCTCAGTAACCAAGAGCCAGAGATCTTCCGAAGCTTCTGTTCATATGAATCTCATGACATAAAAAAGTTTATTTTCATATTTACAGAAGAAACATGCTGATTGCTTCTTAGAATCGCCTTTGGAATTCCACAGAGACACTATCTTTAAAGTTGGGGAATATTTCAAATTAAAGAAGGCAGTTTGGAAACAGCTCCCAATGCACCTGGGGTCACGCCACTGAACAGTTCCGGGTTCTCTTCTACGGGTTGCTCTATCTCAGAGCATCGGGAACTTCCACCTACAAAAACAGACAATCGGTGGTCAGCGAAGCAACATGCATGCCAAGGTAAATCCCCATCCTCAGGCCACCACCGAGAGGGGTTGCCCGAAGCACTATCCCCTAAGAGTAATATAGATGTGGCTTCCTCACTGTTACCGTGGAGGCGCATCACCTACAGTTTCGTGGTGAAAATTCTGACAAGTGATGAATCCTCTTAGAATGCCGATAATACTTCCTGTTGTTTTTTTTAAAGGAAATTTGAATGTTTATATGTTGGAGTATCGTAAAATGATCCTGGCTGAGACAATAAGTTGGCACGAATGTACTGGTCAGAATGGAAATGTGTTACTTCGCTCACTCATTGTACCCACCCCTTACGTTCACACTTGTCATGGTCTCACTTGCACAAATATTTAAAAGAAGGAATTTGGAGAGGCGGCTTTGATAGCACGCGTCAGTGGAGGCTGACTCATGGAATAAATCTCACCTTGAGATCTGCGACTTACCCTCCGCAGCTGTCTTATGCTGCTCCCGCGGATGGCTTCCATGAGGTTGTCATGAGCTGATCTCTGTGGGGTAGAGGGTCGGGAGCTGTCTTCCATTTTCTTCTCTTGCACTGACCTCAGAGAATTCTTTATTTCCTTTAGGATATTGTTTGGCTGTTTCTTAACCTTTTTCCCTTTTTTCTTTCGCTGTCCATTTTGAAGAGCCCGCTGGGCACTTTCTTGCTGTTTAATGACTTCTGCAATGTTTCTGGTGATGAGCTTTTTCTCTGGGAGAGGAGGAGCAGGGGGAGGAGGAGGTAGCATGTGGGGAGGAAGTGGAGGAGGGGGAGGGGGTGGGGGCGTGGCCACAGGAGACGGGGGTCTGCTTCTCCCGGTGTGGACTTTCTTGGAGACCTTGGGAGATGACCAGGGAGACTGTCTCGGCGATGCGTACGGAGAAGAGCCAGGCGTCCCTCTTTGCCAGACTTTGGTCCTTAGCGTAGCACCTGCATCAGACCCCTCTTGCTGTTTTTGCTCCTGCATGCGTTTTTGCCTCTGTTTATCCATATTCCTTGTTAAAATACTTGTCATACTCATTCTTGGTCCTGGGAGCTCAAAATGGTAGCCCAGCCGCAGCAGCGTGGTGTTCTCCTTGAGCAGCTTAACGATTTCCATCTCTACCTGGGAACCCATAATGTGCCTCTGGTTGTGGAAGCGCAGCTCCGTGAGCACCGTGTTGAGCTGCAGGGCTCGCATGATGGCCAGGATCCCCTTGCCAGTGATGAAGTTGGACTCCACGTTTACACTGGTGATGTGCCCGTTGACCTTGAGCATTTCTGCAATGGCAATGGCCGCAGCGTCGTCAGCGTGTGTGTTGGCCAGACTGAATGTCTTCACCACTGTGTTCTCCTTGAGAGCCTCTGCAAACCGAGATAGGGTCTGTGTGGTGATGTTCTCGATATTGTTCAGATTAACCTCTGTGGTATCAGGGTCATTGCTTTTAATCTTTTCCAGAGCATCCTCAATCACAGTGGGATTTCCACAAGGGTGAATGGGAGCTGGGGACTCTGTGTTCCTCTGTGTCCCTCCACTGTTGCCATTGGTTAAATTTATATTTTCTATTTGACTTTTAAATGTCTTTGGCTTCGAGTTATCGGAATTAACACTAGTGCGGCTTACAGTGCCATTCATATGCTTTACGGCTTCAGTAGTAGTTTCTTCATCCTCACTGTCCTCTTCTTCTTCCTCTTGAGACTCCTCTTCCTCCTCTTCTGTACACACCTCCTCAGAGACTTCACTGTTGCTCTCAGTGAAGATTAGTTCTTCCTCACTCTCTTCCTTGTCTTCTTCTGCAAACTAAGGAGTGTAGTGACATTGTTAAGGTTTCTACTTGAAGCATATTTATCAGTGTACAAAAATAACACATGAGCCTGTAATCCCAGCACTCAGGGAGGCAGAGGCAGGTGGATTGAAGTGAATTTGAGGCCAGCCTGGTCTACAAAGCAAGTCCAAGACAGCCAAGGCTACAAAGAAAAACCCTGTCTCAAACAAAATAACACATGTACCACAGAGGTCTGTAGTGAGCAGAATTAGCAAGTCCTTGTCTCTGACTCTAGTTCAAGTGACCAAGGTCACCATCTTGTTGCATAACCAGTAACAGCTTTTCTGTAAACATCTGTCTTCTACCAAATAGCCAGCATCTATTGAATAAAAAATATGGGATTATTTTTCTAGTTTGAACGCATAAGTAGTAGCTTCAACTTTAGAAAATGCCGGATAAATTCTTCACCATTTTAGGCCCAGCAAGATATATCAACAGATAAAGGTACTCGAGGCATAAGCCCAGTGGAATTCAGTCTCTGGGTCCCACATAAAGGTAAAAGGAGAGAACCAATTGCACAAAGTTATCCTTTTTACTGCTACATGTGCCATCATGAATAACGAAACAAGAAATTCTAAGCTTATTAACTCATTTTGTTCCAGTTTTGCCAGGCAATGACTCTCTCTGGAATCAGTGCACCAACCTTTCTATGTCTTCATGCCAAGCAAGTGCAACAAAAATCAACAATATGGTAGGGAATTCCTTTTTGTTTGTTTATTTGTTTTGGGTTTTTTTTTTCCTTTTGGTTTTTTTCAAGACACAGTTTTCTCTGTCTAGCCTCGGCCATCCTGGACTCACTTTGTAGACCAGACTGCCTCAGACTCACAGGGATCCATCTGCCTCTGCCTCCCTGGGATTATAGGCATGTGCCACTGTGCCTAGCTGAATTCCTTTTTCTTAATGCTCAAAATTTTACCAGGCCTCTTAGAACACACTTACTGTCCTGGCTAATTGGTTGCAGGAAGAGGGTGGTGAGTTCAAGGCTTGTCTAGGATAGAATGAGTTGGAGGTCAGCCTAAGCAATTTAGACTCTATCTCAGAGGAGCCATGGATTGGACATGACTGAACAAAAGAGTTTTTAGTCAATTGCAGATGTGATAACGCCAAGTGCCCTCTGTCCTGTTTTCTCTCCACATACAGAAACAGATGCAGTTTGCTGTTCTGGCCTTTGTCTATTGTGTGATGGCATCTAGAAAAGAATGTGGAAACTCCACATTCCCCTATTGCTGCTGATCAGGGCAGAGCAAAACCTGCTCTCTGGAAAAACAACAAACAGACAGAACCCTTGGTGGAGGCCATTATCACAAGGGTATAAAACGTGAGAGCCTGCAGAACAATCGCCTCCCCAAATCCCCCAGCAGTGTGCGTTAGCAGACAGCAGCAGAAAAGATCGAAAAAGGGCTGGCCCAGCCCTAGGCTTTAAACTTACTTCTCATGCACCCATTGTAGAAGGCTTTCAGGTAAATGGGATTTGAAGCTAGGTGGTAGTGGCACACTCCTTTAATCCCAGCACTCTAGGGAGGCAGAGGAAGGTTCTCTATGAGTTCAAGGCCAGCCTGGTCTACAAATTGGGTCCAGGATCAACCAAGGCTACACAGAAAGACCCTGTCTCAAAAAACCCAGAAAACAAAACAAACAAACAAACAAAAACAAGATTTGATTCTAGCTTTTCCACTTCTGTTCAACTAGGACCTCTGCACAGACTCCCAAAAGACCGCTTTCTCTTCTCCATGTTATCTTTTAAAACAAAAGGAAGCGCTGAGTGTGTCTGATTTTTCTTTCCTCTCTGTGAGTCTTTCTTATCTTTTTAGAAGTCCTATGGTCTCTACTGCCCCCACAGCCTGAATTCTTTCCTCTACAATGAAGTACTTTTTTTTTTTTCAACTTCAAGGGGTGTTGTTGTCTGTGGCATGTGAATGGATGGAGCTTTGGAAAACACTGTGTTGGACTCCAGGTTTCTCTGCCCAGCTGCTGTCACAATTAGCCTCCAGTTAGCCACACTTGTTTGGAGTGGCAGGCACCAAGTGATGGCCTGGGAAAGGGTCAGCCTCTCCTGGGATGACCTGTCCAGTCTCAATTTACTTGATGTATTAGGAGAGGAAGGGAGAGAGAGAGACTGTGCGTGTCTGTGTCTCTATGTCTGTCTGCCTGTTTGTCTGCCAAAGGACTGGTGAAGGGACAAAATCATAACTCAATAATACAAAACACCCTGCAAAACCAAAGTAAATGCATCAGTGGGACAGAGTTCTGACAATCCCACCCCAACACCCTTTGTTTTATGTAAGTCCTTGTAAGTGGAATTCCGTCAGCTGCCTACAGGTGTGTACTATCCTGTCTCCAAATGGAGAGTATGCCACCTTTTAGACAACCATGAAATCTCATCTCCTTTAGTATTTAAGGATCTTTAGACTCTATCTGCAAAAGCTGTCCCCCTTCAAAATACATCTGAAAATCATGTCAGCTCTCTAGCAACGTGAGCTGTTATGTAATATCTAAAAATGTCTCTTCCTGGGGTCCTACTTTAACACTTCCTGAGTTGTCCCTGAGATGCACTTTTTTCTAGAAGGTATGTCTCACTTTAACTACTTGTTTCCCATTTTCTCAATAGACTGTTAAAATGGGTGTTGGCCTGTATGGGTTTTTTCACCTAGCACAGTTCTTAGCATGCTATAGAGGCTCAGTAAACATTGTTTATTGGATAGATGATCTAAGTTGACATTGGTTAATACCACCTCATAGTCAGGACTCTAGAAGAAAATACTGATAAGGTCAGGTGGGGCAAGGTAACCAATCATCCTGGATGTTTGCCTGAGCCCAAGTGGTTTACCAGGATACAGGAATTTTCTAAAGTAGTTCAGGGCAATCTGAGAATCATTGACCACCCCAGGAGGGGAGCATATGGGAGAAAAATAGCAGGGCAAGGGGGAAGGTAGTGTGATTCATAGAGCAATCCTTGCTCCTTTATGAATCCATCCTACACTGGAAGGTGTGGGCAATGCTTCCTATATCTGTTGTGATGGAGTTAGGTCTGATCCTTTGGGGGATGGGTTTGTAAAGATATGCATGGAGGATGAGGTGGGAGGGACTGAGCAGAGAGAATGCAAATGCTGCTGAGTGTGGGAAGTAAACAGATCCGCAATGAGGAGCTAGCCACCGACAGCCTCTTCCCTGGTCATCACATCCATAAGGAAGCAAGAGGCTTGGCTACCAGTCCTTGTCCTGGTTCTCCCTATAACTAGCTGCTTCACTTCAGATAAATCACTAAACGTTTCTGGGTCTCCAGAAATTGAGTAGTTCTTGCAGTCCTAATGTTAACATGTGTCCTAATCGCTGGGGGGAGTTGAGAGACCACAGCTGGTTGGGCCCAACCACAAGCTATTGAAGAGGCTTACTTAGAGTGTGTGCTTTCTGAAGTACCAGGTGACGTTCATTGAGCTGGCCAGGCAAGTCTACAAGTCTGGAAGACAGCCTTCATGCCAAGAGTCTCTAATTTCAATTGCAATTTGACTGACAAGCTGCTACCCTCACATAAGTTGCTTAATTTCTCCTAGTCTCAGCTCTCAAGTGAAGAAAAGTAAGATGAGAAGAGATAATGTGAGGAAAGTCATTGGCACCTGTGCCTTAAACCCAGCAGCTACTCTAGTGAGGAGAACTGGACTGCCTAGAGCTGTCACCCTAGATGGACTGGGAAAAAAAGGCTGTCACTCAAAAGGTGCTACACAGAATATTCCAAAACCTTCTCAAAGCCTGGTCCCTCCCTCCAACCCATCTAGACTCCAACTCCTCCTCACGGACCCTCTTTGAGCCATTATCACTGAGACAAGCACCTGCCCCCCTCTTCCTTCCGCTGCTTGGAAGTTTTCCCTGCTGGTCGGCCTGGATCTACTCCCTCGGTCAGCCGCTTCTGCTCAGCACCCTTGTGACCCCAGAGACAGCTGGCTGGGACAGTGAAGTGGGAGAAAAGTTAACCAGACAAGAAAGGAATCAAAGTCAGTAAAGAAGGCAGCGCTCTAACTGGACCGATAAGCGATTGGCAGGCTCAGCAAAACCTTTTGGCAGCAGGAGGTGGGGGTCAGTGACAGCTGACAACAGGCTTTGCCCTTTGGTTCCCTCTGCTGTCATAACATCATGACATTAAAATGCCTTTGTCCTGTTATTGTTGTAGGTGCCTCTATGTCCTGGCTTCTTACAGACAGTTGTGTTCTTATTTTGAAGAAAACTCTTTAGTGAGTATGATAAGATGTCATCCTATTTCATCAGACTGTTGACTCTCATTTCCATTCCAAACCAAAAACGAATAAGGAAACCAAGTAAATCTAATCCAACTCTTAAGTCATAGTTGTGGAAGAAGTGACTGCTGCAAATCTTGACTGGTGCCCTCCCCCCCCCATTCTCCCTCTGTTCCTCGATACTGTAGCCATAGTGGCCTTGAAAGATCCTGGCTTGGTCCCAGTGGCCCTTCCCAAGATGACTAACACGAGCAAAGCTCACACATATCTTGCTGCAAATGTGAACAGAGCATCTATTACCAAGATCTCCACAGCTCCCACATCAGTATGGTAGAAAGCTGGCCACCATGAGCCTTTCTGATTACAAGTGATTCGGGTGGAGCACATGGTCTTTTAAACAAATGGTTGTTCCTGGCCTGTTTCCTCGAATGAACTCAGGGTTTCTTTCCTCTACTAACATTACACTGTAATGACTTTCCCCAAGAAAAGTCTTCTGAACTTCCTTTCAGTGATGATTCATTGGGGAACTCAAAATGGCTCTTCCCTGGGCAGCATACAAGGGCTTCCTAGCCCTGAGTTCTCCAATACAAGTGTGTTTCCTCGTCTCAAAATCCCAACAAGAAGTAGGAAGACTCTCAGGGATGGATCTGTACCTGTGGGCTTAATAGAGATCTTTGGTGGGTTTCATCATGTAGAATCCTTGTGTGCACATGTGCATTTTCTTTGGGGAAACTCTAGAACTTGTTAAAATCTCAAAGGAGTGGGGATCTTGATTCACAAAAGAAACAAGAAATTGAACCCCCTCAATGGATAGATGGACAGAGAACCCTGAGGAAATGTTTGTCTGTACAAACTCTAACAACTTAAGGACAGAACAGCACGAATAACAAGGGCTCTTCATTTCCATCCCACATTCTTGCTGAAGCCTTGAAAACATAAAACTATTTTTACTGCTGCCATTATTGCCGTCAAAGAATTAGGAACTAAATGTATTTAGCTGAAAAAAAATGTATTAGAAACATGCAATGCAGTATCAGTTTGAGTACTTGGTGACTCATTCAAACCCATTCTCTGGTTGTGAAACATTTTCCACTCCAGGTTCCCATCTTAATAAAAGGGGGGGGGGGGGGAACCTCACCAAGATTTGTTTTACTTACAAAATTGGTGAGACCATTTTTGACCTGGAAAATATTTCAGCAATGAATACAATTGAGTTGCGAGATGAAGATTGAAAGCTACAGAAAACAGGGGTGTCGGGCATTGGAGTGGGGTTGGGGATAAGAATGACGGGGTGCAGATGGGCACAGGCCTCGAAGCCTACCTTTCCACACTCCCCCAGCCGTTCCTTCTCCAAAAGTTTTTGGGATTCCTTTTCCCAGTATGCCATCAGCGCCTCTCTGCTGAAGTTCCCTGTGGGGGTTTTCTCTGTCAGGCTCTTTTGCCTTAGCCCCACTGGAAGGTTTCGGTCGGGTTCAATGTCTTCCAGCTCCCTCTCAAGCTCCTTCAGCTCCTCAGCCGAGAGGGAGGCCAGGAGTTCATCCTCATCGATAGATTCATATTTACTAAGTCCCCTTCGGTAGCCAAACGTAGACATAGTCCCGGCCTCGTCAGACACCCCAAGAGCTTGGAGAACCAGGCATTCAAGGCAAGCAGAGGCAAACAGGGAGGCAAGCGTCAGGCTGGTCGGCAGCTGCTGTGAGGAGTGGCCTCTGGGGCCTTTTAAGAGTGGTGATGCAGGGCTGTGACAGTGTGGAGAGGGTGAAAGCATGGGCTGTTTTAGGCATCAGACGTCAGCTAGACATTTGAACACAAAGAATGTCCCATCAGTGGTGGATGGAGGTCTCAGAACCAGCAGGATTATTCTCTCAGCGGCCAGAGCCATATTTAGCCTAGCCCGATAGCTGGTGAGGACAGGAGGAGTGTTTCAGATAGGAGGTGACACGGTTCTCCTTAACGGAGATAAACTCTGCGTTCAGACAGTGGAGGATAAACTTTGTTTTGAAAATGTCCTGCCACACAGACACCGAGGTTAATGAGCCGACGCTTTCATTGTGAACTTAGGGGTTGAGAAACAGCCTCAGGATGTCCTGTGGAAAGTTAGTGTGGCTTTTCTATAGACATATCCCGGGTGGTGTGATGGGGACAGGAGCTATAAGACAGGATTTTATAATTTATTATGCTTTGCCGTATATGTCATGGGAGGCCCTCGCTGTATGTACTTCAGACTAACCGGTTGACCCCGGTTTACAGATTTTGGCAATGGAGATTGCCATGTCACCAAATGGCTGCCTCCTTCCTATGTGTGAGCACAAACTAGATTATTTCAATTTATTAAAGACCGTCACTGTGACAGTCCAATGCCAAGCACTCTGCATGTTTTATATCATTTAATCCCATAATCTTATGAGGAATATTATCATTGCCCATCTCTGACAAGCATAGGACCCCTGAAAGGTTGGGTAACTAGCCTAGAAAAACAAAGCGAAGAAGTAGAAGGTCTGTACTTTTAACCCAGGTAGTATTGGGGCTGAAAATTAGAAAGACACTAATTTTTAATTATACATATGCATTCATTCTTGGGAAGGTGTTATAATATTTACAGTTTGTAGAATTTCATACTAATTTTAGAGTGCAGATATATAAAGCTGTAGTAATGCATGAGTGTAGAAATATACAGACACCAGCACACGCGCACATCTATGCATCCAGCTGCTGGTGACTATCTGGGTTATTTCTAGGCTTGGGCTATGGATGAAGCAGCTGCATGTGCTTACCTGAGAGTCTTTGAGTTTTCGTGGCTTTTGCTGCTCTGTAGTAGAAACATTAGGCTATAAGCTACACTCATATTTAATTATGTAATCATTTTCTAAAATGGCTTACCCCCCACATTTCCACAAGTGGTTTCCCTACATCACCTGCTATTATTCGTTTTCCTGGTCACAGTCATTTTAGTGAGAACAAAACGGTGGTTCTCAGTTTCCTGTTCACTAATGATGTTGAGTGGCCCTTGGTAAAATATTCAAGTTTTGTGCTCGTTTTTAAATTGAATTGTTTTTTTTTTCTTTTAACTGAGTTGTGAGAAACAACAACAACAAATATATATATAAGAAACAAATACTTCAATGACATAAATGATTTACACATATTTCCTCGCATTCATTGCTTTGTCTTTTAGTATTTTTAGAAGAGTGATTTTTCTTTAAAATTTTGATGAGGTTCTATTGGTTGTTTCTTGGTGTTTATTGTTAAAAAGCATTTTCCTAATCCCAGGCTACAGAAATTTACTACTGTGTTTTGCTCAAAAGTTTTTCAGATTTTGCTTTTTAGGTTTAGGCTTATGACCCATTTTGACTAAATGTTTGTTTATGTAGAAAGTAAGGTTTACATTTTTTGTGTATATACAGATATCTATGCTTCTCAATACTATTTGTCAAGAGGATTCTCTTCTCTGGTAAGTGGTTTGGTATCTTTGTGGAAAAGTAACTGACCATTAATGTAAGAATCAATTTCTGGGCAGTTCTTGTCTGTTGACATGTGTCTATCTATCTCTCTGCCAGTGCTCTATAATCTCACTTTCTGTAGCTTTGTAGTGCAGTTGAAGTTAGAGAGTGTGAGTTCTCGCACTTAATTCTTTTGCATGGAAGATTTAGCTAAATATGTTTCATATTAACTCATAGTGTTCTGACTTCAGAATCAGACATTTTCCAGAAATAACATTCAAATAGAGAATAATGAAACTATAAATTATTAATTAAGGTTTAAAATTACTTTTATATTTTGAGGATAGAGACTATTCGTTTATATTTCTGAAGTTCAATGTGTTTGAGTGATAATTAAGTCAAGGTGATTAACATCATTAGGTTTGGTTTTGATCTTAAGCCAGTAGCATACACTTTGGTGGAACATGTGGTGCTTTTTAAAAAAAATTAATAAATAGATTTGAGTTTGGGTAGTGCCAAAATATGATTTAGATATGACAGATATCTAAATCTGGTGAATGAAATAAATTATTCAGTTTAACAATGATATTTGACATAAAAATAAACAAAAGTATGCAAAAACTGCTTTTAAAAGGAGAAAACTGTATCAATTGTAGCACAGACTCATTAGACCACATGGCACATTGGTCAGTACAAATATTTGGGAACAAATAATTATGTAAAATTAGGAAAACTGTGTTCGAGTCTTTGTAAGTTTTGATATATTTAATTCACTTTCGTCTTTAAGTTTACTAAATATACAGCATGTGTTAGACATCAATTGAGCTACTCGGATTAGAGCAATGAATAAAACAACCACGTCTTTCTTCATGGAGAACAACAGAAACACATAAACACAGAACATATCAAACAGAGAGTCTACAGAGAAGATTGGACAGGCTGGGGAAGCATCTGAAGATTTGGGGAGGACAACACTTATTTCAGAAGGCTTCTGTAATAAGATAGCATTTTGAACACAGATCTGGAGAGGCCCTCTATACATGTAGATTATAACACACATGATATGTGATCACGAAATCATCGCACATATATTCTCAAAATTATAGACTTGGAATTCAAAGGATCATTTTGAAATTACTTAGTTTTGTTTTATGTGCATTGATGTGAGGTTGTCAGATCCTCTGGAACTGGAGTTACAGAAAGTTGTGAGCTGCCATGTGAGTGCTAGGAATTGCACCCAAGTTCTTTGGAAGAACAGCCAGTCCTCTTAACCGCTGAGCCATCCCTCCAGCCCCTTCAAAGGATCTATGAAGTGCATAGTACTCTGTAATTTCAATCTTTGTTGTGTTTGAACATCATCAATAAAAATACTTTTTGACAAGTGGCTCAAATCTATAGAAAACTCCTTTCTAATTGTACTGAACACAATTAGAAAACCACTCTATATGCTTTTAGTTTCCTCTTTGGAATGACCCAAAACAAATTGAGCCTTGCATTAGTTTCCTCTGTCAATCCTGAGAGTGCCATGAATGACTTTGAAAATGACTCCCAAGAGTCAGCATTAAAATGTCTTACCACGTGGCACCTTCATTGAAAAAAAAAAATTGTCTCTTGATAACCCCTGCCTTTTAATAACAATGGCCATGTGAAGCACCTTCGTGTTTTTACCATCAGTCCGTCTGATTGTAATAGCCACAGCTCACACCCCACCAGACTTCATGGTATCTACTTAGAAGTATTTTCTACAAACTTCAAATCATGTCTTAAAATTCTGCCACGTGACTAAACACTGCTACCCTCCCTTGGCTTTAACTAACATATAATAGATAATTTAACTTTTTCTTATATCAAGAAAAGAACGAAACATCCCATTGGACATGTATTCTAAGAGTCAATATTTTATATTTTAGAATTTTCACTTGGTCTAATTGATCAATATAATTAGAAATAATACAGTATAAAGCCCTTTCAAGATTAGTGTACTTTGTTTTAAAAAAAATCACTGCCTTGTTGAAATTTTTTTGTTGTTCTTGAGTGGCTGATTCACTAAAACACGTAATGTCTCATGATAATGCAGTTCCTTGCTAAGGGAAAACTGAGTTTTTCTCTTTCAAACTGTTGCTCTTTTAGTTTTTCCTTGAAAATGTTCCTGGCTGTTCGTCCACACAGTCACTCACTACTTGGGAGGTGTCTCTGCCCTGCAAGCTAGGACTGAAGACAAGAACACAGAAACCAGTAGAGTTTTTACCCTCAAGGAGTAGAGACAGAGTGTAGAGCCACCGAGCCAGGTGCCAGAGGCGGAGCCAGAGCCCTGCACCGAGGAAGATGAGGGAGATGTGGACTAGTTGAAGGCACAGGGTTGGGAAGAGGTTCCAGGCAGAGAGACAGCCTCTCCGCAGAGAGAAAACAAAAGTGAACTTTGCCTGACAGAGTGGGGGTGTAGGTAGAGACGGGGCAGAAACTTGCCTGATTCAAAATTTGCTTAGGAAGTTAGCCCCACCACACTCTGTAGCAGTCCAGTGCCCTCCTCTTGCTGAGTGCTCACAGATGTTGAGTTTTTGATATGAAGAGCTCTGTAGGTCATGCCGAGGGGTTCCTTAACACTGTCTAGTACTGTGTGCTTATCTTTCCCGTTAACCCACACAGCTGCCATGGGTCATCTCGCCTGAAAGTCCATTGTTTAGGCCATGATAACCGTAAGAACTCCAAGAGATGGGAAACAGGTCGTGGGTTCCTCCAGAGGTCGGGAGTACCAGTCTTGCTGGCGCTCCATTTATGTTTTGCTTCTTTACTTTCTGTATTTTACTTGAATGTATTACACACATAGCGGAGTCGTGGCGACATTTTCTTTTTTAATATGAGCCACCACGAGGATACTGGGAACTGCACCTGGGTCCTTTGCCAGAGCAGTTAGTGCTCTTAACCTCTGAGCCATCTCTCCAGCCCCGATTTAGACATTTTCATCCATGAACACGCTATGCTTTGCTCATACACTTGCCTCACCCATCCCCTTATGTTTCCAAATACTCCTGTGTTCATCTTTGCTCTTTAGTGTGAATCCCTCATACACAGGTAGTAGGTGTTCTCTTAAGTACCCATGTGCATAGAACTGTCTCAGCCTAACACTACAGAGAAGGAGAACCCCTCTTATAAGAACAATTTTGGCAATGGTTTCTGTACTATTGGTGACTACTATTTAGAGGTGTTAAAAAGGGCTATATAATTGTCTTTTTACTTTAAGCTCAAATCTACCAGGACTGCCTTCAGAGAAAGCTTTCCTATCTCTAACACAGTGATCGCCCCCTAATTTTCTCCTGCTCTTGGACAGCGGAACACTTACAAAGGCCACTGGCCATACTTTTTGGTCACTTTCCCCTCATCTGTGTATAATTCACAGCTAAGAACCAGTCCAACTGCCCAAGAAGCACTCCAACTTCAGGGAGATAGTTTTGTTCATTTCATGAATGCTTTTATCTATCTGTCTGTCTGTCTGTCTGTCTGTCTATCTGTCTGTCTCTGTCTTATTGTTTTTTGAGATAGGATCTTACTGAGTTTCCTGCATTGGCCTTGAACTCACTCTGTAGCCTCGGTGGACTTTGAACATTTGAGCCTCTTGCATTTCCCTCCAATGTAGCTGGGAATACAGGCAACTGTCACCAGGCCAGGCTAACTTTTTTTTTTTTTTATTGTCTCTAAGTTGCTGAGGAGAACAGAAATCACATTATATTGCCATTTGTTAGCATGGAGAAATGGAAAAATTCTTTACTTTTCACAAATGTCAAAGATGTTTTGCCTGCTTTATAATTATTCTTATTTTAAGTTATACCTAATCCCTCCCTGTGCAGATGCAAAGCTGCTTCCTGGAATAAGGCTAACATGCTTTCCACTTACACAGAAGGGCTTGCATTTCCCCACTTCTAACCGCTGGTTTGCATCAAGGCTGAAGTGGTGTAGTTCCTAAGGAAGTTAAGCTTCCGAAGTTGCTCAGTCTGTTTACTGGAGCCTCTCAGAAGGCTAAAGGAAAGTTCCCAGGGGAGAAGTTTAGGGACTGGCCAAGCTCTGGACAAACAGCAAACAGCACACAGGCCCAAGGGATCTGATGAGAACTGGCGATTCCCTAATCAAGCCTGTACTCTCTGGCTTGGCAGACAAGCAAATCTTCCAGCTATGCCAACTTGTGGCGGAGACTGTGAGTCAAATTTAAAATTATTAGGGCTATTTATAATAGCATCTCACAATTGTATAACATTTATGGTTTACAAAATGATTTTTATATAGCCATTGTGCCAGGCAGTACATGATCTCCCTTTATTAATGTATATTCTAATGCTGTGTGTCAGACAACATTTGATGAATATGATTTATTCCATTTTACAAAAGATAAAAGTGGGTTCTAAGAATTCAAAAATATCTTAATATCACCTCCCTCTGGGGAGTGCAGCCTTGCCAGGTCACAGAGGAAGATGAGGCAACCAGTCCTGATGAGACCTGAAAGACTAGGGTCAGATGGAAAGGGAGGAAGTCCTCCTCTATCAGTGGCCTAGGAGAGGGGCATAGGGGGATGAGAGGAAGGGAGGGTGGGATTGAGGGGAGACTAGGGAGGGGGCCACAGCTGGGATAAAAATTGAATAAATTGTAATAAATGATAATAATAATAAAGAAAAAAATCTTTATATTCATCCAGATAACAAGTGGTGGACATGATTATGTTCTATAACTCCAAACTGCTTCTCACACTGGTGTTACTAGTTTGACATTCTGTGTACCAAAAGGAAAGATACATAAAATGAAAGATGAACTCTGGAACAGAGCCTCTGTGGTTATTGGTCACATACACCTGATCTGTATGTGAGTTAAATCTTAACCTGACTTAAACATACAGAAATAATTGTATCATATGCAAATGAAAAGGTGAATTAACAGTGTTAAAACTGTGACAAAAAATATATGTAACCTTGAGGGGCTAAAAAATCCCAAAATGGGAAAGAAATAACTGAATTCCATCAATCAAGCCTTTTATCTTATGCAACAGGTGCTGAGTGTGAAATTCCACATATGAGACAGCAGATTTTATACTCGTCATCTGAAGTGCTAACAATTTTTGCTTGAGGGGAAGGAAAGGCCATTCCATTGATTTCCCAGACACACCAAGGATACTTTCCTCTACAGCTTTCTCCTCAACTTCAGGACAGCTTCTGCTTAGAAGCAAGTCCTGCTGGGAACAGCCCCTCAGGTACTTGAGTCCTGCTCCGCAGAGGGTAGGAGGGCAGTTGGGTCAGAGCAAAGTACTGGAATACGGAGGACGCTTATGCGGAACAGACACTGGCGCTCTCTCTGCGGCAATTCTGTCAGGAAAATCCACAGTAAAGTCTCTCCAGACTCAGGCAGTAACTGACCTTTCCTTCCAAACATCTCTTACTTCTTGAGATTCATACTCGTTTCTGTAACCCCGTCTTCCCTTGTTTCCTATCTGGAGCTATTCTTCATGGTTATTATATGGTTCTTTTCCAGCTAACACCCTTCACAGAACTAAAAAACCTCCCTTTTAGTTCTTCAACCTATACAAGTGTGTGTGTGTGTGTGTGTTTGCGGGGGGTGAGGTGGGGGGCGGTGGTAAATACCCTTTGAGAACCAGTATGAAAATATCAGAGGCTGGCAAAGTCACCTCTGTTGATCTGGGAAGAACCGTGCTGCCCTTGAGGGCTCTCATCCTCTGCTCTTAATGGTCTTAGCAGCACAGTGACAATAAACTGTGTGCTAGCAGCCCTAGGACCAAGCTCTTACTCTGAGGCAGGAGGTTCTACTGG
This sequence comes from Pachyuromys duprasi, assembly GCA_028658305.1. Classification (NCBI taxonomy): domain Eukaryota; kingdom Metazoa; phylum Chordata; class Mammalia; order Rodentia; family Muridae; genus Pachyuromys; species Pachyuromys duprasi. The sequence goes on from CM053763.1 coordinate 25,971,797, forward strand.
GTGCCCGTAGGGGTTGGAGAGCATTTGAGCAGCTGTTTACATTGTCCCTCCCTGTCCGATATGGGTTCCTCCTGTTCTTTCTTCTAAAGTGACTTTTTAGGTTGCAATTTATATAAAACTCATCTACTGTAAGATTAAATTTAAATGGCCTTTTAAAAATATGTAAATCTCCCAAGCTGTGTCACCATCATCATCAAAAACCAAGTCTGAGCATATCTTTTGGTGTCCACATATTCTTGCAATTAACCCTCTCCCTAGCACACAGACCCAGACAGCCACTGACATGTTTGGTTTGGGTTTTTTGAGACAGGATTTCTCTGTGTAGCTTTGGCTGCCCTCAACTCACTTTGTAGGCCAGGCTGGCCTTGAATTTGCAGCAATTTTCCTGCCTCTGCCTCCCAGAGTGCTGGGATTAAAGGCGTGTGCCACCATGCCTGGCTAACTATTTTTATTTTATATTTGATATATGTTTTAAAAACATATTTTAAAATATTTTATTTTTTTATTAGGATTTTAGAGAAAGCATCATTGCATAGACTTGCCTTCAACTTAGAAAGCCAAGCTTGTCTTAAACTCATGACCGTTCTTTTGAATTCTGGGATTATAGGTGAACGTCACCACTCTTGTTTTAAACTTTTTTAGCTGTCAAGTAAGAGACTTTATCTGTGCTTTTGAGCAGCTATCTGATGATCATAGATGTTTATAGGTCAGATAAGTGATATTTGGGCTTTATTAGGACATCCTTCAGCCTGTAGTCACCCTTTAGCTTCTCAAGTACCTCCAATGAGGTGCCAGAGTGGAGGCTGAAAGGTCCCAACAAGTCAAAGCAAAGCCCAAGTAGGTGTTAGCAGCCTCCCATCAAAAGTGGTTGGAAGTATTACTGCATTGAAATAATCTGAAAACAATTTAGTTTCAGGTGTTCAGCGGCATTCAGATATTCAGGAACACAGCATGCCAACCACTGGCTGTCATGCTCACCTACTTGGTTATCAGAGAACCAAATACTATGTGTGGAAAGAGAACATGGGCTTTACCTCAAACAGAAAGAAGTGGATTCTGGCAACTACAACATTTTCTAATTAAATACTATAGGTGATTTCCAAAACGCTTTAGCTTAAATTGCCTTGGGAAATCCCAGCAGGGACATAGCACAAGGTAAAAGCAATGGCTGTTTTGTTACTGGGATCCAAACTGCAGAAAGCATGTTCCTGTCCAGGACCTGTGGTGGAATTACTGGTCAGTCCAATGTTAGAGCTCAGGCACTCCCAGTGCCCGATTCAAATTACTAGACTGTCTCCTGTTGAAAACAGCAAATCCCCAGACATCCCCAGCACTCCTTGGCGTTACACAACATGGACTATTGAGGTCAAATGAGTCTACTCTCCTTTTCCTACACATCTCTTCCCTACGAAGCCCCCTTCTTCTGTTGGCAGCAATAGATGACTAGGGCTCCATAAACCCAAAGAAGGCATGAGGATTTTACGTGTTAGGCTCAAGAGTTCTGTGCTAAGTTTTTATCTTCTGAATGTTTTCAAAGTGTTTAGAGATGACAGTGAGATGCCACATAGGGCACTAACATAGGTTTCAGTGTTCTCAGATGCCACCATGACAGTGTGCCGCCCTGCTCCTTAAGATGGACATGCTCACTTCCATCACTCTGTAACAATAGCAACGGAAAGTGGTTTGCTCTTGTTTTAGGTGTGCGGAATGACTGAAATGCTTTTATCAATCAAAAAGCCAAATAATCAGCAAAGCATGATTCAGACTGTTTCAGCATCTATCTTAATGATAAGATATATTTGCATGCTTCATCTAAGGATGCTAAGGCAATGAATTTTTTAATGTCTGTTAGTTGACAAAATTATATACATATGTATGACGTGGAACATGCTGTTTTAAAATATGTATATATTGTAGTATGGCTAAATTGAGCCAGTTAGCATACACATTGTCTCACATATTTAATATTTTGTGATGAGAATACCTAACATCTAAACTGCCCTTTTCTTCTTGGAGGGTGGAGAGGGGTGTTATGGTTTATGGTTTGAAAGAATATAGTCCACCGTGCTGGTTTGATGGTTGGCGATGTAGCAGTACACAGGAAGTGGTCACACTGGTCAGCAGCCAGGAAACAGACCAGTTTTGGAAGTGGACCTCATTACAAAGTCTCAAGGTTCTGCTAGTTCAATCTCACCTTCTAGGGTAGTGGTTTTCAACCTTCTTAACACTGGGACCCTTTCATATGTTTCCTCACATTTTGGGGATTCCCCAACCATAAAATTATTTTTGTTGCTACTCCGTAACTGCAACTCTGCTACGCTATGAATCACAATGTAAGTATTTTTGGAGATACAGGTTTTCCAAAGAGGTTGTGGCCTACAGGTTGAGAACTGCTGTCCTATAGGTTCTGCAACCTACAAAACCAGTGTCAGCTGTTGGAATGTGTGTTCAAATATACAAGTGTGCAAGGACATGAGTCTGTGATGTGTACATGGAAATCATAGTATTCTATTCCTACCTCTCATTGGCTGTAAGCATCTCATATATGAAATCTATTCAGTCCAACTTACTCTTATACTTTAGTTCTGATATTGTTTGAAAGTCCAAAGCCTCTTCTGAAACTCAAGGTGATCTCTTAAACCATGAGCCCATGTAAAAATGATAAAATACATCACACACAGCCCACCAAACAATTACGCAGAGTTGACATTCTCATTCTAAAAGAGAGGAAAGACATAACAAGAAAAGATCAGACCAAAGGAAGGCTTTAAACAGCAAGAAAGTACAAGGCATGACCGCTCCTTGTCCAGCTCATGTCATGTCATCTGGGCATTAATCGGCTTAGGTAGTCCTTCCCCTACAACAAGTTTGCTTGCACCCTGCACGGCCTCCCTCTTGCCAGCTCCACTTGGCTCTTTCAGCTTTTCTTAACAGATATCCAAACTTCTGGCATCTCCAGTATCCTAGGGACTCCATCACAGCTTAGGCTGTATATCCATACCTTCACACACAGCCTATTCAAGAGTTCTTGTAGAGACTCCAATGTTGCTACACTTTGTTTTGGTCTCAGAGGCTTTCTGAAATTTGGAGTAAGTTTACATGGCCCCCTCACTCTTGTATCTTGTAAGCCTATAAATACAGCACTACAAGATTTGGTGCCAGCTTGAGATGAAGTGTGGGCCTTTTAGATCATAGCTACAGTGGCTAAAATCTGTAACAACTGTGCCTACTTTGTCAACACTGCACTGCCCTTAACTTGGTTAGGTTTACATTTCTTTCTTAGCCAAACAGCATATTTTTCCTATCTTTCTGCTCTATTTGCTCAACATATGTCTGTCTATCACAAGTGAGTACAAACTATGCCACACCCTGGATATCCTGCTGCTTAAAAATTTCTTCCTCCAAAGTACTTAGCTGGTTGCTTTTTAATTTAGCATCACTCAACTTTTTAAGGCATGGGCAGAATGCAGTCAAACTCTTTGCCATAATGCAACATTAGTGTTCTCTATCTGGGGTCCGGTGTAATCTTTCATTTTCCTGAGACTTTCTCACTCTTCCTACAAACCAGTTCGGTGTCTATGACCTATATCATCATCTTCATCAAGGCAGTGACTCAACTACTTGGTACTAATTTCCTATATTGGTTGTTTTTCTAATTGATGTGACCAAATACTCAAGAACTTTAATGCATGCAGAGTTTATTTGACTCTTTTTGAAGAGATACAGCCCATCAAAGTGGAGAAGGCTTGGTGGCAAATGACTTCAGGAAAGATGAACGTATGGCTGGGATACCTCTATAGTATGGTGAAGAAGGCATGGTGGCAGGTTGCTTCATGGAAAGTGAGGGTGAATCGAGGACTCTTCTGCAGTCCATCGTGGTAGAGAAGGCATGGCAGCAGGTGACCTCATGGAGAATGAGTGTGCCTGCGACACACCTCTTCTGCTCATGTCTTGACAGAACAAGAAGCAGAATTCTTTTGGTAGTTTTTATATTGTGATAGCTAATCTTCACTGTCAACTTGTCTGCATTTAGAATCACTTAGAAGATATACCTCTGGCCTTAGAGTATTTTTAGAGAAGATTAGTTTGGGATACTGTCCCATGGGTTAGGAATCTTGACTAAATAACAAGCTAGATGAGTACAAATCAACTTTCTCAACATTCCCTGTTTCTTCATTCAGACAGATGTGAGAAAGCAACCTCATGCTCTTATGGCTGTGCCTCTTCCATCACAATGAACGGGACCCTCTAAACTCGTGAGATGAATAAGCCATTCCCTCTTCATGTTACCTACTTTCAAATATCCCATTTAGAATGGAGAAAAATGACACGAGGTGGTGGTGGCACACACATTTAATCCCCACACTCAAGAGGCAGACGCAGGTGGATCTCTGTCAGTTTGAGATCAGCTTGGTCTACAAAGAGAGTTCCAGAACAGCCACGACTACTGTTACACAGAGAAACCTTTTCTCAAAACACCAAAAAAGAGAGAGAGAAAGGACTAACACAGAGATATACACTGTGTTGTCATTAATGATGGCAACCATGTTGCATAATAAAAAATTTTAAATTATTCATGTCTAACTAATAGTTGCTATCATTTGTGATATCCCCAATCTCCTCTTCTGCCTACCAATTTCTTGTAATTACTACTTTCCTTGCCTTTCCAGATTCTGCATTTAAGTGAGACCCTGTGATTTCTGTCTTTCTGTGCCTGACTTAGTCCACTTAAGGAAATGGATACTTAGTACAAAGTACATGTTCTTGCTTTATATACATATACTGGTTAAGTCTTATTTTTTTTTTCTTAATTGGTATATACTGGAGGCACTTGGGAAGAGGAACTCTCAATTTACGAGCTGTCTCTGTAAGATTAGCCTATAGGAAAGTCTATATGTCATTTACTTGATTATAGATTAATGGGGGAGGGCTCATCGCAACTTAGGGGTTATTACCCCGGGGCAAGTGGTCCTGGATAACACAAGAATTCCTGCTGAGCAATCCACAGGGAGCAAGCAAGTAAGCAGCATTCTTCCATGGCCTCTGCATCAGTTCTTGCCTTGAGTTCCTGCCCTGACGTCCCTGCATAATGGACAATAAGCTTTAAAATTAAATAAACCCTTTCCTCCCTAAGTTTGCTTTTGGTTGTGTTTTATCACACCAATAAAATCTCTAATATAATATGGTACTGCAACAGTATACTAGAACACACAGAAGTGTTAAGTGCTCAAATACCATACATGTGTTGTATATGTACTTATGTGGAATGCTAGTTTTTAATGAATAAGTTGAAGCAGATACAATTTTTATATGTTCTAAATAACTTATGATTTATTACACAAGCGTAATGGCAGTTAAAATCCAAAATTTGGCAGGAATATCTAATAAAAGGTCAATGACTGTTAAAAAGATTAATTATTTCCTGTTAAGAATCTGTTGTATTCTTCTTGCTGTCTGATGTAGGTATTTTTTAAAGTCTGCTTTGAAGGGAATATTGTACATTTAGATAACTGTTTTCACATTTCCTGCATTGTCTTTCTTTTGTCTGAAAATATGTTCTGTAATCAGTTAAAATTATTAAACCATATTCTTCAAGATCATGGTTTCAATGCAGCTGTTGAATATGTTTAACCAGAAATGAAAGTATGAATTGACTGAGGTCTATTGAAACCCCAACTCAGCAAAGAGATCACTTTCACTCTTTCCCACCCAGATTCTCTGAATGACACTAAACAGGAGCTACAGTGACTGAAACAGCCACAAGCAGCTTGGCAGTATGGGGAGATGGCATCCACGCCCCATCCTGGCAGGGCACAGTGGAGACATTGGCACCACTGCAGAGCTCTTGGCTTCTTATCCTGACTGTGGAGAAGCAGCTGCTGACCTCCTCCCGATCAAGTGACACAGGAGGAGACACACACAGCTCTGCTTAGACAGGAATTAACTCCTCTCAGAAAACAACAAACACTGCTGGAAAAGTCCAAATTGTAATGAGTTTCAGATACAGTATCATTTCCAATTCTTAAGATAAATTTTGTTTTTTCAAAGAGTCAAGGCAATAACTTTAAAAACCTTTACCATGTGCATCCAGTTCATATCTTTATATCCAAGTATTTCTTGGGCTTATTATCCCAAATACATTTAATATCTGAAGTATCAAACAGCAGACTTACATCTTCAGTTTTATTTTTCATTTATTTAGAGCAAAATTTATAAGAAGCAATGAATTTTAAATACAATAAAGAAAGCAACACAAGAATTATGAAATATAGTACATGAAACATCACAGTTCAAATTAAGTACATTATGATATAATTTGTATTGAAAAATACCGAAGGAATCAAGTACATTTAAACCATAACCCTAACTATATACAGTTTTCTTTCCAGACTTATTTATCTTTCAAAGATAACCGAAAGTAAACACACTTCAGAAAATTTACAAACTAGTGAGATTTTACTGCCAAAAATTTCACTCTTATGATAAAATAAATGTAAAAACTTACACTATTAAAATGAAAGAATAATTATTTTAAATAATTACATTACTAAGTTTACACACCCAGTCCGACATTCTAACCTATCACTTCACCATGAAGTCACTGATTACCTTAGACTGGCTCTTGTGTAACATTCACAGTCTAGGAAATGTGGTGGGCTCTGAGGACACACTGGCAGATAAAGCAGACAGGATCCTGCCCTCATGGAGCTCCAGACTAACATAACACAGACTACCGCGATACCCTGTGAGCAGCTCTGGGCAGTATCCTCCATTCCAGAGGAAGCGACAGCTGAGCCAAGCTCTGCACTGGGAGGATGAGTTAATCTGTGGGAGAGGGGCAAAAAGGAGAGGAAAGAAAGCTACATGAAGAGGGTAAAGGAAACAGAGGTCCTGGGTTCACAGCAGTTTCCGTCAAAGAGATGCAGATACTTGTGGACCACAGTAACAGTTCGCTTGTCAGTGAGGAGATGAGAACAGTATGGTCCGTCTTTCCTCGGCTAACATCAATCCACTTTAAGGAGTGAGCTTACCACCATCTTGTTTTCTAGCATCCTAAGGAATAACCTCTTTTAAAAATGAAATGGTGATAATAGGTGGTATCCTTTAAAACGATGACCTTATTTTTACTAATAAAATGAAAACCTCTGGTATTATAAAACTTATGCATAAATCACCGTGGAATCACCGTGGAAAATATGTAACAATGACACTGCTAAGAGGGTGTGGGGTATGCAGGCAGGCTACAGAGGACGGGGTAGTTAAAGCATGGAGGTCATGTGAGAACTCAGGATTTTTATCCCAAAATACTGGCATTAATTTTCAGCAAGGGAATGAGCTATATCAAAGTCTCTGAAAGATCATTCTGAAATGCTGTGTGTGGACTCTGTAGAGGACAGAAAAATAAAAAAGCCAGACAAGCGAGAGAAGCAGCCCTGGACGGTCTCAGAAAGAGGAAGAATACAGTCAGATGCATAATGACATTTCTGGGGCTGAGTAGGAAATGGTGTAGGAAATGGTGGCTTTAAAAGAGAAAGTTAATGACATTTGGTGAGTTGGAATGCTGGGTGAGAAAAGGGCGGGTTGGAGGGGAGGTGTGGAGACTGATGCCAAGTCTTTCTCGTTTGGAAACTGAATTGACTGTGTTAATATCGAACAGCAGAATATAAGAGAAAAATGTTTGGTGAAGGGAGGATTTGAGGACACGCTGCACTACAGATATCTTTGTGTTTCGATGTCTGTTAGGTTAATGTTTAACAGGTCCGAAGCCTAGGAGACAAAAAGGTTGAACTTGAGCTGTAACTGTTATAGTCCCCAGAAAAATGGTCACAACCACCAAAGTGGATGGAGTTTCCCAGAGAACACAGCATATCAGAAAAGGACAGAGGACGTCGTTGGATACTGGAGGAAGAGGAGTCGCACAGAGAAGCAGAGACGGAGGACGGCTGGAGGGAAAACAGTGAGACATCAGCACGGAGAGAAACCAAGGACAGAACAGGAAATGGAGTCAGATGCTGTAAGAATCAACAGGAGGTGGGTAAGGGAGAGGCCAGGATGTAGGGTGAATCCACAGGTACACTTGAGCTCTTCTAGACAGTGGTTCTAACAACGGAGCAGGGCAGCAGCTGGCATGGGGTGACGGGGGGATTTGAGCAAGCAGCTATTTACCTTTTAAGCCTAGACTCTCAAACGTTGCTATTCAGTTGATAGGGAGAATTTGAAGACTCATAACAACTGAAGACAATCAATAGAAATTCAGATCCCAGATATTGCTTATCTCAGAAGCCTAAAAGTCTTTAAGAGTGTACATGTTCTTCCCATAGGGACATGACTTGACTACAAAATTCTCAGTGGATTTAAACAATTCCAATGACCTCTAGGGAATCACATTTTAAAATACTTTAAGAATCACATTTTAAAATATAATTTAAAAGTTATATTATTCGCTCCAGCTGTTGTCCATAGAGATCATATTCTTTAAATAATAAGTATCTCCGAATCGCTGCCGGGAGGGGAAGCTTCTCCACGGAGGCTGGCTGGCACAGTCGCTGGAGTCCTATAACCCTGCGAATTTTTAACCGGCACAGATGCTTTAGTGAGCAAGGATTCTCTGAAAGAAATGAGGGAACACACAGAATGTTGAAAAATCCTATTGGCTTCACATGGAAGATACAGATTGTTTCAGAGTAGCATGTGGAGTGTTTTTCTGAAAATATGCACATTAACAGGCGATAGTTTTGACCTCAGTTCACATTTCAATGAAGTACTCTAGCCCTTTCCTCATGATCTGAGCTCCATGAGGATGGGAATTCCATCTGCATCTTTGCAAAGAGAGCCAAGTCTGGCTCTTCATGGTGTCCAACTACAGTTTGTTAAAAAGACAAATGGATTTGACTTTAAAAGCAAATGGTCACACATTTCTTTTTTTTTTTTAAAGAACTAAATATTATACAGACATATTTCTTTATTTCCTCTCTTTTCTACTAGTTTTTCTAATGAATAATTATCAGTAAAACATTACTCAACGATTTCATATATCATTTATGATTCAATCTGAGGCTTGTTCCCAGTGTCTCCTACACATTGGCTACTCATATTTACATAGCTCATGACATGTAAATACAGTCTTCATATTAGAATTATAAAAGAACCAGTGAACCACAGTACAAATATACAAGTAAATGTTGGCTCTGGACTCCGGCAGCTGGCATTACGATCCTGCCTGTTACTTTGTGTGACCTTGCGCAGTGGCTTAACCCTATAATTAGTATTCTCATTTATGTAAGCTGGATAACAATAGTACCTACTTCATAGGATCATCTGAAGGCTAAATACACTATATGAATTGCTAGAAAAACCCATGATGCCATAACATTCAACGAATGTTGGGGGTTGGGGGCAGCTCCATAGGTAACATGTTGCCTGTGCAAGCATTAAGACTTGAGTTTACTAGGGAGCAGAAACAGGGAGATACTGGAAGCTCACTGGCCAGCCAACCTGCCTCATCAGAAAACCCCAGAGGACTGACATCCTATGCTGACTTCTGGCCTACATACACACATACACATTTACTTGAACTGCCACACTCTACATGTGTGCACATACACAAACACAACAAAAGAAATGTGAAGGGCCATTCACTTCAAGGATGAGAGTGATGACTTCATTGTTATATTCAGTGATAAAATTTCAAATCACATTCTTTAAATAGTAAAACAAAGTTGGCATTGGTGGCATATGCCCGTAATCCCATCATTCGGAGGCCAAGACAGGAAAGTTTGGGGTCAGCCTGGGATAGAGAAAGCATTTCAGACTAGACTGGGCTACATAGAAAAATACCATCTCAAAAATAAATTAAGACAATGTTCTGTAAACTTGAGGCAAAAATAATGCGGAAATAGTATTGTGAAAATATGAAGCCAGGCACAGTGGTGCATGTCTGTAATCCCAGCACTCAGGGCAGCAGAGCCAGGCATATCGTTGTGAGTTCGAGGCCAGCCTGGTCTACAAAGTGAGTCCAAGACAGCCAAGGCTACACAGAGAAACCCTGTCTTGAAAACAAATGAAACAAACAATAAAGTAAAATATGAAAATATTATGATCAGAATAGGTACTCTCTCATGTTTTAATAAAACTGTAATTTTATTTTGTTCCTTAACGTACAAACTATGTACAGCTGGAGAAACACTGGCTTCCAGTGGTTTTCCGGGCTCACAACAATCAGCTGATGCTGGCTGCAGAAATAAGCCACTGAAATAACAGAAAGGCATCCTGACTTCATTTTTATCTAGAGTTTCTCTCTCGTGCTCTCTCTTTAAAGAGTTATTAATTTCTAAGTTATACAGTATTCTGCTTGCAAGAGGGCCCCAGATCTCACTATAGATGGTTGTGAGCTACCATGTGGGTGCTAGGAATTGAACTCAGGACCTTTGAAAGAACAGCCAGTGCTCTTAACCTCTGAGCTATCTCTCCGGCCCTCTCCATAGAGTATCTTTCTAAAATCATCACAAGTAGAAGTTTGTTTGTGATAAAAAACAAAACAAAACACATGGACCATTCTCATTTCCTAAAAAATAAATAAATTAACAAATCTCAGCTACTTATGATAGAAATAACAGTAATTACTGCAGAAACAGCCAACGTTATCATGTAGGATAAACAAGGCTCAACCAACACCTGGCTTTGTTATTGTCCAAAACTTTGGGAAATTAATTCATTTATGCTTTTCTGGTGTTTTCATTTTGAAAAAGCCAAACCATTTAAGCTTTTTCTGTTTTTGAAGATTTTAAATATGAGATTAACTATATACAAGCATAATTTCATGAATTAAGAGTACCAAGTAGATGAACATCTTTGACTGCCTCTCAGGGTATGAAATAGAACTTTGTCAGCCACAGAAGATGGCTGCTTAGCCTTGCCAAACTTTGCTCTTCCTTCTCCCACAAACCACCACGATTCTCACTTGTACAGCAATTACCCCATTTGAAGTTTCATCATCTGTCCTTACACTAACTATAGGATTGATACAAAGTGTGGCCTTCCTGTCTTGGCCTTGGAATGCTGGGATTACAGGCATATGCTACCAATGGTAACATTGTTTTACTATTAAAAGAATGTGATTTGAAATTTTATCACCAAATATAACAAAGATGTGATCATTCTCATCATTGAAGTGAATGATCCCTCACGTTTCTTTTGTTGTGTTTGTGTATGTGCACATACATTCACGAGTGTGGCAGTTCAAGTGAACATGTGTGTGTGTGTAGGTCATTCCTACAGCTAGAGGAATATCCTTAAGTATCTTAAGATCTTCAAGTTCTTTATCCTTTTTCTAGCATGTCACTTAATCACTGAAGAACCCAAATGCCTCTTTTCCCGTGGCTGGAATGTATTGCCATAGTGTAGCTTCATGTCACCTTGGCCCCTCTGTTTTCTGAAAGGTGGTAGCTGCCTCCAGAGGTCGATCTTATGCCTGATCTCTCTGGCAAATGATTTTCTCTCACCTAGGACCTCTGTAATATGATATTGGCAATAGCCAAGGTGTAACAAACACATCAATTCATTTATTTGGGGTATAAAATGAAGTTATGTAAAAGTTCACTTACTATTTGAGACACTTTCATGAAGAGATTTTGCTCATCTATTTTGGTTACTGTAAGGGTAGGAAATTTTAACTTGGCCCTAAACGCCCTTCTTTGTTCCTGGACTGAAAAGTGCAAACAGTCCCTAACTGTCCCCTAGTCACCACACCTGGGCACAGCCAATCACTGACTTCCCCCATTAGAAAAATCCCTTAAACAACCCAGATGTCCCTCAGTTGAGGAATGGATACAGAAATTGTGGTACTTTTACACAATGGAATACTACTCAGCAATTAAAAAGGAGGAAATCATGAAATTCGCGGGCAAATGGTGGGACCTGGAAACAATCATCCTAAGTGAGGTATCCCAAAAGCAGAAAGAAACATATGGTATATACTCACTTATATAGACCTATAGGAT
>CM053763.1:25984295-26016370 GCA_028658305.1 Pachyuromys duprasi
AAAAATCCTTTACCCTTAGACCCCCTCCTGTTTTGCGGTTTTTGCCTTTATAAACTCTGTGATTCTGCAGCTCAGGGCCCTGTACCACCCCCTTGCGTGGGAGCTGTGTGCATAGCCCCGGCATGCCGGCTACTAGTAAACACCTCTTGCTGTTTGCATCAAGTTCTGTTTTGTGAGTTATTGGGGTCTGGTGTCTATCCAGAGGAACGGAGGGTTTCTCCACTTCGGGAGTTCAACAGTTACCTATGACATTTATGATATATGTTGTTTGTATGACATATAAACAAGGCAGAAAAATGGCTTAAGTGTTTTTAACAAATTTCAAATTAAGTCGATTTCCTATAAACCCTTTGAAATGATCAGGTTTCAAGGTACCATGTGTTTAGATATTTTGGACATAATTAGGTTACTCTTTGAAAAAACCATGTTTTTGAAACTTGAACGGTCCTGTTTGGCTAATGAGAGTCTGAAGTTGGCTCATGGACTCTCAGACCCAGCTCTGGTAGCCACTGATGCCTGGTATGAGCAGATACTCCAGGTTTATGCTTATGCATTTCCTTCCTCAGATCTGGAACCATCACATATTATTTATTATTACAGGGATTGGCATTTCCCCACCAAATTCTGTGTGACAAGGATGCTCAGAACTATGGTCACTGTTAATTATAAGTTTTTCTGAGGCTAGAAGCACACACTCATCATCACATTCACAGCAACACATACACACAATAAACACATAAACAAAAAATTAAAGTAAAGAAAACATCCATTTTTACCTATTATTTGGCGGATTTCTGGCCATTCTCTCTGTACTTCTAACACAGACTTCAGTTTAGCACACAGAGGGACATAGTCCATGTAATCTATCAGTATACGGACAGTGCTGCCCACCAGGTGCTTCATCCAGGGAACCGTAATAAATTCACAGAACTGAGAAAATTGAGAAGTTAATTTAGTGGTTTTTGAATATATCATACACATAATCAGTATTGCTATGCAAAGTTGCCCTTTGTCTTTTTACAGGAAACATCTTCTTAATGATGATGAACAAAAATGAAAAGGAAATGCCGTGATTATTACTTAGGACTAAAGTACTAAATGCATGTTCATGCCCTGTTGGGATCAGAGCAAACATGATCTGGAAGATTGTTTTTCTCTCTAGCCCCAGTAGGCCACCAAGTGGGCACAGGTGAGCAATTGCATTTTTAAATTGTTTGCCACTTGGTTTCTAATCCAAGAAAAGAAATAGCCTTGTTTCCTGGCCTAATTTATGCTTATTTGTATATAGTAATACAAAGTAAAAAGTAAGCATATAAATTAAAATTGATTTTTTTTGCTGTAACATCCTTAAATACGTGGCATTTCGTGAGTTAAACTGGAGAAAATGTATTTTACTTAGAATATACAATACCCTCTAGAATAGATTATACATTCAGCTATAAAACAAGACTTAATACCTTTAACTACTAAACCCACTTCAATTATATTTTTATGACCACAATGGAATGTATGTAGGAATCAGTAACAGGAAGAAAGGTGGAAATTTTATAAATTAATAAAAGATAAACAATATAGTCTTGGTCAATTTTGGCAGTCAATGAATTAACCAAAAGGGTTGAAAAATAAAACTTTAATAAAGATTCTTGAGACATATATGAGTTAGGTTCCTGATCCAAAATGAAGAAGAAAATGATGCAACTCACTGGGTTATCTTTTATTATGCAAGATGTCCATCCTGGCAGTTCCTCCTCCTCCATCTCTGACCACGCAAATGAATTTCCAAAGATGTCTCCGTGCATGCAGTCAAAGCACAGCTCTACTTGATAGCCATTGTTCAGCAGGAGCCTCAGCATAAGCTCATCATTTAGGGCATACTGGATGGCACTGGGAAAGCGAGTGTCATTCACATGCATAAAATAACAATTGACGTTAGCTCCATAGGAGAGAAGCAGCCGGACAATCTCATGTCTGTTGGCCCTCACTGCCACAAGCAAGCAGTTGAGGGGATCTAAGTTGGGGTCCGCACCTGCAGCCAGAAGGATTTCTGTGCAGTGGGTATCATTGTTAGAGACAGCAAAATACAGCGCAGTCTTTCTCTCATCTTCGTAGCTCTGGGAAATGTGGTCAGCGAGCAGGGCATTGACATCAAAACCATTTTCAATGAGCAGTTCGAGACACTGAGCATTTTGTCCATCTGTGGCTGAGTGAATTGGGGTTAGGCCACTTTTCCGGATTGCATGTTTGGATGTTACTGGGATAAGATATTTCAGAGCACTAGAGCAAAAAACAAACAAACAAAAATAACAACAAAAGTTTTTAAATACTCCCACATTGAATAAAGAAAATTAAATAATTGAAAAAAACTTTCTCATTAGACAAGTGAATTCACTTTGTTTAGTTTACTGTAGTTTAGTTGAGTTTTAATTTAGTTTTCTATTCTAAAAATTCCCAAGGAACATCCTGGATCTTACATGTTTGGTTCTAGGTTTGAATCCTCAGGACTCTCCCCACTTTACTATTCTGCCTCTTAAGAATACAATGTTTAAAATCAACAGGTGTGATTGTAATTTGCCAAAGAGAGTAAGAGCCTCTGATGGCATAGAAAAACACTGCACAATCCTGGCCACTAGAAACCATGCAATCTTGGGTAGATGACTTTGGACAGCATAAATATAGCCTTCTCATTTAAAGATGTACAATAAAAAGCCTTAAGAAGAAAGATGACTTGTCCAAGGGCTTAAATTCCATGTGAAAGAATCTTTTGATTCTTATTAATTTTTTTCATTGATTCTTAAGACACTTGTTCATATTGTCTGTGAACGTCTTGTCTCTTATACACTCACAGGTGAAATCTTTTTTTTTAAATATTTGTGTTATTTAATTTTGGGGTTTTGAGACAGGGTTTCTCTGTGTAGCCTTGGCTGTCCTGGAACTCAAACTGTAGGGCAGGTTGGCCGCAAACTCAGAGATCCGCCTGCCTTTGCCTCTGTGTTGGGATTTAAGGTGTGCATTTGGCTCAGTTTTCTCCACAGGTGCATTCTTAGCAAAAAGAAGGATCTTTAGTCTTCCATCATACTCGCATCCATCCTGATGACATAGCTGTCCCTAGCTCATGTTTCTAAATACATGTGATGATACTTGTCAATTTCACACTTCACTAACCATCTAGACATTCATACGAGCCACAAGCAAGGATAACTCGATCTCCTGTGCCTAAGTCAGAGCTATCATGTGTGAATTTATGAACGCTGGGAGTAAATCCAGCAAAACTTTAACAACGTGTCACTTCGCATCAATTATGCGTCATTGGTCCTTTAACTTTGCCAATGTGGCTACCAAAAACAATGAAGCCTAGCTACTTCCAAGTTTTTGAACTTGTGAGGTATTTTTAATTTTTTAAAACCATCTTCTCACCCTAGTGAGGGAAACAGTGACTGTTTCAGTCAAGATCTTGATGGCTGACTCTTTGACCCTCACCCATACAAGCTGGGGAGTGACAGACTGGCTAGATCCCAGGGGAGGACATTGCAGCCAGCCCTGAGGAGACAGGATAAGCTGGGGTTGGATAGAAGGGGAGGAGATCCTCCCCTGTTGGTGGACTTGGAGGGGGCGGGGAGGAGGGAGATGAGGGAGGGAGTGGGAGGGTAGGAGGTAATGAGGGAGGGGGCTATGCCTGGGATTCAAAGTACCTAACCTGTGATTGATATAAAAATAAATAAATTAAAAAAAAGAAAACCATCTTCTCATGGAGGATAGTTTAATGTTGTGATTTTAGACTTCTCTTACTATATTGTTTATAACATATTTTATGGTTGAAATTCTACTTAATCTAAGTTATAATGAATCTTTTCTATTAATTATAATATATCTACCATTATAGTATTATATACATCATGGCAATGCTAGGAAATAACTGGAATAAAACACAGTAGCATTACAAATTCTAATCCTCAATCAATGGCAAAATGTTTAGAAACTTTGTAGCCATTTGTTGAACCATTTTTTTTAATACAGAAAGACATTCTTGCTAGTTGGTGAAGATTTCTCAGTTACAATTTTATTCCTCTACAAGGAATACTTATAATTAAAAAAATTATAAATTCATCCTTTGAAAATCAAGGCTATAGAATGGAAAAGGGAAAGCTAATGAAATCATTTTCAAGCATTGAAATACAAAAATGTGTGAATTCTTACCTTTGAGTATCATATGTTGAAAGACTGTACTGTACACACAACTTAGCTTTTTTTTTTTTTTAATGTAAAGCAATCACCTCAGTATCTTACTCACAGGTAATGTCCCTCATAGGCAGCTCGGTGTATTGGAAGATGCCCTGCTCTGTTAGGCACATTGGCGCTTCCTCCGTATTTCAGCAGGAGGGAAATGCAGTCAGGGTTTCCACCTCCTGCTGCCTCAAATAGCACAGATGCCCCATCATCTGCCAAAGCAAGCACATCACCACCTGGCGGGGTAAAGCACAAGGCTTAGATGGCTGAGCGGTGTTAAGAGTCTGCTAAAGTAATCTATTGGTTTCCTTTCTGATTCAAGTTAAACAGTATAGAATTTTGACTATCTATGTCTGCTTGTTTTAATAGCTTCAATAACAGCTAGGCAACATGCTTCATTTTATTAAACTTTCAGGAAGACAGTCACAAAACCATGAGTAAAAACAAGTTAGTTTTTATGATGGACACATGCTTTAAGAAATATGATCAGGGGACTTTTTAATTTGATGAGAACAGGTATCACTCTTCCAATTCAACAAATATTTATGGATACCTACGAGATGTAGACACTGTGTGCGGCCCTAGTCTAAGCTGAATAAGCATGAGTAAAGGAGCTTAAACAATAAATGAAGACGTAACTAGAGAATATACAGTATACAATGCTGGTAGAATGACAGTGTTAGAAGGACTCATGCCATTAAGGGAAGAGAGCTGTCTTTGATAATGGATTAACTTCCTGAATAAGGATAGGGTTTTCACGTGTCCCTGTTTCTCCATCTGTAAACTAATGTAGCATATTTCCTAGGGTTATGTGATTATCCAATGAAGTTTACGTTGGGAAGCACAAAAAAAAGTGCTAACTTTCCTTGGGGGATCATGTGTTCACTTATGGATAAGGACTCTGGGGCCTGAGCATGTAAGTAGACAAGCGTCTCATAAAGAGAAGGTAGAGGTAGGGGCTAGGAGATAGGAATTGACTTTCTTTATTCCTGGTTATACAGCTTAAGCTTTTTGAGGTCTCAGGCGTGGAGAATGTCACCATCTGTTGAAGAGACTTAGGAAGGATTTATGATAATGTATCAAGAGACTGCATATTATTCCAAATGAGGGCAAGGATCTGACCTCAACTGAGGCAGAGAGAACATCCATATTCTGTTTTTCCTGGAGCAGAAGATGCAGGATTGGAATAGTGAAGTTAAGTCAGGAAAAACAATTCTCATCATCAAAAGCAGCTGCAGTGGTATTTTGAGTAGAATACATTATTGATGCTGCACTTGAACAAGAGGAACTAAATTGTACATAGCATGGAGTCTCTGATGTGCAGGATGGAAATCTGGGAAAGAGTTAGCAAATGATCATACTGGTCCAGGGAAGATGGGAAGGACCTGGCCAGGGAGGCAGACAGATGGCAACATAAAGACAAGACAGACTTCGATACTTCGCAACCATCTGGATTTGGGAAGGAAAGTGATAGGTATTTAGTGGTAAATCCAACCTCTAGGTCCTGGTTAAGAGAGACTGTGACATCAACAAGTGGAAAAAGAGGAGGAATTAGCAAGGATGACAGTAAAAGCCTTCCCACAAAATCTATGTGGAAACTAGGCTGTCTCTAGAGAAAGCAATCAGGGCTGGTCTTCCAGATCTCTGCTGGTCATAACAAACAGAGCCTAAGTGGTGGGATAAGGGCTTAATGAGGGGCTAAGATAAAGCCTCACCCAGAGAAGGAAGAGGCCATGTGCAACAGAGGAGAGCCTGAAGTCAGGACAGAATAACTCATTTCACATACCTTTGTGAATAAGATGTTCTAACACATCACAGTGGCCGTACTCAGCAGCAACTCCTAAAGGCGTCACTCCAAATCCATCTCTCAGGTGGACATTGCCTCTGTGGTTCAGTAGAAGGGCTATAATATCTTTGCGGCCTTGCTTAGCTGCTTCATGCATTGCAGACCATTGCTTGACACAGGGCTGGTCAAGGCTGGTGTTGTATTTAATCAGTTCAGATACCATGTCATAGGAGCCCTTTTTTATAGCTTGAACAGGAAGATTAACATGAAGTTGCCTTATCAACTTGAGTATTTTGTATGGAATTAAACTAATATCAAAACAGGTAGAAGCTATTCCATTTCTTCTATAAAAGGATATTGTATTTCTCATGTGCTTTCTCTTTCACATGCTTAATTTCTGTCTGTGGAGTCTCCAGGACTCAGAATGAGTAAGAATTTCATAAGAAATGTTTTTCATCAAGATAGAATTTTGTCAACCGGTGGTGGTGGTGGTGGTACATGCCTTTAATCCCAGCACTTGGGAGGCAGAGACAGGTGAACCTCCATGAGTTCAAGCCAGTCTTGGTCTACAGAGTTCCAGGACAGTCAGGGCTACACAAAGAAACCCCATCTTGAAAAGCAGAAAAGAGGGGAAAAGACATAATTTTATGTGTACTCATTCCAAACATCAACCTCTTTTCTAAAAAAATGGGAACAACACACTATAGGGGTTGTACAAATTAGATAATGTATGTTAACCATTTCGTATAGTACCCAGTATACAATATGTGTACAATAAATTATTCTCAATATCAAACCAGTCTCAATATCATTTCTAGGACTCTGGTCCTCCACAAATGACCAGATATTAGGTTTCTCCCAGATAGAAACAAGTACTATTTTTCCCCACCAAAGATAGTATTTGTCAGATAGTGAACAGGTAGGAGCCGGACCCTGCCTCAGAAGAGAGGGATGAAGTCCATCTCCTCCTCCTCCTATACTGCATGTTGCTAAGTGCCTCTTCCTGACCTGTGCACCCCGAGGCCTGCCTGTGGTGCTCTGCTCCTCCTAGCCACTGTCACTGCAGAGAGGAGTGAGCCTGACCGCATCTTCCCGCTACTGTTTCAGGTTTTTAAGTTTAGGGGAAACTCTATTTTTCCCTAATAAGGCTCTTCCCTTTGTGGTGCTGTCCTTCTGCTCCCCTCTGGAACTTACTAGTAGCAAGATTAACCTTTCTTCATGAAAACAACAGTGTGAACAGGGAATCTTCAACTTAAAGTAATTTCTTAAAATTTATATTTTCAGTCCTTACTTAATACTTTAGAAGAATGTATTTTCCATAGAAATAATACCAATGGTAGGAACTCTTCCTTTTCAGATAATCTGTAAAGACAGTCTAAACTAATCACCAACTGAATACATCCATAAGGCACACTGTGCATGTAATATATATTGTAATACATATAATATATTGTATTGATAATACAATATGAACTTATACATACAGTTTTATGCAGTCTTTTATATATGGTCTACATATAAATTCTATAATATTTATTGGAAAATCCAATTTCAGTTGCTTTGTTAGAATTTATATGCTTTACATACAAATTCTATAGAATCCAAAATTCACATTTTAATTAGCTTAGTATTATTGAAGATTTCTTTGGGAGTCTGTGGTTTTTGGTTTTCCCTTTTTATCTTTACTTTGTAATTTTCTTCCTTTTTCTGAATACATGAGTTTTGTTAATAACTTACAGAGCAGCTCCTAGTGATTTTCCGACTCATAAGCACCCAGAGAAAGGAGCGCTGAGACTTCTGGGCAGGGAAGTGAAAAGTGAAAGAGCAGAGAAGGGTGCGCTTTGATTTGTGAGCAAGACGCTGTCAGGAGTGACACGAACTGATGAGCGTCAGAATGCAGAGTGTCCTGAGAATGGAGGCCAATAGATCTGAGCCCCATGAGAAAGAGTTCTGAGCTTCTTCCACATCCAGTTGCGCTGGCTAGGGTAAGCATGCCTACCCAGCAGAAGAAAGGGGATGCCTCCCCTGGATGAGCAGAGAGTCCATCCAAGAGAGAAAACCCATAATGAGTGTCAGATCGCTGAAGGCTAACACGACGGTGAGTCATCAAGCACTGCAAGTCACAGTGGCTGAGTGAGAGGAGGGGTCCCGGGTAGTTTAAGTTATTTTATTTTTGCCATCTGAGCATGCTTCATAAATAGACACAAAGATGAAGAACTAAGTCAGGAAAATGTTAAAAGTGAGTTACACAGAACAAGGGCCATTCCTTCTTTTATTTCTCTTTTGCCAATAATGACCCATGAGTAGCAAATTTCAAGGTAGCCCAAGAGCAAACCTGATAAACTCATATGGGTGATCCTTTTCTTGTAAAACTTAAAGGCCCGGTTGATGCTGTCTCTATATTGCTCAAGACAGTTCAGGGAATCACATCCCTATACAGTTTTTGCAGATGCAATGATTTTATTTTTATTCCCTTAATTTACTTTAAGTATGTGCCTTCATTATGGCATTTACATTAATTTCCCGCTTGTATTTACCTAACTCTCCTACAATTTTCTAGCAAGAGATTAATCAATGTCTTTATATCAGGAATGCCCAGCAAAGCATCTGGCTTAATATGACTTCTCTTTCCCAGGACAACTGTCACATGTGAGGGTGTAAAGCCCATTTTTTATAGTCTCACAGCTAAGATTTGAGCCCACAGATCTAAGGCACCAAATCCGAAATTATTATGCCATCCCTGTGTTCCTCAGAAAAAGCAATGATTACCTTGGGTCATATATAGTCATTCTCACCTCTTCTTTTGGTCAGCCATCAGAATCTTTTTGTTGTTTGTTTCTTTTTGTTTTTTGAGACAGGGTTTCTTTGTGTTGCCCTGACTGTCCTGGAACTCTCTCTCTCTGTAGATCAGGCTGAACTTGACCTCAGAGATCGGTTTGTCTCTGCCTCCCTGAGTGCTAGGATTAAAGTTGTGCACCACCACGTTCTTATTCAACATTAGCAGAGGACAGGACGTGATAAGGCACAGAACGTTTCCACTGCCATCCTTTCTGCTCAGTGTCGCTGCTGTAAACCCTCATGGGGACCAGGCTCGGCACCTCCCACAGAATCTCCTCTTCTTTTCCTTCTGTCTTGTTTGACTGTTTTCTTGTTTGAACTGTTTTGTTGTTGTTGTTGTTTTGGTCATCTGCTTTCTACCTCTTTTTGCTGGCAGCGTTTTGCACATACAACCCTTCCCTTTAGCTTGACTCTATCTCCAGGGTATTTCTTTAGATTTGACACCTCTGGTGTCACTGAACTAACATGGGTCCCTCCTGGTTATCTGCACTCTATATTTGAGAGTTAAACTATGTGCCCGCCTTTCGTGATGCTCTTTGTGGGAGAGGACAATGACTGGGAACATGGAAACGTGAAAGGGAAGGCATTCAGATAGCAAAAGTTCAGCCAGTGCACAGTAGTTTCTAATACACACTTATTAAATATATGTATTTGCTTAAAATTATAAAAATTCCAGAAAAAAACATCATTTACCAATCAGAAGAGGCGTCTCTCCTTTGTCATTTTTGGTGTTGGGCCAGACCCCTTTTTCTAGCAATGTCTTGACATTTTCCACCAAACCAGCTTTGACTGCCAGAGTCAAGGGTGTTTCCCCATCACAGGTTTTGAATTCCCAGTGTGTCTTATAGGATGCTGCGACATGAAAACATTTTGTTGAGAAGTTAAAAATTATATCTGCTTATGTGATTTTATGTAATTCAGAATCACCTAATATTATACACATACGAATGAGAAAAAAAAAGATAAATCGAATACTAAGAGAAGATACAGTAAAAAGATTACAAAAGGCCGCGAGAACTAGCAGACACACAGAGACCTGCAATCCAGCTGACAACTGGGGAAACAACATCTGTGCTTTCACTTGTTTTCCTTAAGATGAGTTATCAGTTCTCATTTCCGAACACATCGTAAACTGTTTTCCAATCCTTTTAAACATGTGAACTGTATTGAGATTGTTTTGTCAAATGAAAAATGTAAATGAGAAATATATTTGAATGGATGTCATATTATGATATACAAGAATACCATCAATGCTATTTATATCTGTCAGTCTGGCTATCTAATCCTTAATTGGCTGGCTAAATATCACATATTTCTCATCTGTCAAAGTAAAAACTAGGAAGCAACACTGAAGCTTAAAACTTATACGTTCTATAAAATGTAGAGATATGAAAAAAATACTTAAAATATAATACTGTGTTGACAGTGACATTTACATTATAAACAGATTAATTTAATATGAAGATATTCATTATTTATTGTAATATATAATAATACATATCCTTTTGGAAACTAGACCAAAAATAGTTGAAGATTAAAATTTTCTAAATAACACCCTTAGACATCTGTTATTTTTTGTTTCTTTATTTATGTGTATGTGTGTCTACGTGAGTGTTTGTCACGTGTGTGTAGGTGCCCACCCGAGCTACAAAGTGTCACATCCCCCAGAGCTGTAGTTACAGGTGTTCCTGAGCTTGTGATGTGGATGCTCACATCATCTGGAAGAGTAGCAAGTGCTCTTACCTGCTGAGCCATCTTTCCAGCCCCCAAATTAACTTTAAAAGGAAAAATAACTTTT
The DNA here is from genome assembly GCA_028658305.1 of Pachyuromys duprasi. Classification (NCBI taxonomy): domain Eukaryota; kingdom Metazoa; phylum Chordata; class Mammalia; order Rodentia; family Muridae; genus Pachyuromys; species Pachyuromys duprasi. The sequence goes on from CM053763.1 coordinate 25,994,942, forward strand.
TACTTGAATCAACTAAGTTGTGACTTATGAAACACTTATCAACTACATGTTGTAACAGTACCTGTCAGCCAGAACAACATTCTTTTAAAAATTTATATTATTTATGCTGTATTCTGTACTGCATATATGGCTACATTCCAGAAGAGAGCACCAGATCTCATTATAGATGGTTGTGAGCCACCACATGGTTTACTGAGAATTGAACTCAGGACCTTTGGAAGAACAGCCAGTGCTCTTTACCTCTGAGCCATCTTTCCAGCCCCCTGTACACCATTCTTAGGTGAACCAATGCAGACACTAACTTTCAAATGCCTCAAATTGTGCTAGTCTTCTATTCTGCTTTTAATTTGTGTTTGTTATGTTCATTGAACTACCATAATATCTACATTTTTGCTCTAGTTTTGTTAAGCTTTCTTACCATCCAGAACAGTCTCAAGTATCTGTGTAATGGGTTGAACAACAGCTTCATGCAATGGGAACCAGCCCTTCTCATCAGCTTCATCCAGAACATACTTATGTTGCACATACTCCTGGAGCTCAAGAATGCGACCTACATGAAATGTGTGGACTTGTTACACACTGGTCCTAACAAAGAGAATGTTCAGATCCACTGCCCTGTAAGGCGCCTGCACACTCACCTTGCCTTATGGCCTCAACAAGCTTTCTGTTTTGATCACTTAGTGGTACGAATCTGGCAGGGAAAAAGAAAAGCAATCAAGCTGTATTTGTACTAGCGATGCATTTTAAGAATCCAGATGATAAACCTGAGTTTTTGTAAATATCTGTAATAATAAAACTGTACAAGACAATTATAGAGCTGATTTTTCCTCACTTGAAAATTTCTCACAAGCCTGCACAGAGCACACCAGTTAAGACAGCAAAGTACAGAATTTAGAAGATTTGGGGGTCTCTCTAAGCAACAGAAAGGAGATAAGTGACAGAAGTCACAGTCAAGGGTCTGGGTGCAGGGCATAGCCTGACTTCACGGCCCTCGGAAAGTGTGTTAGCCTTTCTGGGTGTTGTTTTCTTCATCTGGGTGAGATTAAATTAGTTAAATCCTCCAACTTTCAAAACTATGTGCTCAGTACATGTCACCTGGCTCTTAGTAATTGTTGAGAGATGCCTGGGAGTTTGTGGCTCATGTGCATGTTAGAAGTCTTTAACCCGTTGATCAATGGGCAGAACATTTACTGAATATACTCATTCAGGGGCCCAGCAGGTCAGGCGTTAAGCTCACGGGGCAATTTTGTGGCACATGTGCTTCTTAGATGGAAACAGGAACTTAGAACAAAGGTGTAAGTGAAAGCATCAGCTAACATTACAGGGTTCTAAACGCCCTGTTGGAAAATCTGTCAGAGGTTTCAACGCTATGAAAAGTTCAAAGACCATAAGTCTCATGTAGCATGTATTTTTTTAAGTTAAAAGATTTTTATGATCTGAAGAGAAACCAGAGCATTTACATGTTTCAAAAGTTTAAGAGGAGAAGAATTGGAGATGGCTAGCTGGAAAAGTGGGGGCTGTAGAGGCATAAGAGCCCGAGTTCAGACCCCCAGCACAGGGCTGTAATCACAGCACTGGGAGGTGGAGACACGCGGAAGCCTGGGGCTTGCCTACCCAGGCGGAAGCCTGGGGCTTGCCTACCCAGGCGGAAGCCTGGGGCTTGCCTACCTAGGCAATCTAGCTAAACTCCAGGTTCAGTGAGAGATCCTGTTACAAACACAAGGCAAGAGGAAGTCACTCAGTATTGGCCTCTGGCCTCCCCAGATATGTATGTACCTATGCTCATGCGTGCATGCGAGCACACAAGTGCACTGCACACACAGCTCATAAGCAATAATTTCATAGCGACGAACATTCTCACAAACACCACTAAGTCCCAGAATATACATTTCTAAGCATGATAATAGAATGTAAAGGTAAAACAAGGCCTGTTTTTTTCATTCTGTGTCATGTAGAACAGGCATTTACTTTTTGCAGTTTTGGATTCTATTGTTACTATGTTTGTAACAGCAATTTCATGTATTTTTTAATGTGTCTACACAAAAAGGTTAGTTGACAAGGTTATAGGATGTGTTATATAAACCTTTGTCTATCTGTCTATTTTACACTGTTCTCACAAATTTGTTCGAACTCTACTCATTGTCCATCTTAACTCCACATTAATTTAGAATATAGGCAGTCTCTATACAAATTAAGCTACAGGTTTCCCACTTAGGAAATCTCCATTTTTTACACGAGATACATATTGTAGACCAGATTATTAAAATACTCGCAAAGTTGACATTTAAAGTTGTTAGACATCATACCAGAAAAGAGTGTGTGTGTGGGGGGGGGGAAATAAGCATTTTTGTACAGGAGGGGTGAGTTTCACAGCAAAATGACTGCCGCAGAGAATGCTACCTTTCAGGATGGGATACAGCCTGGCTCGCTTCAATGGACTCCTGAATACAGAGCTGAACGTCGTAACTTGCAAGATGGTCATCATTAATATCCATATCTGCAAATAATTTTGAAAGGGTTGTTTCTTGTTCTCAACAAGGGATTCAGAACAATAGATGCAATAAACATAACAAATACAAAATGATAAACAGAATATACTCACCTTTCTTTGGTAAATACACACAAACACCTAAGCTTTTAATCCATGTGCATGTAAACTCCATCTCACTAACTTCAGTTGTTCTGTTGAAACTACCTACCGCACGAGTGTCTGTGTCTTTTCACTGTGACTTTCCAGCTCTGTCTACAGAAGGCCTCATTGTCTTTTATCAGCTGTCTTCTGACAGCTGCTAACTTGGGCCCATCATTTTACACAGCACATTAGAACCTTAGAATTCAACTGGAGGAGAAAGGGGTCAACCAACAGTGATCTTGTCATATTCTCTATGGTCCTCAGATGTCAGAGTCTGCTGCTCTCACACCAGCATTTGCACATTTGACATGAGAATTGTCCTAACGTCGGTTGTTCCTGGGATAAGTGCTTCAGCAGACACCCATTAATTCCTCACAATCATTCTGTCCACTCATTACAAGCCGCTGTTTCTGACAAGACTGTTTCCCCTGGGGACAATATGCAAAATGAAATAAGTGCTGTTTTCACAAATATCTGATTAGAAGAGTAACTATCTCTCTTCAATGTTAAGTCAGCTCCTTTGGTTATAGGCAGGAAGTTTAGTAAGTGTAGAAGCTGAAAATAGCCTTACAGTGGGGTGACGAAGCAATATGAAATTATCATTAGTTGGCAGAACTTCCAAGCAGGGTGCATTCCTTCTGACATTTGACACAGGACTATGCCTTTTCAAGGGGAGAAACAGAAACAAGGTCTGCAAGCAATTTCCAGACACAGTTGACATGTGTTGTGTGTCTTCTCAGTTTTCAAGGTCAGATAATCTTGAAAGACAGCTCTAAATGTGCCGATAGTCAAGATCTCCAACCTTTGGACAGACTGCATGGAAACTCTATAGCATTGTGAGGATTTTGTTCTTCATTTTTCTGTAATAGGCCTTGCCTGGTGGTATACCCATTGCGCTCCCAGCACTTAGGAGGCTGAGATAGAAGGCTCACAAGTTTCAGGCCATCCTGAGCTGCAATGAGACCTTGTCGTAAAACTTCAAATAAAAGAAAAAAACATTGTTCTGTATAAGCAGCCTTCCAACTGTTTTAGAATCGAAGCACAAACAGTGAGGATGCTAGGAGACTGAATGAGATACTCCCGTGCTGAGCAGACTCCCTAATGCTGGCAGAACTGTCTCCTTGCAGGCCAATGTGTATAGATCTTCACCAAACAGATTCATATTGTACTCATTTATTTATTATAAACTGGTCCATGTTCTCTTGTCCATCGAATGTAACTACACAAGATCAGAGAACTAGGGTGCGACCTCAGTGTCTGGAGAAGCTGTCTGCATGATCTGGGGTCTCCATGTGTACCTTGAATGATGAATGAAGGAGCGAATAAATGAACGAGGAGTCACTTAGCTTTTCCTTGATCTTACAACTGCCCATTTCTCTCAGGAATGCAGTCTTTCTTCCAACTGAAACAAGCTGACGGCTGACTCTGTATCTGGCTTCCTTTTCCTCTGCCCTGTGGTTTTTCATCAGCCTCTCTCTTCATAAGGCTGCACTGCACCCTGGTGCCCACAGCCTCAAGCCTGACACAGGAGGCTTCCTCCTACAGCAGCCATTGTTGGAATTCTCCACTTCCTCTCTCGGCCTCTTTCTGTGAACATCTCTTCTGATGTGACATTTTCCTGCCATTTGAATTTACATGCATCCCATATTTGCAAATTCTTCACATATTTGAGTGTTTGTTCTCACTGGACCATTTATTGCTTTCCTGAGAGAGAAGGAACAAACTTCTTTCTTTCTCAAAGTGCTGGGGCCCTAGGGCATCACGCATGCAAGGCAAGCACTAACCTATACCTTCAGCCACGCTTTCTCTTTTAAAGCGCCCCTAATTTATGGGTTCTCCTAAATGGCAGATGTCTTCTCTCAGTAGTAACAGGAAAAGTTCTGGACTTGTTTCTACCAAGTATGCACTGAACTCCTCAGACCACACAATTCGGTGACACAGTTAACCCTTAGGCACTGCTGCCTTTCTTGGTGTTGGAACTGTGCAGAGATGGGGCTTGCACGGTTTTGAGATTAGTATGGGAGGCAGAGCCTCTCGCCTGTTCAAATACCCAGTTTAAATCTAACCCTGACTGAAATGTGGGCAACTAGTGCCTGCAACACAGTGTGTTCCTTAGAGGCCAGAGCTGGTCTGTCAAACAGATCCATAACAGTTTTCAGTAATGTTTTTAACTATCATCAAGAGGGATGCTGTCTGCAGGGCCTGATGGTCCATGCTCTTAGTCCCAACACTTAGGAGGCAGAGGCATGAAGATCTACTGGAGTTCAAGGCCAGCCTGGTTTACAAAGAGAGCTCCAGCACATCCAGGGATATTACACAAAGAAACCCTATTTTGAAAAACAAAAAACAACAATAACTAAAAGAGGCATGTTATCACTATTAGCTGTTTCATATCCATAATAATAAAAAAATAAACTTGTAAAATCATGGGAAAACCATGACAGAACAGCTCTACCTTACAGGCCATCTCCAGCAGAACTGACAATTAAGATGAATTTAAGTTCTATATAGGTGTAGTCAAGGTATCAGAATGGGCATGAGGGGGTGTCACCGGAAGGCCCTGGAAGGCATTAAGACAAATGAGATTGGCTGATCTGGATTGAAAATGTGAGATGACTAGGCTGACAGATAAATTGGAAATTATTAAAGAAAGAACTGTTCAAGGGTGTGAAGAAAGACCAGCCTAGCCATTTTGGTGTCAAGGGCCTCACTTCCCAGTCTAGACACATTTCTTGGCTCTCTCTTAAGGACAATGTGCCAGCCGGGTGTGGTGGTGCACTCCTGTTATCCCAGCACCCAGGGAGGCAGAGCCAGGAAGACCTCTTTGAGTTCAAGGTCAGCCTGGTCTACAAAGTGAGTCCAGGTCATCCAAGGCTACACAGAGAAAACCTGTCTCAAAAAGCCAGAAGGAGGAGGAAGAAGGAGGGAGGGAAAGAAGGGAGGAAAGAGGAAAGGAAGGAAGGAAAGAACAGCTTAGTAGTATTGGATCCAGGCAGTCCTAATGAGATTTGATAAGCTATGGACTGATGGAAGAGGAGGAGAACTTCCCCTTTTAGTGGACTAGGGAAGGGGATAGGAAGGAAAATGGAGGGAAGGGTCGGACTGGGAGGAGTTGAGGGAGGGGCTTCAATCAGGATATATAATGAATAAATCGTTAAAAACAACAACAACAAAAAAAAACAAAAAAAAAAAACCTATGTGCCATAGAGCACTGAACACTGTTCTGGGAAGTCCACTATGAGAGCATCCACTCTTGACTAGTACACTAATAGTTGACTTACAACACGATTGAAGGAATCTCTCTTTCCTGTCTCTCCTTCCCTCCCTCCTTCCCCCCCTCTGAGTGAGTGTGTGTAGGCCAGCAGTCAATGTTGTATGTCTTCCTCTATGGCTCTCACATTATTTTTAAGAGAGGCCCTCTCACTGAATCTAGAGCTCACAGTTTCAGACTGGCTGGCTGGCCAGTGAGCTCCCAAGATCCAGATGTCTCCTCCTCCTCAGCACTGGGATAACAGATGTTTACCACCATGCCTGGTGCTTTATATGGGTGTCTGGGATCTGAATTCAGGTCTTTACACTTGCTCAGTGGGAACTTAGCCTATTGATCAATTTCCCAGCCCAATATTAAGAACATTTTATGTAAATTGATTTCATTTACAGCACTTGTTAACAGATTTAGTGGCAAATTATGGATTCTTTCTCTGACGGGATATGCCAACTTTGAATATACAAAGTTAACTCATGAACACTCTGAAGCTCTTCATGTTTTAGATACTGTTTAAAAGCTGAATTTCAGATTTCAAGTGTTTAATTAAGATTTAAACAGTTATCAATTTGTTTTAAGGATGGGCTGAGTTAAATCCCAAGTTTAGATGTATAGAAAAGGGAAGTTTGGTGACTAGGAAAACTACAGAATATATTTGGAATGAATAAGGATGGTTCCAAACAGTGATGGCACATGCCTTCAGCCCCAGTACTTGAGAGGCAGAGGCAGGGGTATCTCTGTAAGTTCAAGGCCAGCCTGGTCCACAGAGTGAGTTCCAGGACAGCCAAGGATACACAGAGAAACCCTATCTCTAAAAAACCATTAAAATAAATAAGAAAGGAAGGAAGAAAGGAAAGAAAGAAAAAGGATGGTGATGGTACTATAAGCCCTGTAAACCATGGAGGGCTGGCCTTGTCTCAAGAACCCTGCAAAGTACTTTGTATATACACCTGTTTTTAAACCCTTATTCTAATTGTATTGTGCAGCATCACAGATAAGTGGAAGCTGAGTCTTATCCATTTAAACTCTCTTAGCTGATAACAGAGCCTGAGTACAGCAAGGAGAGTGTACTGTTCCAAGGCCTTTCAGAAGCCACAGTTCTGCTGCTTTTAACAGAAAACACGTTAATCCTGTTCCTGACAGTCAGCTCTCTGTGACAATAACTTCCAAAAATAAATGCCAGCTTCTAAAGGCACATAAATCACTTCCTTTGGCTCTGTGCAGGGGTTTTGTGTTGCATAGGGTGTTCTGAGGTTTCCTAGGCTTGTCTTCATTCCGCACTTTTTGTTTTGGTGTCTAAACATCACTGTCCAAAAAACAAAACAAAACAAGGCTCAGCATGCCCGTTGGTGCCTGACTGAGGTTGGGGGTATAGTCTGGAGGTTGGGGGCGGTGTTGCAAGGCATCCTGCAGAAGAGAACACCAGGACATGGTGCCTCTGCATCAGCCTCTTAAGTTGCCACACATCCTGCATCTGCACTGATGCTTTCCTGTCAACATGACTGGTAGGTTCATGATGCCCCCAGAGCATCCCTTGGATTGGGCTAGTTCCTGTGTCATGAAATCACTGCTCTCTTTTTCCCTAAATGAGGACAAAAATAATCATGCTTTTCATGAACCATTTTGTTGGTTCACTACTGATTACATTCAAGTTTGTTTCCCTATCTGCCATCACTCTGTCTTGGACATAACAACAAAAGTTCTCATCAGTCAATAACAAGGGTGGTGTGAGAATCAGCTACGTGGACAGTGGCTTCTACTACGCAAGGAAGGGCTCCTTGTACCTAAATATCATATTGCCTCAGCACCTGTCAAGTCAATATCATTGTGTCACATTAGTGAGAGAGTCTGTCCTTTAGGACGCATTGTTCCCACTTCCCGTATCCTTTTTAAAATGCCGGTAGCAGCTGGGCGTTGTGGCATAGTCCTCTAATCCAGCTAGCATATGGATGATGGAAGCAGGAGAGTCTGGGGTCAGCCTGAACTACACCATACAGATCACTTCAAAACGGACACAGAAATCAAAAAGTAAAATGCCCATGGGGCCATGCTGGTCCCCATCATACAGCCAGGATTTCTAGAAAGAGTTTCAGGCATATGAGGCAAGATGGCAGAAGTCTCAGGCTAAAATACGGTAGGAAGTGAAAACGGACTGAAACAAGTACAATCCTGAAAAACTATATATTCTTTCGTTTATGCAAATGAAGCCCATACTCAGACCCTGGATTTTCAAAAGAAGTGCAGGCATCTGCTGTGTGAAAAGCTGGGCCTAGTTCACAGAGACTTCTCTCTTTTACCTTGAAAGTGTTGTGATTCCCAGTTGGTAAGCCGGTCTCCTGGCACGCCAGGGAAGATCATGGGCATTTATCCTACCAGAGGAAAGGCAAGAGTTAAGTTGTTGTTTTTTTTTAAGAAAATACATATTATATTATATTAAATTATTTTTGCTTTTATTTATCTGCATTATGCTATTTGTATTTATAATTTTAAAAACATAGAAAAATAAAGTATTTTTATGACTTTGATGTTTATTGGTGGTCATACACTTTTGTTTTCTGAGTCCCTTAGTACTAAGTAGCAAATCAGATTCATGGTTTTAATCAGTGACTTGAGCAATCGAGTTCACTAGCCCTAAAGAGTTTCCAGAGAGAGGTGAACCTGTCAGAATCCGGCTCGACATGCTTGTTTACAATTGACACAGCGTAACCAACAATTCTTTCTTTATGACATTTGCCTTTCTATAAGAGATAACCTATGAATGATGGGAAGAACTAGATAGATTCAAATAGAATCTTTCTTTCTTAACAGCACAAGGTATCCTGGCACATTTCACTCACACACACACACACACACACACACGGCATATCATACCCCTTAGTCCAGAAAACAAATACTATTTTTGTGTTGTCTCAAAGATATATAACTTCCATATTTTGGAAAAAGAAATAAAAAGCCAGGTGAGACCATGAATCCTAGTGTAACAGCTGATATATGGTGAGAATTTCGAAAGAATTGGCTGGAAGAGTGAATACTTAAACAAGCTGATGTACACAGCCCTTAAGATGGGACTGAAAGTGGATTTATCTTTTTTTTTCTTTACATAATACAGACATTTTGGGGGGCCCAATTCACTTCCAGTTTTGGGACTGCACTGATTAATATTTGATTTCTGTGTAAATTCTCTCTCAATAGGCCCTGCTACAGCAGATTTGTTCAACTCCTGTTTCACATAACAAAGATTGAAATTTTCCTCCTCGCTATTAATTTCTAAGTCAAGTTCATTTGTGACAGAAATGTAGGAGGAATTACACCAGCTTTAGGAAATGACTCAGTGTGTAGGAAGGAGCTTTACCTACCTAAGCACATGACTTCCAGAGGAAAACAAGCTCACCGGAAAGGGAAAAGCCCTGGGCGAAGGACAGCTACCAAGAGATCAACTCCCTCTGCAAGCAAATGTGACCATACTTTAAAATCTTTTTCTTCTTTATAACGCTCCATCTAGATACCTGTCTTATAAAAATGATCAGGGTCATGGGAAAGTGAGAATGTTTATCTGAATTTAAATAGCCAAAACTTTAGAAAGAATTCAAATGGCCAATGATAATGAAAATGAGACATTGATGTACACACAGTACAATAAAGTTGCCAAAATTAATAGATGAGAAGAATCCTAGGGTCATACTCAGTAATGATCATCACTAACCAAATACAATCAGTTGCTTGTAAGAAAATGAGATTGACCTTGTGTTCCCTCAGTTTTACTAAGGTGAAGGAGAACTTAACTTGATGTAAAAAAGTGTATCTTTAGGACACTGTGTATTTTCATGGGATAAAACACCATGGCCAAGGTAATTTCTGAAAGGAAAGGTTTGGTTTGGGCTTATAATTCCAGAAGCTTAAGAATCCATTACCATCATGGCAGGGAAGTAAAGGACAGGAGCATCTGAGAGTTCACATCTCAAGCCACAAGCAGGAACAAATTTGAAATGGCACAAATTTTACATTTTCAAAGCCAGTCCCCAGTGACACACCTCCTCCAGCAAGACTACACCTCCTAACCCTATCCAAAGAGGACCACAAAGTCTGGACCAAGTATTCAAATGCCTGAGAATATGAGGAATACCACATGAAATGACCACAACACTTGAAAATTATATATATTATAATTAATATATAATATAACATAATATATAACATTTAACATAATATATATTATATACCCTATATGCATTATATATTATGCACACACACACACATATATATATATATATATATATATATATATATATATAGTAACTTACCACAATATAGCCAATTTGAAAATGCTACCTCACATAGCTACTTTTACTTTTGGAACAACGAATATAAAAACAGTATGGGGGCTCCTCAAAAAAATAAAATAGAAATAAATAATTATCTAGTCTACTTCTAGGAATTTTTTGAGGAACTGAGGTCTGGACTCCTATGCCCACTATGGTATTCATTTTTCACAATAACCAAAGATGGAAGCAAGCTAAATATACAGGTAAATGGGGGGAAATGTGCTGAGTATTCCTGTGGAGTGTTACACTGTCATAAAAGAAAAAAAGGGAATGAAGTCACGTGACAAGAAGGGTGAAGCTGTAGAACATCATATTACATAAAACGATTAAAACACCAGAGAAAAGATATTGCAAGATCTCAAAACATGGGATTCAAAAGCGTTGACTCATGGAAGTAGAGCTGGATGTTAATTGCTGAGGGCTTTGAGGTGGGCATTTAATGAGATGTCTTTCAAATGGCGTGAAGTTTCAGTTATCCGAGGCTGTACTATATGCCAATGTGTCTACCGCTAACACAGTATCCTACACTTGAAATGCTTGAATTTCAGTAAAACAGGTGAAGCCCAGGACCGGTGTTCCTTGGTTTGGGAAACAACAGAAATCTGACAGATTAATCACTTAACATAGCTCATCAAGCACAGGTGATGAGACAGGTAGTATATCTGTCTGTACAGAGAGGAATTTTACATTTTAGTAGTCAGTGAGAGCAGCTCCCAAGGGAGTTGATGCCAATGTCAGATAACCTAAAAGGTGTCTTTGGCTTACTCATTTGGGAAAGGTGAATGGATTTGCCTGCAGATCCTCTGTTCTGCCTCTGAAGGGTTGGGATAAAAGATGGTCTCCCATGGCCACCTGGATCTGATGTGGGTGCTGGGAATCTCAACTCTAGTTGTCACGCCATTTCCCATTGAGCCATTTCCCAAGCCTCTTATTATTCTTATACATATATGCATATACACATGTATATACACCCAAAATAGAACTATAGTCACACCTTTCTGAAAATATTTGTTCTAAGGCATGGTTCATTTTGCTGGACATATAAATCCCAGTGCAATATTCAACTCTTTTACAGACTCACTCCAACAATTCTGAGCTGTTGCAGAACTTAATACATTATGTTAAAACCGTGCACACACCATTAACCTTCTCCTGCTGGAGGCAATGGAAAATAGAGCCTAACCCTCTGCTCCAGTCCTGTCCTGTCCACATGAGCTGCCTGTGTGTCAGTAAACACCATTGGATGCCTGAACTTTTCTGGAATGAGGAAATAGGAGCTTACAATGTTTGAGCAATTTTGATTCACCCAAGGACAGGTCCTGTAGTATCTGTAATATTTATTCTTTCTTTGCCATGGAACAAGCCCGGCACCCTGCAGAGTTGAAATTCACCAGGAAGCCCACCTAAAAGTCCCCTTTCCTTCTTGCCCAACACATGTCTAGCTTCAGCTTAAGCCCAGCACCAGGGAGCTTATCACCACACAACCCCTTGACGCCATGTCTAGGTTTACGGGTTGGGAAGAACAGAAAACTATCCCTACCTTGAAATCAATATTCAATAGCCCGAGTTCTCTGTTCTTCAGAACCGTGCCGAGAAATGTGGCTCCTCTGGAGCCCTTTCAAATATCTCCTTTGTGGCTGTCAGGACTCCATTGAGCCTTCTCTTCCCAAGGCTGCATAGCCTCTCTTACTGTGACATAGTTGAACTTCTCTTGTCATTTTGACAGCTTTTCCATGAACACACTCATTTATCCATCTCCAAAGAGGCTCTGAACTATCAGGTGTCCAACAGGCACAAGCAGAACAGCACACCATCAAGTAGGCAGGCATTCCCGTCTCTCTTACACATCACACCTCTCTGAACTTGGGCAAAATCAGATAAGCCTGGAGGCTGTAATTCACACAGTGGATCTGGACCCTTCCTGCCCCAGCACCACATTTTTCATTCCTTTTGTGGGGCCATTCCCCATGCCACTGTCCATTTCTACTGCTTTTCATCTTGTTAAGGTTTGTCCTTTATTCCCCTCTGCTGAGACTGAATGCATTCCTACCCTCCCAACTATCCTTCTATTCACAGACATAATAAGTGCGCCTTATGTGTTCTTGTGCTCTGTTGACAAGGACAAATGTGGAACAGAAATTAGCATAGGACAGAGCCTCCAGGCTGCCATGGCTCTGTTACTTACACCCTTGAGAAAAGCTGTTTATCTACTTCAAATCCTCTCCAAGCCACTGCCATCCAGTACCCATGTCTCTCTCTCTCTCTTTTTTTTTTTTTTACATTCAGATCGTTACAGAACATGTCAAATATTACAGAACATGTTACAGAACTGTTGAAAGACAGATGCAGAGTTTGGACACCATTCTGCTACTTTTTAATTTTAGTTTTATTTTATTTTATTTTTTTCAAGACAGGGTTTCTCTGTGTAGCCCTGAATGTTCTGGAACTTGCTTTATAGCAGAGGCTGGCCTCTGCTTCCTGAGTGCTGGGATTAGAGGCGTGTGCCACCACACCTGGCTTTTATTTTTATTTTAACATCCCTTTACTGATGGACAAAAATGCCAAGGAAATCTGGCACATGGGTTCCCAACAGTAACCTTCCCAAGGGATTCAGGTATTCTATCCATTATTCAAAAATACTTATTCAGTGTCAGTTGTTTCGTGTCCACCCACACATACACTATGGACATCATTAGAGTTTCTTGCTTCTAAATGCTGTGTTCTAGCTGCTGGGGGATGGCTCAGTCAGTAAGGCGCTTATTGCATAAAGGTGTGGAGACCAGCACCTGGGCACAAACAAAACCAAACACAAACGAGCATGAAACCCAGCATGGGGACTCGTGTCTGTAACTGCAGCACCAGGGACGTAGAGGCAGGCAAGTTCATGGAGCTCCTTCTCCAGGTCCAGCTAATGGCCCAGTGTAGACCCCAGGCCTCCATATGCACATACACACATGTGCAGGTGCAAATAAAAATAATAAACTTGGGCTATCAAAATAGGTAGTCGTTAAGGTTGTTTGCTGCCAAGTCCAAATGACCTGAGGTTCCCATGTGGTTGGAGAGAACCCATTCCTACAAGTTCTTTCCTGAGCTTTACAAGTGTGTCATGGCATGCACGCGCACCCACACTGTACACACACACACACACACACAAAACTTGTTAAAATCAAGAAGTAAAACCTTTAAAGAACAATGCATGGCAGACACCCTCCCCATTCTCTCTCTTCCCTTTCAACGTTAGGCAAACTCACAGCCGCTCCGCAGGAAGTGTGTATTCAGTGAACTTAGCAATCACCAGGGCAAATGTCTGCTGAGGCCTCTGGTACTGCATGCCTTGATTTGAGGAACTGAGTGTTCACAACACACACCTCCCGTCTTACAGGTGAAACCAGAGCCAAGTTGGTCAGACAGCCTGCTCACGCTCACACATCAAAGTGACGGTGGAGATTTGGTCGTCTCTAACAGCCCACACAGGCTCACCCAGTTCACTGCAGCTGAAGAGAGTCATGAAGCATGGGTCTCACTTCACAACCCACAAACTCATAAAGGTCAGAAAAAGTTTTGTTGGAGAATTTAAACAATTCACAAACTAGTTGACTCCAGGGGGAAAAATTAGGCATATTTTTATTTGAAACTATTAGGCATTCTTATAAAAACAGCTAAAGTATAAATTTATGATAATTTAATGTTCCAACCACAAAGCAGTGATATTTCTATAGAAATAAAACATTTTCCACATAGACAATTCCCAGAAATTCTTCAGTTAACAGCTAATGAGTGCTGGCCTTTTTTTTTTCCATTTTAAAGAATATTTTTTTAATCTGAACAAAAATGTATATATTTACAATTTATGGTAAAAATAACCTTTCATAGAAATTTATGTTAATTATTAAAAAAAAAAACCCTGTTATTTCTAACCCTTCAGAAACCAGGAGAACAGATAAGGCTAAACTTGGGGTTTTACATGGGTGTTCCTCATTAGTATATTCCTGCTTCAGCTATTTTTCTCATAATATAGTTCTGTGATGCATAATAATTACTAACGGAGTTGATGTTCTATGAGTCAATGAATCAGTCCCGGCTTGATGCTGTAATTAGATAGGGGAGCCCATTGGTGATCAATCAGACGAGTTTCTACAACACCCTGTGTGTCCATCTGTTCCAAAGATTCCCTATGCTGACACTCTAAAAGCAAGCCAGTGAGGCACAGAGCAAATATTTCATAATCTCACCTTTTGGAATGATCGTCTTGTTATTCTTATCCAGGGCCTTGCCTTCCTAAACCAGAGGAAGTGCCGTGGAGGTAATGTGTTCCTCAGTGTATCTAAAATTAAGTATCCAGTCGGTTGTTAAATTAAGATCTGACCTTGTGCGGCAGAAACACAAGTGTTCCCTGGCACAGAGAAAGAGTCACCCATGACTTCTGTTGACTCTCATCAAAAGAAACACAAGGCCATGGAAGAATAATAAGATTAACTGTGTTCTGATTGGTTCAAAGAGTTTATAGAAAACATGATCTGCCAGCTCACTGCAGGGAGGCGCCTTGATGAAGGAGCAAGACCTTCTAACCACACTAGTCACAGCACCCTGCAGTATAAAATCAAAGAGTCCATTTGTCCATTTTGTGTGTCAGCAGATCCCCATTGCTCCGGGTAAGTTTCAGTGCCCACTAGTTTTTTCATTCTTCAACTTTTAGACCCAAATCAAATGACATTTGATGCAATCATATCAATTTACCATCTTGACAATGATTTGCTCTTAGTAACTGTCAGTTACCCACAGATAGAGAGCTCTCGGCTGTGACCATTCTGACCAAAAATACACAGGTCAACAAGGAAGTACATGGACTAGTAAATGTGTGTATGTGTGTGTGTGTGTAAGTAACAGATACAAAGCAAGCAAAAACAAGACAGAAAAGTACTTTAGTTTAAGGGACCATTTCCTTAAAGGACCACAAAATCAGAAATTAACTGCAACCAATAAAGCCTGCTGTCTTGCCGGTTTCCCGATAGGGATAGCCTGCCTTGAGTTTGTTTTGACGAGGCTATCTCTGTGTTACCCATGCCATTGTCAGCATTCACAGAGACACCTGGCTTCTCTCTGTCCCTCTCCCTCCCGCACTGACACAGCCCTGCCCAAGGACCTCTGGACTCCTGGTTTCTGGCGTGAGTCACAGGCCTCACTCCTCATTTCACAGCTCCAAGTTAGATTCCTCCGCGTTGATCTTCCTGCATTTTCCCCTGTAGGATTCTGGGAGCAGAAGCATGCTGGGCGTCATTTTTCTTTTCACCTCTTTATCTTTTATGCTACTGTAGTGAATCTGCCATTGATCTTCCACTTCAGAAAAACACAAGTATGGAAGCACCAGCCCTCCGCCTACCCTTTAGCTGTGATAAACAAGGTGTGCTTCTGTCGTCCTTGGAGCAAACATTGAAAAAACAACTGCACTTTATCACTTTTAACTGAAGACCAAAAGAGCAAAAAAGTTATGCACATTTTCTAAATTATTAACTTAATTTGTTATTAACCCGATGGAACTTTTCGATAAAAATTGCTATAAAAGGCACCAAAGATGCCCAAAACTTCAATTTTCATACAATGCTGTTCTAATGGTCATACTAAAATTTCACATAAATCTTTAGAGTCTAATAGAATTTATGGGAAAATGTGAAGTGAACATTTTCAAATGTGGTTCAGTGTATTGCAGTAATGCATTTGCTCTTAAATCATTTTGGGCCACCACACTTATATAATGGTTACTGTAGATTCCTGTTCCAAACCCTATTTAATATAGTGTTTAAAGCAACTCACAAAAAGGGCAAACATGAGAGACTTTGTGGTTAAATGAATGCCATGAGCTATTGACTAACAGACTTCCAAATAAATGCTGTTGGACCTCATGCTCTCTGACACCTTTGACTTGCTTTGAGTCGTGTGCAGTGGCAGATGCCTGTACTGCTGGCACTGGGGAGGCAGAGGCCGCTTCAGCTACAGGCTAAGACCCTTTTTCAAACGACAGAAGTATCGAGACTCAGTGTACTCACTGTGCCATTCCCCACCTTTATGAGGCCTGTTCCTGCTGCCTAGCCACACACACACACACACACACACACATAATAACAACCTTTGAGTAAAGAGTGATCCTATTATCAATAATTACCTTCACAATTGCCTTTTAAGTGTCATTCCCAGTGCATTTTCTCAAAATGAAAATGAAATTAATCTGATTTCAAACAATGTACCTGTGAAACTGTAAACGAGTAGATAACATTTTAAAAACTGAACCTTTCCTTCTGGGATAGCTCACTCAGGATGATCTTTTCTGGTTCTCACTATTTGCCTGCGAATTTTATTATTTCCTTGTTTTTAATAGCTGAGTAGTATTCCATTGTGTAAATGTACCACAATTTTTGTATCCATTCTTGGGTTGTTTCCAGGTTCTGGCTATTGTGAATAACGCTGCTACAAACATGGTTGAGCAAATGTCCTTGTTGTGTACTTGAATATATTTTGGATATATGCCCATAGCTGGATCTTGAGGTAGCACTACTCCTAATTGTCTGAGAAAGCACTAAATTGATTTGCAAATGGCATAGACATCAGAAGAAGGTGAAAATAAGGAACAAGACAGAGCCTACCACAGCAGGCCTCTGAAAGACTCTACCCAGAGTCCCTAGAGCCCCTGCACAGATGTAGCACATGACAGCTCAGTATCCAAGTAGATTCCCTAGTAAGGGGAACAGGGACTGTCTCTGACATGAACTCAGTGGCTGGCTCTTTGATCACCTCCCCCTGAGGGGGGGGGGAGCAGCCTGATCAGGCCACAGAGGAAGACTATGAAAGCCAGTCCTGATGAGACCTGATAAGCTAGGGTCAGATGGAAGGGGAGGAGGACCTCCACTATCAGTAGACTGGGGAAGGGGCATGGGAAAAGATGAGGGAGGGAGGGAAGGCAGAATTGGGAGGAGACGAGGTAGGGTGGGGCTACAGCTAGGATACAAAGTGAATAAATTGTAATAAATAAAAAAATTATATTAAAAAACCTGCCTTGGATTTGCTAGTAGGGGTGAGTTTCAGAGAGAAGTGGAACCGAACTGCAATGGATTATTGACTAGCCCCATTCTGATGAAGGTACATGCAATGTGAATGAAATCCAGAGACACCTCCTGCTCTCTATATTTAGGAACACATGCTCATCCTGGTTCAAGATGATAATTATAGCAAGGGACATGGAGAATCTGAGGCTAGAATGCCCAAGATGTCCTGATAGAGACCGCTGTTGGACTCAGCCATGACTATTTAGGGAGTTAGAGAGTTTGGGTGGTATTGAATGGGAATTCCAGGGGAGTGGTGGAGTATCCCTGTGTTCACATTTAATTAAGGCACCTGCTGGCCCTGAATGCCTCATTCTACAGCAGGTTCTCTGTATTCCTGGAGACCGGTGTGAGGTCTGCAGGCTTGTCACCTTGAAATGAAATACAGCTCTAGTTATCACATAATCAGTGCACTATCCCTCAAAGCCATTTATCACGTTCCCACCACTCCAGTTCATTTTTAGAAAGCCCTATAAGAACTGTACACTAAGTTCTCCCTGCTGAAAAAAAAAAAGCTGGTGTTATTCAAACCCTGTGGAGGAATCCTAGCATCGTGTTGACAGTAGCAATGCCTGTGTATGTCCCACAAGGAACAGCAGAAATGCAAGAAAGGAAGCCATCAGTTTCCAGCTTGCTTCCAAGGTGCTTGAATGACTGTCTTGTTTTTTCAGGCTGGAACCCAAAGAACTGACACCGAGTCAAATGTTTTAGCACCAGACTCCTCCAGGAGTGCTGCTGTCATACATCTGTGGAAGAACGCAGACTGCTGACACCATTCTAGTCATCTCACCGACAAGCGCCATCACACACGCCAGTGGAGGAGAGAATTTTTAATAAAATTTATCAAAAACATTAAAAATAAAGCTACCACATGGAACTGGGCACCATGGCTCACACCTGGAATCCCAGCACTCTGGAAGGTAGAGGCAGGCAAATCTCAGAGGCAGTTGGTGGCTAGCCTGGACTCCCTACAAAGGGAGTCCCAGGACAGCCAAGCCTACACAGAGAAACCCTGTCTTGAAAAACAAAAACAAACAAAACCAGCAAAAACCCTATGGTATGATCCAACATTCTATTTCTGAGCATGCTTGTGGTCCTTGAGGCATGATTCAGAGTAGGTGACACACAGCCAAGTCACACATCCAGCAGTAGATGCCCAGTGTATATCATAATGGGATGTTATCCAGGCCTGCAGAAGAAAGAATCCTGGCATTTGCAACAAGATGGATGAGCCTAGGAGGAGCTATGTGAAATAATCCAGACACAGACAGACAAGCACCACTTATTTGTGGACACTGAAACACAGAACTTGCAGAAGCAGAATAGAATAGTGTTTTCAGGGTCACAAGGGTGGGTAAAAAAAGTACATAATTAAGGTCATAAGACAAATCAGCTTGAGAGTTCTAATATACAACGTGATAATGTGTTACATAGTCAGAGTTAAAAGGGTAGATCTTCAGTGTTCTTGTCATACACAATGGCAATTGTCACAGATGAAGTCTATGACTATATGAACCTGATTGTGCTAATCATTTTGCTGATCTCATCACATTATTATACATGTATTCTTTATTATTATTATTTATTACAATTTGTTCACTTTTTATCCCAGCTGTAGCCCCATCCCTCATCTCCTCCCAGTCCCACTCTCCCCGCCTCCCACACCTCTCCCCTAGTCCACTCATATTATGTATTTTAAGTTTACATGAATTTCGTTTGTCGATTGGAACCTCAATAAAAGTAAAGTCCTGTCTTTTAAAACTTTTCATACAATATATTTAATATAATTTAATATATTTAATATTATTCTTCCCCTCCTCCAACCTTCCAAAGATCTTCTCTACCTCCATACCATCCAACTACACATATTTTCCCTGTCTTAAAAAATCAAAACAAAACAACACAACTCACATATCATCATTACCACCATCATTGCCACCACCACAACAATTACAAAACACTATGGAGTCCTCTCTGTATTGGTCAACCACTCCTGAGCATGAGGTCTACCCTAGGGGGTAGCTGATAGACCCACCGAAGAAAATGAATTTCTCTCTCCCTTCAGGTATCAATTGCTAATAGATTCTTGGTTAGGGGTGGGGCTTTCTGCCCATTTCCCTTCCTTCATGCTGCTGTTTGACAGTCCCATACATGAATGTAGGGTTTTCTGATCACTCCACTGCTTCTTTATCTCTTTTCCTGTTGACCTCCCTACTCCCCAGCACCACTACTCATCCATTTTCTAGTTTTATGACATTCAATTCAGTTTTGTGACATATTTAGTTTAACCAGGGACATCACCACTGGATCAGAAGTAGCCACTGAAGCCTGTTGGGGCCATCAAGCTGGACATCTTTTAAAAATAAAAACAATAATAAGGTTGAAACCCAGGTCAGACAGTACAAATGTTATTCTAGCTGCATTATTTATTAATTCTTACCTGTCTACGCTAGCGATTTTTAAATGTTCTTTAGGGAAAGGGGGAATGGAGTTTTCTCTCTTGTGTGAACAAATTTGTTTCATCAGTATTTAGCAAGGTTAAACAGCTTACTTTTTTTTTTTACAACAGTGAATCTGTAAGAGGAGGAATATATATATAATATAAATATGCAAGGTTATTTGATTTCTTCGTTCAGTTAATTATATCCCTCATCTGAAGAACTGTGGAGGGGTTGCTAGCACATCTATTTGCCTGTCTATTTCCTTTAGTGCTACCACAATATTTTAATTATTGCAGCAGCAAAGAATGATATGATATTTGGAAGAGCAGGACTTTATTTTTATTTCAAAATCCTTTATGTCACATGTTGTTTCTTACACATGATTTTCAGATCATTTCCAGTAACAAAAATGAAATTTCAACTAAAAGTATGCCAACAATAGATTCATTTGGGATAAAAACTGATGTATGTATAATATTGACTTTTCTCCTCAGGAAAATTACATATCTCGATTTATTTTCTTTTGAATTAAAAAAAAGTTTCAAAAATTCTTAATGAAATTCTGAACAGTCCCTTAAGAATTTATTCATTAATATTTTGTAATTTTTGATACTTTGTGAGTATTGGAGCCTTTATGTAATATACTTGAACTCATAGACTTTGACATATTGAAAGCTAATCTTCATGTGCTGATTTTGACTCAGTTGCTCGTCTAATGACTTCTGGGTTGCTTTTCTTAGTGTGTGTGTGTGTGTGTGTGTGTGTGTGTGTGTGTAGTGTCTCAGCATTATGGTTGCTGACAGGTTGGAGATATATGACTAGACTGCTGTGGAGGTGGAGAGGGAGAGATTTTACTAGAAACTTTGAACAAGAAATTAGTATGTAAGCACCAGTAAGTCTTTTGAAAAGCTCATGAAGTAAGCATAAAATAAAGAGACACTGCAGAGCCAAACCTGAGGGCTCAGAGAAGAAGGAAGGTCCTCTGCCTCCTAACCACAGCTGCTAAGACCATCAGAAAACAAAGCGCCTGGGCGCTGTCTTCCTGGGCTTGAGCCTCCCAGTTACATGAAACACTGTTGTTGGGTTTGGGAGTTGGATGAACCCCAAATTCTCTTTAACTTTCTGATCTAGAATGCTGTTGTTCAAAGTCCTGTCTGGCATGTAAGCATCTCCTAATTTTATAGTTTGGGATTTTGCTAAAATATTTAAGTAGTTTTTATTTTATTTTAATTTTTAGAGTTATATTTTAGACCAGGGGCTAGTGATTTGCTATGTACAGTGGTTTCTTTCACAGTCCTCCCATCACCTCTGGGCACCTGAATGAGATGCTTCAGCCACTTGTGAAACAAGGTTCATGCATCTGCTAAGCATGTGCCTATTACTTACCATGTGCCAGAAACAGAACTGTAGCAAACTCTCATAATTTGATTTGTACAAGTTTAAATCAAAGAACATCAAGGGCCAGAGAGCTGGCTCAGCCAGCACAGTGCCTGCCATAAAGCATGGAGATCTGATTTCTAGCACTTACAGGGTGCTAGATACCTGCAGGGTGCTAGATACCTGCAATCCCGGTGTTGTGAGGGAGGGGACAGGGTGTGGGGACAGACAGATTCTTGGATCTTATCCCCCATCCATGAACTTCAGCATCAGTGAGAGAGAGATACAGTCTTAAAAG
>CM053763.1:26016870-26027014 GCA_028658305.1 Pachyuromys duprasi
TTTCTCAGTGACCTTTATTCATGTATCCTGTCCTTTTCTCCCCTCTTCCATTTTGTTGCTGTTCCGGTGTCTGACATGTTTAGTTGGTTCCCATTTTTCAAGAAAATGTATCTCGCTGTTTCTTTTCACTCACTGTCTTATGTCTCTGTGTCCTTTCACAGTCAGTGTCACGGTTTATTGCCATCACCTCACTTCAGCCGCCCATCATACTGTCTCATATTCCAATAATAGAGTGTGTTCTCAGTATGTAAATCATATGTCATTTTCCAGTTGAAAAGTGATCTTGTGGCTTTCTGTACCATGTTTCTGAAAGGCTCAATTTTACGCGTCTTTCTCAGTTGGGTTTCTGAAACCACACTTTGATGATGAATTGGAGTTAGGGTCGTGATGGAAACTACAGTCTCACAGGTTAATTTTGGCTTGGTCTGTAAGGTCTGCTAAGGTTTAGGTTTTTTTAATAAATTTTTATTTTTTTATATTAATTACAGTTTATTCACTTTGTATCCCTCATTCCCTCCCAATTCCACCCTCCCTCCCTCATCTCCTTCCATGCCCCTCTCCAAGTCCACCGATAGGGGAGGTCCTCCTCCCCTTCCATCTGACCCTAGCTTATCAGGTCTCATTAGAATCAGCTGCATTATCCTCCTCTGTGTCCTGGCAAGGCTGTTCCCCGATCAGGGGGAGGTGGTCAGAGAGCTAGCCACTGAGTTCAAGTCAGAGACAGTCCTTGTTTCCCTTACTAGGGAATCCACTTGGATACTGAGCTGCCATGGGCTACATCTGAGCAGGGGTTCTAGGTTATCTCCATGCATGGTCCTTGGTTGGAGTATCAGTCTCAGAAAAGACCCCTGGGCCCAGATATTTTGGTTCTGTTGCTCTCCTTGTGGAGCTCCTGTCCTCTCCAGGTCTTTTTATCTCTCCCTTCTTTCTTAAGATTCCGTGCACTCTGTCCAAAGTTTGGTTATGAGCTCAGTATCTGCTTAGATACCCTGCTGGTGGAGTCTTTCAGAGGCCCTCTGTGGTAGACTCCTGTCCTGTTTCCTGTTTTCTCCTTCTTCCAATATCCATCCTGATTGCCTTTCTGAGTAAGGATTGATCATCTTACCCAGGGTCCTCCTCCTAGCTCAGCTTCTTTAGCTGTACAGATTTTTGTAGGTTTATCCTATATTATATGTCTAGCATCCACATATAAGTCAGTATATACCTTGTTGTGTCTTAAGTTAAAAAACAACAAATCAAGTAATCCAATTAAAAAATGGGGTACAGAGCTAAACAGAGACTTCTCTCTAGAAGAATAGAGAATGCAGAGAAACACTTAAAGAAATGCTCACTGTCCTTAATCATCAGGGAGATGCAAATCAAAACAACCCTGAGATTTCACCTTACAGCCATCAGAATGGCTAAGATCAAAAACTCAAGTGACAACAGATGCTGGAGAGGGTGTGGAGAAAGGGGAACCCTCCTCCATTGCTGGTGGGAATGTAAACTTGTACAACCACTTTGGAAATCAACCTGGCACTTTCTCAGACAACTAGGAATAGTGCTTCCTCAAGATCCAGTTATACTACTTTAGGCATATATCCAAAATATTCTCAAGTATGCACGGACATTTGCTTAACCATGTTCATAGCAGTTTTATTCATAATAGCCAGAATCTGGAAACAACTCAGATGTCCCTCGACTGAGGAATGGATACAGAAATTGTGGTACATTTACACAATGGAATACTATTTAGCAATTAAAAACAAGGAAATGATGAAATTTTCAGGCAAATGATAAGGTTTAGCCTTTGCTATCTTCTTAATTTTCCATCATGTCCTGTTAGGCCTTACATTTCAGCATTCAAGTTCTATAGGATTCCATGAAGCTTTATTTTTATTTTTTTCACAATTTATTCATTTTATATCCTGATTGAGGCCCCCTGGCTCAACTCCCCCAGCCTTACCCTCCCTCCCTCTTTCTCTCATCCCCTTCTCCCTAGTCCACTGAAAGAGGGAGTTCTCCACTATTGCCATCTGCCCAGAGCTTGTTAAGTTCATTAGGACTGCCTGGATCCCCTTCTTCTGTGGCCTGCAAGGCTGCATCATCAGGAGCGTAGCTTTATTTTTGTGGTCTCTTTATTTTCTTTCTTGAATGTCCCATTACCTTGTCTTACTGGTTTGAACATGCTCACTCTAAAATCCAGGTGTTTCTGGGGGTGTAGCAGTTGAACATTGCCTCACGTGTGGAAGGGCCTGGTTCTGCTTTCCCATACCATCATCACAAGTAAATGTTGCTATCATTAGTGCTCTTTTCATTTATGGAATTAAAAAAAAATGATAATGACTGTCTTATATGCACATATGTTTAAGTTACAGTTCCTGGCTTTCAAAAGTCATTCTAGAATTTCCTTAGATATTCTAGGTACCATATTATTCTTAAAATAAAGAATAATGTACATTAAAAATATGCAGAATTTGTAAGTGTAGGGCTTGATGGATTTTCAGAATTAACACATTCTAATTAATACCAGATAAAAAAAAGTGACATTTCCACATCACCAAAACACTTCCTCCAAGTTATCACCTTCCTAATGATAACTGCAATTTTCAGTTTTGTTCTTATTTTTCAATTCTTAGGAATAGAATAATTTTCATATACCTATTCATGTCTGGTTTTTGTACTTAATAGTATATTTGAGGAAATCATCTGAGTTGTTGCATGTAGTTATAATTTGTTTCTTATCATTGCCATATAGTATTTTATTATATTTCAGTACCATAATTGACACATCAGCTTTATTGATAGTGGTAATTTAGGTTATTTTTAGTTCGGGGCTGTAATTTGTGGCTGCTGTGACATTTTCATATTATTTATTCATGATGCATTATTTAGTATATACCCAGAAGAGGAGTTCTTTGGCCATATGATAGCATTTATTGTTAATTCTTTTACAGGAGCTATAGAAAATATTTACAAAAATAAATCTATTTTAGAAAGACTAAATTGTGTAGCTTATATCCTACCTTTGTTAAATATGTCAGTATTTAGTAGTTTTTAATATTAAGACAAAGTAATGGAATAGCAGAGAAGTGTAGTGAATCTCCATCAAATTTTGGTAAAAAAAAAAATTAAGACTACAGTGAGAGAAAAACTAAGTTGTTGTAAGGGCTTTATATATATGGGTTTTTAACTTGTAGGATATTAAAATATTCAGATGTTATGCTTCTGTGTTTAACTTTTTTCTTTTCTCCTTGAAATTGTAGGAACCAGATGTTAAAAAGTTAGAAGAAATGCTTCAGGGTGGTGAAGTAGAAGAGGCAATTCTTCAGGTAAAGAGCATTAAACACCTTGTTTGGGCACCTAGTGCTGGTCTTGACCTGCAGCCGTGGCTAAGTGAGACCTTGGGTGAAATTTGAAAGTCACTGATGTGAATGAAGGAGAGGCTTTAAGTCTCTAAGAACTTGTGAACACTGATTCCTGGCCGATCTCAGTTTCAGAAGTCAGAGGTGACCGTTCTTAGTGGTGACTGTGTGGATGTGAAACTTTAATTATGTAATACTCAGTGTTTGATGGTGGGACACATCATGACTCTGGAATCCTGATTATGAAAGTCCAAGTTCTAATAGTTAACTTCTAGCCATTACTTTGAAAATACATCTTGAATAACCAATTAAGTGATCCTCTTTTAAAATTTTGTTTTATTAATAGGCTGAAAAGGAACTAAGTCTGGCAAGAAAAATGTTGCAGTGGAAGCCATGGGAACCATTGGTGGAAGAGCCTCCAGCCGACCAGTGGAAGTGGCCAATATGATCACAGAGGCTGATGATTGATGGGAATTAAATGTGCAATTAAATGTTCTGTTATGCTAAAATGTGTCCATGTTATTGACATCTTATAATTAAGAAAAGTAGTATGTATGTATTCTATTTCAGGGATGTATTTAGGAGACAGCGTTGGTTATGAGTTGGTTAAGACAGCAGGATCTTATGACTCCTTCCACACGGCTTTCTGATTTTCATTTCTGAGGTCACACAGTGAGCTTGCTGTGCCTTTGTTATGCTTCATTGAATTCTCCTGTTATTCTTGAGGATCTTTGATGGTTCACCAGCAGGGCTGCCATAGCTTTGTTTAGTGGGAGGGGACTTTATTGGTGTTTATATTAGATTTGCTAGTAGTTAATGTGTAAATGTGATGGTGATGTTCTTTGAACCTTGAACATGAATGCCAGTCGCTATTCTTAGTACCTAACTAAATCATACAACTTTTCAGAGCAGGATGCTTTTGTTTATCTCATTGCTCTGGTAAGAAAACCAGAAGCTACCTGAGTGATGTGACCCCATGAAATGAGAGGAACGGAGGCCATGAGGATTTACTAACACGCAGGTGACATAAGCAGTTTGTCTCCTGAACTCAAACTCCTAACAGGCATCAGTAAAGTCACCCCAGAATGTGCAATACAGGTTGCTCCAAACATGTCAAGATCCTCCTTCCTTGTGAGCTGAAGCAGGCAGTGGAAACTGTGCAAAAGATGTTAAGCACAGACAATTATAGTAAGAGTAGCCGAGAGAGACTACATCGTATCTACCCTTTTGCACTCACTGCTGTTCCTGTGGCCCACAGAGCCTTACACTTGTTTTCACTCCCTCAGGTTTTTTTTTTCCCCATTTGTTTTATTAGCATGGAGATTTCGTGTCCTGATTTTGCAGCTGATTCTGTTAGTCCTAGATTTTTAATGTTGCTGAATGTCTTTTAGACTAATTTGAGTAGTTTCTACGTCATGTTTCAGTTTTCTCAGTAGCTTTAGCTTTCTGATAACTCCTGCTCAAATTCTTACCGTATCCTAGGTGCTTGCATTCAAAGAGGAGACATTGAGGTTTAGCTGTGCAGACAGGAAAATGATCTTCAAGTTTGGTGTCTCTTGTGTTTTTGCATATTGGGACTTAAGGCAGAATATTTTAGTTACTGGACAGTCTTCCTTTTGGAAAGAAATGGCTAACCATAAATGTATCAAGCCTGCAGTGACTGTGAATGGCTGTGTAACGGTTTCGTGAAGATGGCAAGTCTCTCCCAGGCCTTTCCTGATCAGACAGCACATGGCATGCAGTGGTGTTGCGACACCCGTACCTGGAGGCCATGGTCTGTTGAGTGTGCAAGAGGAAGTTTTCCTTGTGCCTTCCAGCCTCATTCTCCCTCACCTTTCACTCAAACTTGCAGGAAAAAGCATGTCTTTGGACTTTTCTCCCTTTCCTGAAGAACAGTCAGTAGAGTGATGCTAAGTCTGGGTGTCTCTTCCAAGGGATGAAAAGCAACGTCTGTGGGGCTAGGCTCATGTAAAAGCCACTATCAGCTTCTTGGAGTCTCTGATTACACAAGTTATGACCCTGTGTAAGCATGTGCTAGACATTAATAACAAATGCAAATTTGCTAAACACACTTTTGTTTCTATTAAACAAAGTTTTCCATAAAAACTTCAGTGAGATCCTAAACTGTACATTCAGGTTGATAGGGAATTCGATGAGTTAATTGGTGAGGACTACAGAGATGCATGTGAAGTCTCTTTAGAGGTGGTCAACTAAATGCGAAATGAAGTGACTTAGCACAGTCTGTTCCTGATTACGGGATATTCAACCAAACACCATTCACTTTAATTTTTTTCTCTCTATATATAGAAATAGTATCTCATTGACAAAATTATCTCATTGACCTAGTAACGTTCCTCAGCATTGGAATTACAAACATGTGCCACCAACTCTGGCTTCTTTTTGCTTTGTGAACATGGCTTCTGGGAGTCAAATTTAGGTTCTTGCAAATCAGGTATTCTACAGACTGCTTTTCTCCAGGTTCCTAGTGCAAATTTCTTGTTGATTCATGGTTCACATGAGAAGACTTAGCAAAGAGTACTCCTGAGAGATCTAGGGACACAGACTGAGCTACTGCTGCCAGAACATTCCTTTGTGAACAGGGCTGCGTAGAATGGGAACAGCGAATGAAGACAAAGTATGTTTTGTATGTGCCATAGAACTCATAAATTGTGTTCCCCACACTGCTGGTTTACAAAGCAGTCTTCAAATGTGGCACATTTAAATGTAATTAGAGACATTAATTTCTTTATATGATTGTAAATTGCAAGATTCAATTTGGAATTTCATGATTCTCAGGTTTGTGTGTGTGTGTGTGTGTGTGTGTATGGACTGTGTAGCTTTCTTACAGATAAGCTTATATTACCTTGTCACCAAATGTCACACTTTACCCTTTCTGTGGGATGGATTCCTTTTCTGTAGGGTAAAATAGGCTTGCAAATCTTTAAGTTTTAAAAATCTCTAAAATAGAAAGTTTTCTATAAATCATTTGTAAATTAACCCAACCTAAGTTGATACAAGGCTATTTGTGGTCTATATCCCACTTTAAAATGATTGTCATAGAAGTTTCAATGTATTTGATTGGAGATTGAAGATGTATTAAGGGGCTGGAGAGATGGCTCAGAGGTTAAGAGCACTGGCTGCTCTTTCAGAGGTCCTGAGTTCAATTCCCAGTTACCACATGGCAGCTCATAACCATCTATAAGGAGATCTGGTGCAGGTGAACATGCACTCAGAACACTGCATAAACAAATAAATAAATGAAGATGTATTAATACAAAGTATGAATCCACATTACCTTTCAAAATTCAGTAACATCTTGAATATCGAACATCTGACATACCTCAAAAATTTCAGGAAAGTGAGGATGGGCCTGCACAAATTCACAAGTTATGCAAATTTAATCTAGAGATAATGTCCAAACAATTTTCAGGTCCTTAGTGTTGGAAATAATTGTTCTAATATTCTTCCTACTTTCCATTTTAAGATACATTTCTATGTGACGTTCCTTTGAAATACTTGGTTTCATAAGGCCACTAGGTGGTGTCTTTGTGAAAGTAGAAGCACATGAAAGGAAGCAGCATATGTGTAAATGTCAAGATGACAAGGTAGAGGAGTCATTTTGAACAAGACCTAAGCAAGTGCACAGATTTAGGATGAAAAGTAAAATCAGGTCTAGTGTGGCATCTTTATTTTGTAATTATCAATACTTTTCCATTGCTGACCCTTAAGTAGCCAAACATGTTTATGTGTTTCTGAGAGACAAAGTGTGTGTGTATTTTGGTGTGTTAACAACCTATTCAAGCTACACAGATGACCTAAGAAAAGTACATCTGAAGTCAGACTGTTGTAAAATTGAGCGTATAAAGTTAAGTTCATCATACATTATCAGTAAGTTATTAAGACAGGAAATGGATAGCTACTCTTAACAGTGGGAAGAACATGAACTTTTCTGCTGCCTGTTTTTACGCCATTTTCAACTTCTGTTTCTAATCCTCATGGTTTCATCCTGTCTGACAGGACAATGAATGATAAGCCTTTGAAGGTGAAGGGCTGGGAAGGTAAGTGTTAGTGCAGAGGTGAGAGTGGAACTCTAGCAGTGTGAAGATGGCAGTGACTATTATAACAGGAAAATGGACTGGAGAATGAGGTTTTAATTTCATCAATCTCTTAAATATCAAAGGCTGTTAAACATAGTAGCACACAATAAGGGTTTAAAATTTGGGCTCTTAAATCAGACGATTTAATCCTGGCTCTCTCTTATTAAATTTTCATGCATTTTATTTTTCTCAGTAGTACAACAGCGCTATAATAGCAGCCGATTCAATAGAATTGTTGCATTGAGTTTGAAATACAGATACGGTGCTTAATGACAAATTCACTAAACATTAGCCGCTACTGTGACAATTTGCACAGGGAACATATTTGATCCTTTCACCAAACCTGTGATTTTAAAGCTTTAAAGAGTTTGATGATAGGTAAACAAACGCATTGCTTCTCCTTTCTTATAAAGTGGAGTTCGTAGTTCTTTTCTTCCTGTCCTCTCTGGCTGCCAGGAAGCTATAGCAAAGATCTGAATTGGACAAAAACAAGTAGTTAGACACACTGTTGTAAACTAGTGTTCATATTTGCATTTTAAAAGAAAATAACCTGTGACCTGAGACTGCTTCCAGACTGAATTTCAGAAGTGTGAGAGAGCTCCGGGAGGCTAACTTCGAATGATCTTAAGGTCTATCATCCTGGCAGCTAACTACATCCACTTCTGGCTCCTAGGCTTCTGCTCTTGCCGGCTGGTTCCTTTGCAACTGTGCGGGGGTGGTGCCCTGGCGGATAAGCTGCCAGTTGCTAGGATACGGCCAGCAACAGAACATCTAAGGAGAAAGGAGCGGCTTCCCAGGCTTGGAGAAACCTCTTCATCTGTAATAGTTGTGTGTCTTGAGCAGGTAAGAGGACACTTTTGGCAACCCTCTCCTAGATGGAGGCTGATTTTAAGCGTGGGTGACTCTGATGTGTCAGACCTTTCGGGGTTGCCAATCTTGCCTAGGCACACGGCTCTCTCTAGTCAGGGGATGGTGCTCCTTTACTTAAAAACAAAAACCTCATAAAGCATCACGCTTCTTTTTACCCTTCTCCAGTTACCCCCTCCCCACTGATTTGGTTTCTTAAACCAACAGGGTCAAGATGGGAGGATTATATCACTCCACCTCCTGGGTGCTGATCATGGTAACGCTAGGAGAGGAGGATGGCCAGATCTGGCCTTCTGTGAAGACCGGCTCAGTCTGCAGGGAATTCAGGGCCTTTAGGCTTTCCTCCAGCCATTGTCTCGCCCACTAACAAAAGCTTCAGTAGGCCTGTCGCAGATGCAGCTAGCTTTCATGGCAAGAAATGAAATCATGCATTAGAGGTCAAGGGACGTATTGTGTATTTATATACAATCTTAACAGCTACTGCATTGGCATAATGTTCTTTTGGAATGTATACACCTTACCCTTGTTCATTCAAATGCTGATTTCTCTCCCCCTCTCTCTGGTTTCAGTCTGGACATTGCATTGCGATACTTATTCTAAGCATCACCTGTCTCAACTTTGTGTAAACTTGCCAAAATAAAACAACCAGCCACAATGTTGAGCAATGGAGAGGAAGGAGTAGGCAGGAGAGGGAAGGAACCAGAGGACAGGAAGGAGTGGGAGGCAGAAGAGGAGAGAGAAGAGAGCAGAGCTGGGAGAGAGAGGCAGGAGGAGATGTCTTGGAACGACGTGGAGAGATGGATTGTACCTAATATATCACAAAAAGCAAGTGTAGTGGGTGAATCTAAATGTTAGGAAACTATGAGGGCTTGGAGGTTCAGGATGGAGTAATTATTGCCCAGCATTGTGTTCTAGGTTAATTAAATAAATCCTAGTCTCTGTGTGGTGATTTTGTTATACAGCTGTTTAGGATTAACAGCAGCTTTACTAAGAGATATGCCAATAGTAAATATTAATGAAAAATACAACACTACTGAGTTTTATTTTTAAACCAAGGACTAAAACATATTTGAATAGATGATATATAAAAATGAGGAAAATCCCAGAATTATTGGGGATGTTTACCCTTAGCACCAGGGAGATGAGGCAGGAGGATGACAAGTTTAAAAGTATCCTAGGGTTCATAGTGAGATGCTGTGTCAAGAGGTCTGCACCTCCGCCAAATGGAGTGAGTCTGTCTCCATCACTGTTCTTTTGCTGCGAAGAGACAGCATGACTAAGGCAGCTCTTACAAAAGAAAGCATTTCACTGGGGCTGGCGTATGGTGTCAGAAGCTAGTAAACTATCATCATGGCAGGGAACGTGGTGGCATGGGGCAAGCCCTGGAGCAACAGCTGAGAGCACTTCATCCTGATCCACAGGCAGAGAGAGACTTCAACAAGGCCGAGCCTCCAAATTCTTCTAATCCTAACAAAGAGTTCCACTTGCTGGTGACTAAGCACTCAAATATATGAGCTTATAGGGTACTGGCCTAAGTTTTTTTTAGAATCTATTTTATTTGGGTTCTTTTTCCTACCACTGTTCTCTACCCTGATCCTCTCCAACACCACAACACCAGGTATCAGAGACAGAAGGTTAGTAGGGTGCAAGTGCATTGAGATTTTTTTAGACTGCTCCCTGCTGATTAAGGGGCCTTGAGTTCCTTGAGGCAAGTCCAACATTTCTCTCATCAGGATATCTCCAGTTTCTTCTTATCTCTTTTCTCACCACCACCTGACAAACCAGCAGCAGCAGCAGCAGGAGCAAGAACCAGCAGGAGTAACAGCCCTTCCCCCT
>CM053763.1:26027114-26057663 GCA_028658305.1 Pachyuromys duprasi
AAAACTCTCACTATAACAGGGGGCATTCTTACCCAAATTTCATGGTATATCAATGAAAAATTGAATAGCAAACATCTTTCACCATTTCAAACCTCCCCTCCACCCATTCATTTTCCAGAGGCGTCAAAGTGTATGTACTGTATGTGTGCACACTGTTCTGTGTTAGCACTATATGTTTCAAAATGGCTGCTATTGGTATTTCCTGCTTTGCTTTATTTTTTATATATTTGTTTGAGTCCATGTAGGTATCGATGCTACATTGTGAGACAGTGTTTCTAAGCACATTATGAAAGTTGGAAACTGAAGCAAAAAGAGTAACAAATTTTACTACTAAAGAATCCAAAACTTCATTGGAATAAAAAACAATATAACATTAAGTATATTTGCAGTACAATCATAACATACAACAAAGGGATATTTTTTTTTCAATAAAAACATGAAAGGAAAAAAAGGGGCTGCATTATGGTATTGGATTTTAAGAAAACAATTTTATGGAATTTAATGGAGATCTGCATTTTTTTACTTTTTAATTATAGGAACTTTTTTTTGTAGTGTGTTTAAACTTGTAAACAAAGATGATGTACATTTGTGACAGACCTACCTTTTACCCTTTACTTGTATAAAATTGGAGAGTTTAAATGTTTGTCAGTAGAGCAAAAATAGAATATGTGGCTCGGTAATGAAGTTACTATATAATCATTGAGAAAAATGAGGTAGAAACAAATGTTTTAAAATATAAAGTATATAAGTAAATAATAAGTAAAACTGTATCCATTTTAAAATATACAGGAAAGTTTATATATTTAAAGATATATGGTTTCAATTATAAATGAACAATTTGTAGTACTATATCGCTTGGCACTGAGAAATAAAACTAGAGTATTAACAATGAGAGGTTTATTTTACTGTTTATTTTATCCCTTTCGGTTCTATTAGTTTAATTTTTTGCTTTTAAGCACATTCTGCTCTCATAAAACTATATCAATTTAATTAACAGTAATCTTTGTAACATTAATTTAAAAACTTTCAAATAAGTGAAAACACTACAAACCAAAATTAACCAGGCCCAAAGTCTATACAAATCAATAGACTTCTGTAGTCAGAATAGGCATCTGGAATGGACGTTGTGGGCTTCACATCCAATTTTATACCTCCAGTATAGAATATATATTATGTACCTATTTACCACCAAACCCAATATGGTCCATGACAAAAATTAGAATTACAAGATAGTTATCTTTATGTCAGCTTTCATAGCTTGTGTTATGAAAATTGTAATAAAGTTATAAAATTAAAAATTATTTTTAAAAAACCTTTCCAAACTGTAGCTGATTGTGAAATTACTGTTTAACTTTGGATTTGACCTCCTGTAGCAGACAGTGGGCATGCAAATATTAGCTTGTTCATATGGACAGAACTGGCTGTGCCAAGACCATTCTTGTCATTATGGTGCTGTCTGACATGAGGTGATATAGCCAGAGGGTCCATTGCCAGATTGGCACCACGTTGGTTGGCCTTCAGTCTTCCGGGCTGTGAGTTAGGTAAGTCACCTTTCTTTTTAAAACTTGACTCTCACCTCAGTCCCTTCTGAAGGGAGCACCCTGGTGACCTACTAGGTTTCATCATTTAAAGGCTGGTCACTACCTTCTAGGACCATGTAAGGGCCAACCTTGCAACACATAAATCCCTGGGGTTTCACACTCAATGAAAATCCATACCGGTCTGGTGAGACTGCACTTAATGCTTCCGTGGTAAACCAAAGGAAAGCTGCTATTTGTTTGGGGAAAAGTTTTCTCAGCCTTCATGGGTTTTTTGTTTTGTTTTGTTTTGTTTTGTTTTGTTTTGTTTTTTTAAGTAAACCAAACCCCAAGTAATGAGCTAAGCAGCGGTCATAGGCTTGTATCTATCACGCTGAGTAGCAGTAGTATGAAAGGACATTCAGGGTCTGTCTGTGGCAGATGGCTCCTGTCAGCAGGAAGCTTTGACTTCAACCCTTGAATATTTTCTTTCAAATACACACATAATAGGCACAGACACAACTCACTCACTCGTTTTCTAGTAGTGAGATAGCTCCACTGATGTTTTTCACCGTAAGGATGCTACTCAAAATGGAAGACCCAGAAAGAGCCCTCACCCCTCTCTATGGCTGCAGGATTTCATCCATACCAGGCAGAGCCATAGCAGTTCAGCCTATGGGCTGCGCCCATCCTCCTTTGCGGCTGATGCCTTCTGTTGGTAGAGTCCCTTCTGTCCTGGTGGCTCCTGGCTCTCCCCTAGTCCTTCTGCAGCCTACCTCTGGCATGAACTGGACCAAATCGGGCTGAACACGGAGGCACTGTCATTCTGCTTCCCAAGCCCAAGCTCGTAGTTACTGTAACTTTGACTCCAATGATCTTGCAGCACCCCCTGCATTAGGCCTTCATTTGATAGGCTCTCCATGTTGGGGTCAGAGGTCATTGAGTCTACCGATAAGGCAGAGCTTTTTATCCAGGGTACATTGCCTGGTTGGTTACTTGAAATATGTAGTCCTGTCTATTGTCAAAAGCATAAATACCAATTAGTTTTATAATCTGAAAAACAAACAAACAAAACAACAGGTCCTTTCTTAAAGAGATATGCTTCACTTGAACAACAACAACAAAAGATTCTCCCCCCACCAAATGTTCTCAAAAATACCATATTCCAAATTATATTTTAAGGTTCTCGCTTATTTTTAATTTTCTGTAATCTTTAAAATTAAAATCTCATCTGATGGCTGTCAGTAGTAAGAAAATAAATGATAAAAAAATAAGTACTGGTATTTCAGGTGTCTGAGAGCTTCGTGGGCATATGCTTATGTGCACCACGCCAGTTGCCCTGGAGCTGGACTTTCAGGCTGTTGTGAGTCATCTGTGGTTCTGGAGAACCACACCGAAGTCTTCCACAAACGCTTTTAGCCACAGAGCCATCGTCCAAGCCCCAGGGAAGGAACTTTGTATGTGCCGTAACTTTAATTATTTGTCTTAATTTAGGAAAATGTCGGACACTGAGGAGCAACATGTTCCTCAGAAAACAGACGACGCAACAGCTGCAGATGTCATCAGTATTCCTCATCCTTCAGAAGAAGTGGAAGAATCAGACGAATTTTTAGAGCAAGAAATCGAAATGGAGGGCTTCACCACTGAGAGCGAGACAACCGAGGGGCGGAGCGACCACAGCATTTCAGCTGAAAAATATGATTCCAGACCCAGTGTTCAGTTAGGGACCTCGGAAAGCACCAGTCTGCAATCTCTGTACCAAGAACAGCAGCACCTTGATTACCCGACCTTAGAAGAAGACTCCTTATCATTTCTGAGAAAAGTAAAAGCCGTAAAGGAGAATGTGTGGATGACAATGAAAGAAACTTCAACAACAGGTACCAGCTGGCAAGGGAAGAGATATTTTATTGCTTTGTTTCAGAGGGCAGTTTTTTTGTTTCATTTAAAATTCAGTTGAAAGGTTTAAAATTAGTTCAGTTAAAAGTCTCTCTCTAGGGGAGGGGCATAGGAGAAGAGGGACTGAGGATGGGATAGGGAGGAGAAGAGGGAGGGGGCCACAGCTGGGATACAAAGTGAATAAATTATAATAATAATAATAAAAGTTTTTAGAAGTCTTTCTTACTTTCTCTGTGTATGTATTTCAAATAGAGTAAATAGGAATAGGTTCTGAGTATAATTGAATATTTTGGCTTGCAGATTTGGAGTTAATTATTGCACACAGTTAGTAACTAGAATACAGATCCTCCTTTGCGTTTGGTATTCCCTTATATACCATGGGTTCTTTTTGTTTGTTTGTTTTTCACTTTGTTTTGTTTTTGTCTTCCTGGAACAAACTGTATATACAACTCAGAAAAACATATTTTGGCTTTCATTGTAGGTTCAGCTTTTTCATATTTTTCCATTATTATTATTACTTATTACAATTTAGTCACTTTGTATCCTGACTATAGCCCCTACCCCCATCTCCTCCCAGTACCACCTTCCCTCCCTCTTCTCCCTCTATGTTCCTACCCTAGTCCACTCATAGGGCAGGTCCTCCTCCCCTACTATCTGAACTTAGCCTATTAGGTCTCATCAGCACTCTCTGGATCCACATTTTCTGTGGCCTAGTAAGGCTACCTTGCCAGGAGGAGGTGATCAAAAAACAGGCAATTGAGCTCATACTAGAGACTGGCCCTGTTCCCTGTACTTGGGAACCCCATAGAGACTGAGCAGGGGGTCTAGGTCCTTTCCATGCATGGTCCTTGGTTGATTCATCAGTCTCTGCAGGGCCCATATTTTTGGTCTCCTTGTGAAGCTCCTGTCCCCTCCAGGTCTTTCTATCTCCCCCTTCTTTCGTAAGATTCCCTGCACTCTGCCCAAAGTTTGGCTATGAGTCTCAACATCTGCTTCATTACCCTGCTGGGTAGAGTCTTTCAGACGTCCTCTGTGGTAGGCTCCTGTCTTGTTCCCTGTTTTCTCCCACATCCGATATCTATCTTGTTTGCCCTCCTGAATAAGGATTAGCACCTTTCTTCAGCTTTAATTTGACAGACACAGAACAATGTGGATCTCATGTAGGCATCACCATTCCTTGATAACAGAGCAGGGGGCAGAGGTGAAGTGAGTGGTAACAGAGCTGCTGACTGCTCCTCTTCTTTGCCAGTGAGTTTTGAGAATGCCCACCTGTGACAAAAAGAACAGGGAATCCCGTTTAACAGCAGCAATAGTGTCCGCAGAGAGGGGGCGGAGGTGAGGAGAGAGAGAGAGACCCACGCTGTCGTCCTTAGCACCCATCAGCGCCTCCCTTAAATCTTTTGAGGACCTCACTCAGCTTGAGCCAAAGTATGATTTGTAACTTCAACATAGAAAGAAATTTCCGAGTAAGCCAAGATGCTGCAGAGTTGATGACTTTATTAAAGACAGTTTACTACAGGATTTAAGCATGAAAGTTAGAAGAAAGAGAGACCACTCAGGGAAACTAAGCTACATGGGAGAGCATGGATGTGGAGTCTAGGAACAGAGTGCTAATTAATTGTCCTATCATTTGCCATATATACCATTTCTTGTGGTTTTCAAGTAACACCTCAGAATATTCCTAAGAAAAATGTCTTTCCTTTTCTCTCTCCCTTGATAAGTGAGGTTATAGGATGGTTTCAGAGATGCCTTGGATGGAATTATAGTCTGGTAAAGTAGAATCAGAAGCTAGTAGGGTTACATAACAGGGTTCAGTTTATGTCCTTTCTCTGCATATGGGGTTTCTAGTAAGATTGCAGAGGACTGCATGTGTAGTGCTGGGCTGGGAGACAGGCTGTAAGCACTTTCAATTGTGCTTGAATTCTTGCATCTCACCCAGTGAGTGGCAGCAATCTGGTTGGGGCGGGGCTTCTTTTCCTTCTCATGTCCCTAGAGCTTCCCCTGTCTTCTTACTCAACAGCAGCAATTTATTTTTGTGAAATGTAGCTCTGGAATACATAGGTGGCATGTCAGATGATCCATGCACGCTGGGCCCACACAAGGCAAGAGTGACCAGGGTCAGGGCAAGAAGATAAAGTGAGCCAGTCTCACCAGACGGGACCCAGTAGCTCTCAGTTTAGTTACTCCACATAAATTGTTGGTGACATTTTGGGCATTTCAGTAATTCCTGATATTGTAACTTATACCAAAAACATAATGATTAAAAATAAAAAAGCAAACAACTATCTCTTGCTACTCTCTTCTGTAGCTATAGGTTGCTGACCCTTGCTGTATTTGATGACGATCTTTTTTTTTCCCTCTCTCTCTCTCTTTTTTTACAGTCAAAGTAGTACTTATTCCTGTAGGCCAGGAAATTATAATGCCTTTTAGAGTTGATGCCCCATTTAGACTCCTCAAAGACCACTTTTCACACTTATTATGCATCCCACGTCAGGTATTGCAACTGACACATGCAGGTAAGTGTGAAGGCTAATGAATTTATCAAGACTGTCCTGGTTTTCACATGTAAATTACCAAAATTCCTTGATCTTAATATCTTTAAAATAGTTACCAAGGCTTGAATATTACAGAGAAAGGAACCTGGGTGGCTATAGGATGTTTCAGCCAATAAAAGTGATAATTATTGGAATAAGTCTCAAAGAGGTTGAGGACTTGTAACCCCTACAAGAGTGAATGAACTCCAAATGCTAAGATTTTAGGAAAGTATCAAGAAGTTTTGAGTGTGTGGAAGGGAAATGAGGTTGAACAAAAATGGATGATGAACAAGAGCATACAGGGCACAAAAACAGTAGTTTCTGAATTTTCCATACATTAAGGTAATTTTCACAGTGTAAACCTTACTTATATTTTGTGGATGTTGTTGAGAATATTCTGCTTATGTTGCAATGAGATAACTTGTGCATAACTGTGGGAGTCTACCAGGTTAGCAGAGATGACATGTTTACATAGGACACATAGGAACAAATCCCAATGTTTTCACTAAAATCCTTTTTCTATTGACTTATAAAGATGTTACAAGTAGCTTTCAGAGAACAAATTTAGTTCTAAGTCAAATTTTTTAAGCCCGGGTATGATGGCATGGCAGGTTAAGATAGTTTATGCCAAACCTCATAACCTGAGTTCTATCCCTGGGACCATATGGTAAAAGGAGAGAACTAACTCCTTCTAGTTTTCCTCTGACTGTCACTTCTGTGCATGACATGTACACACATACTTGCACAAAAACACATGCACACACACACCAAATCAATAAGTGAATAAAAAATGCAACAGAATATTTTAGCCCCTATAAGAGTGAATGAACTCCAGACATCAAGATGTAGTGAAATAGGCAGTTAAAGGTTGATAGGGCAAACTAAGCTGAAGTACAGAGTGATTCTTAACAGAAATGGTAGCGATGATCACAAAGGTTGGCATGCTGAGTCCTTAGCATGTCAGCACTTCTACAAAATATTCTGCTTATTTTATCATCAATTTATACCAAAACTATTTGAGGGGGATGCTATTGCTAACTTTTTGGACAGTAAACGCAGGGAACCTCTGTAAAGTCAATGTGCTAGGATGTGATGGAGTTTGAACTGTGTGCCATCAAAAAGGGAAGTTTAAACTGTGGGACCTTAACTCATATGTGAAGGTTAAATTTTGAGGCTAGGAAAAGCTTAGCGATCCAGTAAGGACAGCAACACAGAGTGAGCTCTGTTCTTGGTGTTTTATGACCAACCGTTCTTCTTTATAGTTACCGGTACAACCTCTGGGGAGCAAGTTTATGTCAGTACCAAACAGAGCACTGTGAGATTCTATGCCAACCAACCATCCTTCAAAACAGGTGCTTTCTTTGAGCATGAGGACTGTAGCTCAAGCCGGATGGTCTGCAGCTACGCTAGAGAAGAACACAGAGATGAAGAAAGTTCAGGGGATGTGCGTTAGCTTGCCGTGGCTGTTGGAATCATGGCTGTTGGAATAACTGATATAACCCAGAGGCACAAAGGACAGAGGACAGAGGCCTTACATCTTTTTCAGTGGGGTCAAGCTAAGGTGTTTGTGGATATGCTCTTTCTCTGGACTATCTAGTGGGAAATCACTCGCTTGCCACTCCAGCTTCTAGAGTTGCAGTCCTGGCACTCAGTGCTTCCTTGGCCCTTCATCCATCTTCAGAGACACACATGTTTAGGCAGATCTCACTTTGCTTCTGTTGTGTTGAATTTTCCCCTAAGTATCCCCTCCCCTCCCCCATCTTTAACAAGGGTACATGTGATGCAGAGCACAGCTAAGTGGTGAGGATAAGCTCTCCATTTCGAGTCCTTAATCAAATCCGCATTCATTGTTGCTGTGTATGGTAAGGTCCTAGGGATCAGAACAGGGGCTACTCCTGGTACCATAATTCACTTAACCAGGAACCTACTGATATGACTAGACCAGCTGGAGAGCAAGTTCCAGAATCCTCCCCATTGCTGGGCTTAGAGATATGCAGAAAGCACATAACCAGCTGGACCAATCTTAGCTCTTTATTGTATTTTTGCATCCCACCAACCAGAAAAGGATTAGCCACTTAATTGGATACATTGGTGGTAATGCAGAGCAGGAGGGAATGAACAGAAGTTGAAGCAATGTAATAGAGACATGACGTTTGTTGTATATGGCTTTGTTGGGAGAGAAAGGGAACGATTCCTTGGAACTCTGAGTCAGTGTTTTTCTACACTAGAGAGGGGAGCAGCTTGGAGCAGAGATCTGCTTGCTTGCTATTCTAGCTTCTAGATTGGCAGATTATGCTTCACCCACTTGGACATGGCCTGTGTTGTCCTTTGTGTCGAGTAAACATTTAGTACATGATTCTGTTCATACTATAGGATGGTTTATTTTCAAGTGTTTTTAGAGTTTCATGGTTATTGGATATTTATATCTCTGAAGAAGTGGAAGATAGCTCTGTTTATAATGCTACATTGCTTCATAAAAGCCACTAACTATTCCCATCACAGAGTTTTTACTTATTGTTTTATTTAAACCTACTTATGGGACATGGAGTGATGATGTGATATGTCTACATCATGTAGAATTAATCACATAATTAACATTTCCATCTCCTTAGACAGACTCTTTTTTTTCATTTTTATTTTATATTAATCACAGGTTATGTACTTTGTATTCCAGCCGTAACCCCCTCCCGCATTCCCTCCCTATCCCCTCCTTCCCTCCCTCATCTCCTCCCTGCCCCTTTCCAAGTCCACTGATAGGGGAGGACCTCCTCCCCTTCCATCTAACTCTAGCTTATCAGGTCTCTTCAGGAATGGCTGTAATGTCCTCTTCTGTGGCCTAGCAAGGCTGCTCCTCCCTCGGGGGGCGGGGAGGTCGAAGAGCCAGCCATTGAGTTCATGTCCAAAATAGTCCCCGTTCCCCTTACTGGTATACCCACTTGGGTACTGAGCTACCATTTGCTACATACAAGCAGGGGTTCTAGGTTAAAACCATACATGGTCCTTGGTTAGAGAGACAGTCTCATAAAGGACCCCTGTGCCCTGATATATTTGGACCTTGCAGAGCTCCTGACCTCTCCAGGCTTAGACAGACTCTTACACTGTAACCCAGCCTACAAGTCACTATATAGCTTAGGTGGGACTTGAACTCATGGGTTGATAACCCTCTTGCCTCATCCTTTCCGGGACTGGGATTACAGCCATGAGTCACCATGTTTGGCTTTATTTTTTTATCTATGTAATCACATGCATTTTAATGAAACAACATGGTGCTTCAACAAGTTGTAAAATATGAACTGATTAAAGCAAAAAATTTGAAATTTCCATCTCTTTATCTTTCTTTCAGTTATCTATAAAATATATCAAATTGTTTTGAACTATAGCTCCTGTCTTGTGGACTTGTCTGTACTCACATTATAGCAGGAGGTAGAAATCATTAATTTTACACTTAGTAATTTATTGACATGTGTACTTTACAAGCACCTTTGTGATTTTCCATTTCCTTAAAATACGATCATCTGGTTGACCATGCATATAATGGTGACTATGGTTAACAGCATATATTATATACTTGAACATTCCTAAGACAGTAAAATTTAAATGTTCTCACCACAGAAAGTAAGTGTGTGAGTAATGGATTTGTTAGCTTGACTTAACCATTTCACAACATGGGCATATGTTGATTGAAACATCATTTGGTACAAATTAAACACACAATTTTCTCAATTTAAAATAAAGAATAGGCAGAAATAGCCATTCTTTGTCATAAAAGAACCCTAACATTTTCATTTTCTTAGGCATCATTGTTGGCAACAATGATACTCTACTACGATTTGGAATTAAGCCACAAGACTCTGCTCAGGTAGAGGTATGTTCCACACAGCCTGAACAATATCCAGTCAAGAGAATAGAGGGCTTGAGCGAGGGCTCCCAGATAATAACGGTCACCGTTCAGATGGGTGAGTCCTCTGATGTCTTTTAGATCAAATACTTTAGTGTGCTCTCATGTTGAACTTGCCTTCAGTCTTGGCTTTCATCTCCTTAGGCCTTGATCACTATGAGGAGTTAGCTGTTGAGATAATAAAATCTGACTTCCACAAGCCATTTCTTGGAGGATTTAGACATAAACTAACAGGAGTAGAATTTCACAATGCTGGAACACAAACTGTACCTAAAAAGATTCCTGAAAAGCCCAATATCTATTGCAGGGACACCCAGGTAATGTTATTATCTTTCTGTTTATGCATGTGACATTCTAAGATCAGCAGCCGTATACTGTATGGCCCCTCAAATATTTTAAATAGTGCCCCAACCTGCACAGCTTTGGGGTTGGCCTTTACTGGGGTGACAGGTAATGAAGAGAAGACAGAAAAGCTGGGACCAGATGGTGCGTTTATCACACAGCACTGAAGCGCAATCTACTGTGGAAGGAGGAGGCTTATACAGCTGAATAAGGAGCCAGCCAATCCCACAGGGGGACCAGGGGAGCAGTCTGGGCTGAGGAGGATATTTTCTACACACACACCTTCTTTCTTTAACCAATGGACGTTAGGCCTTGCTATTGCCCTGAGCCATTTCCACAGGACTGAGGCACTGGGGTCTTTGACATGTCTGTGCTCATGTCAATAATACATATCCGCTCAGGACTTGATCCACTCCCCACATAATAAACTACATGACAACTGAGATGATAAAAGAAAGTAATGTAGATGTGTAGAAAACTCTCCACTTGCAGATGTTTATAAGAGTTTCTTTAGAAATTATGTAGTGGATGCTTAACTGATTATTTTTATTTTAGACAGTTTTTCAGAGAAAAAAGCTGCAACAAACTACAAATACAACATCTACTCAGATGACTAAAATTGGTGTGTATGTATCAAACTTGACTGATAGGCTGATCAAGCCATCGAGGTACTTTACAGCAAAACAGTACCACGATATGAGGCTGCGTGCGGTAAGACTG
This sequence comes from Pachyuromys duprasi, assembly GCA_028658305.1. NCBI lineage: Eukaryota > Metazoa > Chordata > Mammalia > Rodentia > Muridae > Pachyuromys > Pachyuromys duprasi. The sequence continues at coordinate 26,038,022 of CM053763.1, forward strand.
TGTTCCCTGTTGCCAAACACTGAAAATTATCTGCTTATGCCAATTACTCTCTGGATAGTTTTCTAAGCCATTGGGGAAGAACAACATGAGTTTAAGTCTCATCCATTTTTTTTTTTTTTTGAGACAGGGTTTCTCTGTGTAGCCTTGGCTGTCCTTGACTTGTCTTTGTAGACCAGGCTGGCCTCGAACTCACAGAGATCTGCCTTCCTCTGCCTACCCTAATGCTGGGATCACAGGTGTGTACCACTATTGCTGCTGAAGGCAACCATCCTGAATGCCCCTCCATATAAATAACCAGAAATTAAAATTTTAAAAATTTGTATGTTTTTCTTCACTCCTTCAGGCAGGATTGAGATGTTTCATTCTCACTGATCTCCAGTGGCAAAGTTCTTGACAGCTTATAATTTTTGAGAACAAAGTTTCTCAGTTAATAAGAGAAGAGTAGTCATTGAAAGAAAGGGGTTGCTATGACATCTTAAAGGTACAGAGAGTCCTCCAAAGAAATACTACTTTTTTGTTTTTGTTCTTGTTGTTTTCTTCTTATTATTACTGTTATTATTGGCTGACTTCATTAGTGCCATTAGCTTGATAGCCTTTGGTTTCTTTACTTCTTTTTAAATCTTTTTTATTTTTGAGACTACAGTATAATTACATTTCTTCTTTTCCTTTCCGCCCTCCAAACCTTCGCATATACCTCTCCATATTCTCTTTCAAACTCATGGTCTCCTTTTTCTCTAATTGTTTTACACACACACACACATCATCATCATCATCATTCATTATATGTTCATGCCATATAATGTTAGTGATCTGTATATTTTCAGGGCTGATGGCACTGGACAACCAATTAATGTGTTCTTTTCTTGGGGAAAGCCATCTTTCTTGCTACCAGCTTTCCTCAGTTTCTTAGAGCTCTTTATGTAGGGCTGAGGTCACTTGGACTTTCCCCATCTGTATATATAAGACTACATGACCACTCCACAATAAAGGGCAAGTTTTTTTTTTTATTGTAGGTATGAGGGAGAAGACAACAGAGGTGTCTGGAAGAGTCCAGAGTAGGAAGAGATAGTAGATTGAACATGGCCTGCAGACTGGACCTGGCCAGAATAGAAGCAGGAGCAGAGCAGAAAAGACAACGGGAGAGAATGAGATATGAAGACCGAGAGAGGCCCAAGCCAGAGAGTGCATAGCCTAAGTAGTGGGGTTCTAAGCCTGGGTATCTGGGGAGAGGGAAGCCCATGAGGTAGTGAAGTTCAGGGCAGTGAAGAGGCTTAGTGACTTAGTGGTGATAGACTCTCCTCCAGTAACCATGACTTCGGTAGCCAGGTCGTTAGCCAGGTTTCCAGGATCAGGTGCTGTCCCCCTCTTGCTGAGAAGGTCTTAAATCCACTTATAGAGGTATTTTGTTACCACCAGTTTTGTGCCAACACTCTTAGTGTTATCCTCCTGTGCTTGTCATTGATGTAATTCATAGGAATTGTATCTGAGTTGGAGTTAGTTTGCTTCCTTTGGAGGCTTGTGTGATGTCTTCTGGTACCATGAAAGCTAACTGAGAGGGAGAGACAGAGGGAGAGAGAGAGAGAGAGAGAATCCTGGGTAAGTTAGAGCTCAGGGATCTTTGGACCCTGTTTCTGAAATGTGTAGTATCTTCAGCAATCGAGGTTTATTCTCCACCTCTTGGTATCAACCAAGAGCAACAGCAACTGGAAAAGATCATATTGAGTAAGGTTAACTCAGACCCAGAAAGACAAATATTAAATGTTCTCTTTCACTGGTGTCCCCTAGCTCCAAGTCTTCAGATGTGAGTACATAGGCTGTAGTGACTATAGAAACCAAGAGAGTAAAAAGAGACCGTTGCTAGTATAGTGGGAACAAGGAGCAAAAGAGTGGAGGATATCAGGGTACAATTGGTCCGGACAGGGAAAGGGAAAAAGGAGGACTCTTTAGGAGAGGGAAAGAAGGGAAGTACAGAAGGAGGTAGGAGGCGGGTAAGGAGGAACATAAGGATAGAAGTGAAGGAGGTAGTGTGGGAGGAGGGAGATGGGTGAAATAGAATATGAATGTCTGAAAAAGCTACAAGGAATCAGCTTATTAACCATTTATCTAAAATACTATAATAATGCAATTCTGTATATAAATATACATATACAGTTTTAATGAATTTTTATAAACTGAACTGATGGTGCTCTTCCAAGAGCCAAAGACCCGTGAAAATCCCCCAGTACCAGACATGAGAAGCCCTCTTTTGAATTGTTGGCCCAGGCTGACAAAGAGACTCTTGTATGTTTATACAGCAAATTGATGTTGCCCTGGTTCCTTAGGTAAGAATGGGAAGGCTTTTGTATTCTTTTAGAAGCTTCTTTTGGAGCCTTAGTGAGTTTAACACGTTCAAAAACACCTGTGCTAATACGTATCCTACTTACTTATTTTTAATTTCAAAATGTATTTTTCTTTTCACACTGACATCTTTCCCTTTACTCTAAAGACATTAACTAGGTCTAGTGTAGTCTTCTTTTTGTTGTGTTTCATGTTAATAAAGTGGTTCAGAAACTTTAGCTTCAGAATTTAGTGAAGAGCTTGCTGCTGTGTTGGACGCTCTGTTTCCCAGCAGCTCTGGAGCAGCACCGAGAAAATGCACACTGGTGGAAGTTTCTAGATACTCACTGATGTTGTCAATCTGGGCTCTATTTTGATAACTACTTTTACAAGTGGTTATCGTCACAAAAGTACATTGTTCTTTTTGTTCCATGAGGGGCCTTCTGTTTTGCTGGCTCTTTAAAAATGGTCAATTATTCTTTGATGCATTCTCAAAGGAAATTCTGATGTGGTCAGAGGGACTAAAACAGAGAATGTCGCCCCCCCCCCCCCACTGTCTTCCAAGGTTAATTATCCCTGGGAAACCTGGGACATCTCTCACAATGTCATGTAACTGTGGGGAAATTGGCTGTTCTCATCTTCAGGGAGAACAAGGACACTTCATGGTGTAGACTGTATCTAGTGCAAGTCTCCATGGGGGATGGTCTACACCAAGGAAAATTTTTCTTCATGCATCCAAATATATTAATGGTCTGACAGTAAGAGCCTCTAGCCTGTTTTTGATGACATGCATGTATACCTCCTTGCAATGTGTTTAGAAAATGCAATTCTGTTATAAATATGTGTTTAAACTTGTAGCTGCTCTATAAACTAGAGACAATTATGGTTTCTAACTGCTGTAATGTTTATGGAACTACTCTTGGGCTAAACACTTTCTATGCCTGTTGTATATAAGAGAATGGCTAGTTAGTTATCCAAAGCCAGACATGGAGGAAAATCAGAAAGAAGATTTACATCAACTCTTCCTCTAGAGTCTGTGCTCTTAAGCACATAAAATAGTCTTATAGTAATGTACTGCTGGGTTTGAAAGCTGAAGAATAGTGGCATATTATTCATAGCTTTTACACTATTATGCATAATGGCTCAGAAAGAATTAAAACTAGGCTGACAGTTTTGTTTTGTTGTAGAATTTGAATGGAAACAACGATTGTTGCTGTTCTTTGTGTTCTGGTCAACAAGTCAGGTACACCTTTTGCTTTCTTCTGACTTAAACCCAGGTGTTGGTGATACAGACCAACTACAGGCGATGGCATGCTAAGTGCTACGTAGACAGCTTAAGAAAACAAAAGCAATTAAGGCTGGAGTGGGAAGAAGAGGAAGAGCTCAAGAAGGTCAGAGAAAAGGAAGAGTGGATACAAATGGACTATTACCGCAGGCACAACCCTAAAACAAAAGAAGACTTTGAGCTCCTTTACAACGCTCTAGAACGTAAGTGCTGTAGGAGCTTTGCAGGATACACAGAATAGATGGGAACAAATGAAAGACACCATTGTTGTAGGGAGTAGTCTTAGGGATCAAGGGTAGAAAAATCTATAAAATTCACATACATGAGTATACGTATATTTATAAACATATGTATGTGTATATTTACATACATATATACAAGGATATAAATGGTCGCCCTGGAATTCACTATGTAGACTAGCCAGGCCTTTGTGTGTGTGTGTGCGTGTGCATGTGCGCGTGTGCATGTGCACGTGCCCCACTGTATGTAAGGAGATTGGAGGACAATTTACAGGGGACAACTTCTTCTTTCTATCACCTAGGTCCCAACAGTCAAACTCAGGTCAAACTCAGGTTGTCAGGCATGGCAGCAAATACCTTCACCTACTAAACCTTTTGCCAGTCCCAGTGATTGAGTCTTTCTTTAAAAAATATGCTTTACACCTGTGCAGTGGCTCATGTCTATAATCCCAGCACTTAGGAAGACAGAACCAGGCAGATCTCTGTGTGTTTGAGGCCAGCCTGGTCTACAAAGTGAGTCCAGAACAGCTAAGGATACACAGAGAAACCCTGTTTTTTTAAATCCCCCCCAAAGTTTTTAATTCAAATAGAATTATAACACCTCCTCCCCCTTTACTCCACTCCCTTCCTTCTACCCTCCCTCCAGCCCTTCCCAAACTCACTCCCCCCAAGTTGATAGTGTTTTTCTTTATTACATATGTATGCATAATATGTGAGCACAACCCGCTGAGTCTGTTTTGTTATTTGTACGTATGTACATTCACAGCTGACCACTCTGCACAGGACAACCAATAAGGAAGAGGCTAGTTCCCCTTCTACCAGCACTCATCAGTTGTCTGTAGCTCTTTGTCTAGAGATAGGACCCCATGAAAATTTCTCCCTTTTCTGTTAATGTACCCATTGATGTTGCAGTCTGTCTGGGTTGCTTATGGATCCATTTTGAGGAGAAGCCACTTCACTGCAGACTTCCTGGTGTTTTCTGCCCCCTCTTCCATGATGGTCCTTGAGCCATAGATACAGGAGCTGTTAGATGTATTTCTAGGAACCGGGCTCCCTATGGTCCTTGTTGTATGTATTATGTCTGATTCTGGTTTTCCGTGATGGTCTCCATTTTCTGTAAAGAGAGGCTTTTTGGTGCATATAGTAGCTTATCTGTTTTTGTGGTTACTCTCTATTGTATAAGGATCAAATTAAAATTAAAAATTAAAATTAAAATTAAAATTTTTTAATTTTAATAAATTTATTTATTCACATTATATCCTGATCTCTTTACCCCTCTCTCCTCTTTGTCTCACTTACCCGCCCTCTTCCCCTCTCCCCTCATTCCTCAGCTAAGGGGATCCCTCACACCCACCCCTGCTCATGAAGTCAAATCAGGACTGAGGGCATCCTCTTCCCCTGTAGCCTGGGGGCGGGGGCAGCCCTGCCAGGGGGAAGTGAGCAGAAAGCAGGCAACAGAGTCCATGTCAGAGACAGACCCCATCTTCTGTCCAGGGGACCCATCTGAGCTGCCCATCTGCTGCATCTGTGTAGGGGGCCTAGGTCCAGTCCATGCATGGTCCTTGGTTGGTGCTTCCATCTCAGCAAGCCGCTCTGGGCCCTGATTAGTTGGCTTTGTTGGTCTTCTTGTGGAGCTCCTGGTACCTCCAAATCCTTCTAACCTTCCTCCCATTTTTCCACAAGACTCCCTACACTTCTCCCAATTTTTGGCTGTGGGTCTCAGCATCTGTTTCAATTAGCTGCTGGGTGGAGCCTCTCAGAGGACAGCTCCTGTCTTGTTCTCTCTCTTCAGCCACTTCTGATGTCTATTCTATTTCCCCTTCTGAGTGAGATTTAAGCATCCTCCCTTGGGTCCTCCTTGTTGATTACTTTCTTTGGGTTTGTGAATTGTAGTGTGTCTATCCTATACTATGTGATTAAAATCCACTCATAAGCAAATATGTACCATGTGTATCTTTCTGGGTCTGAGTTACCGCACTCACGATGATCTTTGCTAATTCCATCCATTTGCCTACAAATTTCACGATCTTCTTAATTTTAATAGCTGAGTAGTATTCCATTGTGTAAATGTACCACAATTTCTGTAGTAATTCCTCTGTTGAGGGACATCTGGGTTGTTTCCAGATTCTGGCTATTACAAATAAATCTGCTACGGACACAGTGGAGCAAACGTCCTCATGGAATGGTGGGACTTCTTTTGGGTATATGCCCAGGAGTGGTATAATAGCTGGGTCTTGAGGGACAACTATTCTCAATTTTCTAAGAAAGTACTGGATTGAATTCCAAAGGATCAATTCTTGATTTGATGATTCCATAGAGAGGATTGTTAGCTATGTTTCTTTTAAAAAAATCCTGTGCTCTCAAAACTATTATAGCAGGAATCTATGAGAATAATGTTTCAAATCATATACGAATTAGCTAAAGATGCCAGTATTATTTTGTCCTGTTGATGGACAATTGTGAAAAAATATCAGAAAACACCAAATTCTGCCCTTTCTGCTTGTTGATAGTGTTAAATTGAGCTTCAGTTTCCAGAACTCTGAATAGAATATAACAGTTTCAGTTAAATATTATTCAATAAAGTAAAAAACACAAATATAACATTTAGAGGAAATGTCCTGTCCTGTAGTGACTAATCTCAAGGAATTGTATGGAGAAAATGAAAACAAAAAGAAATTTCTTCCATAAAAAACTTGTCAGTTTTCCATCTTAGAATCATAAATTTAAACGTTTAGAGTAATTACAATATTTTGAGGGGTTACTTAACATTGTTTACATGATCAATGTTTTATGCCAAGTTGTCCAAATTTTTCATTCCATTTTTCTAGCTGTGCCTTGTAACTGCTGCCCTCTTGTGGCCCACAGGGACAATTGCATGCTTTGAACTGCAATTCATGAATCAAAAGTTTTCTTTTTAAAGACAGTCTTTTTCTCAGTAAGAAAACCAAGACGTTATCTATTTAAGAAGATGAACATGATCACCTAACATACAGCAGCAGGATCATCCCCAGCAGATACTCGATGACTGTGTCCTTCCTTCTATAGCAATGTGATAGAGCTGAATTTCCGTGAATGTCAACAGCTAAAGAACTTTGGTTTGAGTATCCTAATTCTTTTTTTTTTCAACCTAATATTTTTATTGATTATTTTACATGTGGCACCCAATAATACTCTCTTCCCAGTCCTCTCAGGTCTGCTCCCCTGATCTTTGTGACACCCCTTCTCCCAAAGAAGAGAGAGAGAGAGAAAGCAAGCAAGCAAGCAAGCAAGCAAGCAAGCAAGCAAGCAAGCAAGCAAGCAAGAACAACCAAAAACATAAGTCTAACTTTTATTGCCCGTATGCTCCCTGGAGTATGGTCAAACTCCCAGTAGCCAGCCCCCAGGACACATATCTTAAGGAGACTCTGGAGTGCCAGAGCCTGCCTTGCTTGTTTTCAATTTGCACGGAGGTAGAATTATTCAGAATAAAATTTTTATGCCTGTCTTTTATAGGGCAAGTTCTGTCTATGTTGTCATAAGCAGTTCAGTTTTCATCATTTCCATTGCAGGAAAGAGTCACAATTATTTCATCCACTTTACTATGGATTTGTACCCAGGCTCTGCTTTTAAACACATAGGCAATGCCCTTTGCTGAAGAAGACAAGTGTGTATTTCTCTAGGGTGATTCTCTAGGGTGGAGATTCTGGTTCATGAGACGTGCATTCTTCAGCTTTAGTGAGCTGATAGACTGCCTTTCAAAGAACATATGAGTTTGTGCTTTTCCAGGAAAAGTATAGGCTTTAGTTATTCCACCACCGATCTAATCTTAGGCACTTCTGTCGTCGGCTTCTCCTCCTCCTCCCCCTCCTCCACGCTGTTTCTGGAGGATGTCCATCACTATCACCCAAATTCATTTTTGGCTGAGAGCCCAAGAGGTTGGATAAAAGGATATCAGAGTCAGTGTAAGACATTCTGGGCCCCTTGCAAGGACTTCATAGAAGAAATAAATTGAGAACTAATCCTTGGCCCATGGACCACTCAGTAAGATCAAAGAAATTTAAAAAAAAGGAAGGAAAGATTTGAGGAAGCTAGTAAAAGTGTTTTTTACTTTTTATTTTCTTAAAGTTAGCCATTGCTTTGAAGTCGTTTCCAAGAGGATTGTGAGAGATATTTCAAAGGAGTCCTCTTGGGGAGTCTTTGAAATATGTTCCTTTAGTTGAGGAACACAGAGGACTTGGTGATGACTTTCGCCCAGTGTCTGACTACAACCCAGGGTTGCTAGAGATCTGGAAGAGAACATTGCGGTATATAGCACTCCCAGGATATTTTGAGTAGAAAAACACAGTTGTCTATCAAACTACACAGGAGGGAGGCGGTAAACGATCCAAGGTCCTTCCCTGTCTTGTTCAATGAGTCAACTGGAAAAATGATGGGATTTTGTTGGGAAGAGGCTCAAGGTGAACAGTTGACACCCTTATCACAGCTACCTGTGGTCATCTCTCTCTGGGCCTGGAGACTTGGAGATTGGGGAGGTTTAGCTCAAGTACTCCAGGCTAGAAAGCATGAATCACTTGTCAGGTTGGAAGAAGAGGGGCTTAAGTCATCTCAGTAAGAACACACCTTCTCCCCTTCTAAACAGTGTGGCAAGAGAAACTGAAGATGAGAGGCAAGCAAGGTTCCAGAGGTATCTATCCTTTCCCCAAACCTCCTCCGTGGCTTCTGGTCTTTGCACCTTTGACTTCTGTTGTGTAGCTGTTTCCTTTGGATCAAGGCCGTACTGCTACTTCAGAGGGAGGGCTCCTGGAGCTCGAGGAGATTATCAGGAACTTGCTGCATTTCTGCAGTGCCTCCCTGAGGCTCTATAAGCAGTCTGTTACAATCATGACAATTGCTGGGGCAGACCAGTTTAGGCCATCTTCCCATCTGTTCAGGGAACTCCAGTTCCTGAGAGGGTGGCTGCACTCTTTGGTGATCCAGGTCAAATCACCCACACTGTAGGTAACCCTAATAATTGTTCCCCTAGATTGTACTTGAAGGAAAGATTTTCTTTGGTTTGTCATTGTCTCCCTGTGAATAAGCACTTCTGTGAGTCTACTCAGCATAAGTCATAACAGCTTGTCTTCCATCCTCCTAGCTGTCTTTGCTGGAGTGAACATTTTCATCTTTGATAAAGTTCAGTTTACCAACTTGTTTTCATATAGATCATGTACTTAGTGTTATATCTAAACATTTTCCAAACCCAGGGTCACATAGTTTCCCCCTAAAACTATTTTATAGTTTCATGTGTTATATTTAGATTAATAATTTAATATGAAAAAATATGAAATATGAGATGTAAGTTGAAGTTAATTTTAAATGGTTTTGAGCATCCAACTGTTCTCTTTCCATTTGATGAAAATACGGCCTTGTCACCATTGATTTGTTCTCACATTGTCTTCAATGTCCTATTCTTTGCAGGCTTCTAAAGCAAAGTACTATAGGTTGTGTAGTTATAAACAACACATATTCAAGGGTGCATTGCTTGCTTAGGTCTGTTTCGCAAGGACTTGATCTAATTGGTAGTTCACTACCAGAACCTAGTCACTTCCTGGAAGCCCAAGCTAAGATCATTGCCTCAAGGATAAAAGTTCACATGTTCACATGTGGATTTTGGGGCACACGCACATCCAGACCACAACAGAAAAGACTCACTTGACTGTATGTGTGTGGATCAATGTCTTGGCTGATCCCTCTGTTTGTCTCCGCCTCTCTCTCTCACCAACACTGCACTGTATTGATTCCGTGTGTTTGTAGTCAGTGTTAAAGCTGAATAATACAAGTCTTCAATTGTTCTTTCGACTACTTTGGTTCTGGCATTTACACTAAGGTTTCGCAATTAGCTTTATTCCACTAAAAAAAAAAAAAAAACCTTTGCTGGGAGTTTGGCTGGAGTTGTGTTTAATCTGTAGCCAGGCCGGGATAACCAACATCTTAACAATACTGAACCTGTGGACACTGCATGTCTTTCCATTTGTTTCAATATTTTATGATTTCTTTCATCAGTGTCTTGCCTTTCAACATATAAATCCTTCACATATTTTATTTTTTCTTGACACCCAATTGTTTTGGTATTATTTAAAGAAATTCCAGGAGTGAAGATGTAGTTTAGTGGTAGAGTGCTTGCCTGGCTTAAACTCCTAGGACTGGCAAAAGAAACTTTAAATAAAACATTAGGTGTTTGTTTTTGCTACATAGCTACAAAATTGACCCATATACATTAATCTGATATCATCAAACTATGCTAAACTCATTCACTGATTCATTTGGAATGCTTTCTTATTTTCCATATAGACAGTTAGAAATGGTGTTAACTATTAATACAGGCATTTTTTTCTCTTTGGAAGTTTGAGTGTAAAAGTTTTCCTGGCTGAACTAGTTAAGACTTCCAGTATGAATGAGAATGACCCAGAGATCATATTTTCTTCTACTTTCTAATCTAAAACCAGTTTACCTGTTTATTTGTGTGTGTGAAAGTCAATTTGTTTCAACACAAGTTTGCTTTTAGCTTTTTTTATTCAACTTAATAACTTTTTCTCCATTGCCTCGCTGTTTTCATCTTTATCAGAAATCAGTTAACTGTCTACTTGTGGGTCTTTCTACAAATATCTAGAGTCTTGATCCTGTTCCATTGACTTATTTGTTAGTCTTTACACTAATATCACACTGTCTTGATTACTATAATTTTTGAATCTTGGAACAAGGGACTATTAGTCCTCTTGAGTTTTGTTTTTGTTTTATCAAAGCAGGTTTTTCTATTCCAAATCTTTTGTTTTTCCATTTGGGGAGAGTATTGAGCTGTTTATTTATTTTTAAATTTCTTTTTAGTATTATCATTTATTATAATTTATTCAGTTTGTATCCTGGCTGTGTCCTCCTCCCAACCCCACCCTCTCTCCCTGTTTTTCTCCCATGCCCCTCTCCAAGTCCACTGATAGGGGAGGTCCTCCTCCCCTTCCATCTGACCCTAGCCTATCAGGTCTCATCAGGACTGGCTGCATTGTCTTCCTCTGTGGCCTGGCAAGGCTGATAACACCGCCTGGGGGGTGGGGGGTGATCAGAGAGCCTGCCACTCTGCCACTGAGTTCATGCCAGAGAAAGCCCCTGCTCCCCTTACTAGGGAACCCATTTGGAGACTGAGTCTCTGGGCTACGTCTGAGCCGGGATTTAGGTAGAACATATTTGTAAATTTTTGCAAAAGAGTCTGTTAGGCATTTGAATTTAGCGACCACTCTCTTATCCACACCAAGTGAACAATGGATGCTAGAGAGAATACAATGTTTTATACTGAGCTTTCTTAGTTTGCATAATTTAAGTAACTATTTCATATATATTTATAACTATATTGGCATAATGTTGTCTACAGTGTCTACATTCCTATTTGTAGGATATGTAATAATATCACCCCAAACTCCTAATACCAGAAATTATGTTTTTATCTTTTTTTTCTTGATAATTGGGCTATGGATTTACAAATTTTATTTCTCTTTTATTGATTTATTTATCTTATATTTCTTTTGTTTTTACTATTGTTTGTTGCATCTTTTATTACCATTTCCTCTATTCTGCTTGCTTTTGGTTCAATTTACTGCTCTTTTTCTCATCATATGGTGAAAGTAAAGACCAGTGTTCTAAGACCTGGATTCATTCCTGATATTGGAGTTTGATGGTGTAAATGCCCTCCACTACTGCTGCATTAGCTATATCCCAAACTTATGATATATTGAGTCTGATTTTCTTCTTTTCAAAATGCTTTCTGGTTACTTTTATAATTTGTCTTTGACCTACAGATTATTTAGAAGTAGGTCATTTAATAAAATAAAGATCTTTCATAGATATTTGTTTCTGATTTCAAAATAAAATATTTTGGAATATACTTCTACATGACGAGTCCTTCTAAATCCATCAAGGCTTGTTTTAGTAAAAGAATACAAGTCATCTTGGAAAACATGCTGTCGAACTTGAGAAGAATTTGTGTTCTGTTGTAGTTGGAAGGGATGGTTGCTAAATAGCAGTTATATCAATTTGGTTTAGACTGTTGTGTAAATTTATGTGTTTCCTAATTTCCCACTTATGTATTTATCAAATACTGGGAGAGAGGTATTGTGGGTTCTTTACTTCTATTTACAGTTCAATTAGATATTGCTTTACGTACTTCGAACTTCTCTTTTAGATGCAGAAGTATTTAGAATGATGTACTAGTACATATACTAATGATAGAATTAATTTTTTATCATGAATTTTTACTATTTCTTATAACATTCCTAGCTATGACAGATTTGGAGTGATATCAATATATTCATTTAACCCCCTCTTTTTCTCCTTCCTTTTTCTTCTTCTCTCCTCCCTCCTTTCCTCTCTTCCCTCTTGCTCTCTCCCTCCCTCTTTATTCCCACTTTCTTCTATCCAGATAAAGTCCATCTTTGTAACCTAAGCTACCCCAGAACTAGAAATCTTCCTGCCCCTCCAGATTTCAAGTGTCTGTCCCTATGCCTAGCCCCAGCTTTCTTTAGGGCACTGTTAGAATTATATACCTTTCTGCATTTTGTGACTTTTTGATCTTGTGTCTTTATACTCAAGATACATACTTTGATATTATCCTTAAAACCTAACCAGACGACCTGTGCTTTTTTTTTTGAATGTTTAAATAACAATTTGCATTTAATGTGATTATTGAAGCAATCGCATACACATATGTATTTGTTCTTGGTTTAAAAGATCCATTTAATTTAGATGTTCACCTGTTTACTGTTATTTGTTTAGATTTTCCCACCTTTATCTATTACTTTTATCCTTTTTCTTTGCAGCTTCTAATTTTGACAGTCTTGTCAGGTATATGTTGTCCCTTTTCAGGCCATTTGGCCTTCCAATTTATGATGAGCATTTTAAATTATGGATGTATGCAAAATGCCATGGAGACAAGCTATTACAGCTTCTGGAATTTATTTCTTAGAGATTACAAGTTCAAATAAGATGTTTCAGAGTGAATATGGAATATATTTTCTTTTAATTTTTGTTTATTCAGTTTACATCCCAGTCATAACCCCTTGCTACTATCCTCCTGCTCCTGCCTTCCCTCCCTCTTTCCCCTATCCCTCCTCCCCTACTCCTCAGAGAAGGGGAGCACCCTCCTACCCATCTATTCCAGCGTATCAATCTGCATCAGGACTGAACTCATTCTCTTCCCCTGTGGCCTGGATGGGTAACCCCTGCAGGGGAAAGTGATGTAGAAGCAGGCAACAGAGTCCATGTCAGAGTCAGATCTCAGTCCCTTACTAGGTATCACATACGAGGACCAAGCTGCCCATCAGCCACATCTGTTGTGTAGGAAGCCTAGGCAGAGTTCATGCATGATCCTTGGTTGGTGTTTCAGTTTCCACAGGTGCCCCTGGGCCCTGGTTAGATGGCTCTGTTGGTCTTGTGGAGCTTCTGTCTCCTCTAGGTCCTTCTATCCTTCTCCCAAATATTCAACAAGGCTCCCTACTCCACCCAATGATTGGTTGTGGGTCTCTGCATCTGTTCCATCAGCCACCTGGGTGGAACAACTCAGGGATGGCTATGTTAGGCTCCTGTCTGCAAGTATAGAAGAGTATCATTAATCGTGTCAGAGGTTGGCTGTCTCCTATTGGGTGAGTCTCAGGTTGGGCCAAGCATTGGTTGAACATTCCCTCAATCTCTGCTCTGGTTTTGCCCCTGTACATCTCGTAGGCAGGGTTAATTTGGGTCACAGTTTTTGTGGGTGAGTTGGTGTTCCCCTTCCTCCACTAGGAGTCCTCTCTATGTGGAATGTTGCCTCTTCAACTTCCATGATTGCTGTTAACTGGAGTCTCAGCTAGAGTCGCCTCATATCCTCCCAGGAGGCTGCCCTGTTGTAGGTCTCCAGCTTGCTACAGAGAAGTTCCTGCCCAAGGTTTCTCTTTTCTCTCTGCAAGCCCTCTGTCTTCCTGCCTACCCGCCGGTTTCCAGATCTGATATTGACCTTCATTTCTCTCTGTGATCCTTCTCTTACCCTGTTCCCTCTCTTCAACCACTTCTGCTGTCTGTTCTATTTCTTCTTCTAAGTGGGAGTTGAGCATCCTCCCTTGGGTATTCCTTGCTACTTATCTCTTTGGGTCTGTGAGTTGTATGATTATCCTACACTATATGCTAGAATTTACTTATAAGTGAATATATACCATGTGTGTTTTTCTGGGTCTGGGTTACCTCACCCAGGATGATCTTTTCTAGTTCCATCCATTTGCCTGCAAATTTCATGATTTTCTTTGTTTTAATAGCTGAATAGTATTCCATTGTGTAAATGTCCCACCATTTTTATTCATTTTTTGGTTGAGGGACATCTAGGTTGTTTCCAGATTCTGCCTATTATAAATTATACTGCTATGAACATAGCTGAACAAATGTCCTTGTTGTATGGTAGAGCATCTTTTGACTATATGCCCAGGAGTGATATAGATGGGCTTGAGGTAGAGCTATTTCCAATTTTCTGAGAAAGCACCAGATTGATTTCCAAAGTACAAGTTTGCACTCCCACCAGCAATGGAGGAGTGTTCCCCTTTCTCCACATCCTTACCAACATGTGCTGTCACTAGTGTTTATGGTCTTAGCCATTCTGATGGATGTAAGATAGAATCTCAGAGTTGATTTGAATTTCCCTGATGACTAAGGACGATGAGCATTTCTTTAAGTTCTTCTCGGCCACTTGATATTTCTCTGTTGAGAATTCTCTGTTTAGCTCTGTATCCCATTTTAAAAATTAGATTATTTGGGAATATGGAATATTGACAGCGGTCCTAACTTATGTTAGAGTATAAGTTTAAGGGACAAATTAGCTTTATTATTTCCAATTAACCAATTTCTTTTATATGTTTTGCTCCAAAAATTATTTGTAGTTACTGGCTTCCTTATTGGCTGATATTGTCTTCCCCCAAATTCTTATGTTGACCTCTGAATTCTTTGTACCTCAAGTGTAGTTGTATCTGGTGATATGGTTTTATTTTAAGAGCTAATAAAAAAATAAACTGGTGTCCCTATAAAAATATTTGATTAGTGTAGAGGTGGAATATAGGGCAGAGCATTAGGAGAAAATGGCCACCAAAAGAGAGGCCTCGGGAACAAACAACCTAACTGTCAGGAAATGAGATTTCGTTGCTTACTGCGTGAAGCTCTGTGTGTGCTTTGTTGTGGCAGCCAGCCCCAGAAAACTAGCACAGCATCTCAGGGTTCTGACTGCTTCATTATTATCTCCAGAGAGCATACATCAGATGAAAGGGGAGGACTCCCTCCTGACTTCCACTCATTCCACCTTGGAATATTCCGGATGTCTTTGCCCTGTGACTTCTCATTCCCCTTTAGTGGTTGGGACATTGTACTGATGTGTTTTTACCATCTAATGGGGAAATGTTTTTTTTTTTTTAATTAAAATTAAGATTCAGTGTTTTCATTTCTAATTATCTCTATAGGTTACTTTCTTCCTAAATGTCATAGTAATAAGCTAACGACTATAAGTAATAAGAAACAGCTATATGGATGTGAGTTTGAATATACATGCATATTTCTGGATTCCAATAAGTCTTAAGTATTGATATAGGAGAATGTCCCATATCTGTCTGAATGCTTATATATAGTCTGCAGTTTCCACACTAGTTTGGATAACAGCCTCATGGCCCAAACCTACGTAGGCCCTGGGTGTTTCCAATTTAAAACTGGGAAATAAAATAGGCTTAACTAACATCAGTCAGCTTTTGTTTAGTTTTTGAGAGAAACTTTGTAATCATGCGAGATAAATATTCTCAGTTATTGTTTCTACAAGAAAACAATTTCCCTTTATTTATCAACTGACTTTTGGTATATGGGGTCTGTCATATTTCTTAACGTTATTCTGGTTGGTAAAGCTACTTTTAAATAACAAGCTCATCAATCATAGGTTCCCTGGACTTTCATAACATAATTTAGCTCTCAAATTCACAATCCTTTTGCTGAAGATAATGTAGGTTTTACCTTTTCAAGATCCCCTTGCTGGCTAGACCAAGCTATTTAGTGATTGAGCAATATATCCCCGATAAACAACAGAATGTATTCTTATAAAGAGCAGGACTAGCAATCCTTGACATGATTTGGGTGGTTCTAACTTGAAATATGTGAGGACAAAGAGATATCCTGATAAAACTGCAAAACAATATGTCATAAAAGGCAGTGGGTGTAAATGGATGGCCAGAACCACACTCAGGGTTTAGATGTTTATTTATAATACCTCATTTATTAAAGTAAATCTGAAGTTTTAATAGAAGGCAAACACTCTCTAAGTATATAAGTTCATATAAGTGAAACACATTTTGAAATATTCCTGCAACCTTGAAAGACACAAGGCATGGCTGCGACACAACAGCAGGGGAATGCATGTGCTTGGATTATGTCTGTAGAATAAGAAGGAGATTCTTACAAAAAGAAGCATATATGCATATGAAGTCTTAAAACCCAGTAGGAGAAAATGCTGGACACTGAGTGATGATAAATGGAAAGAAAAGCAGAAACTATGTCCTTTTGAATTTTTTAAAACCACTGTCCAATTAGAGAGAGGCTAGAAAATGTGTTAATTCCTTGAAGAAGAAAGTAAGGCCATCTCGCGTTATATACCATAGGATCTTATAGTTCCTTTTGAATAATAACTACAGGCACATTGGTGAGTATTTTGCATCAACAAAGAAGTGATAGGGTATTGGTAGGTACAATAATAATACAAGAAAGAAAAGGCTTTTTAAAGTTCAGTAAAAAATTGGTTTGATTGTGTGATCAGAATAGATTTTGGGGCCTTCCTTAGAAACATTACCATGACACCGCACTTAGATGCCATTTCCATGCAGAGGGAAAGATTTAGCTGGCCACTGATGTAAGCCCTTTGTTGTAAGCCAACTGGTAGGTTGCATGTTCAAAAGGAAAGCTATCCTGGCCCCTTGATGGAAGGGTGTATACCACACAGCTAACTGCCTGTTTGGTTCCTGGCCCCACTACCTTCTAGCTGCGTGCCCTTGGGCAAGTTCCACAGAACTCTTTGCCTTAGTCCCTTTTTGCTAAGACAAGAGATGGTAACACCTGCTCTATTGGCTTTCAGGAGAGCCAGCAAACTCCAATGTGTGAAGTGCTCATAAATAAACCAACTGTACATGTTACTTTCTGTAACATGATGTGCTTCCTACAGTTGTGTTTGTAACTGGTGATTGCTGTGTCTACAGATGGGCGGAACATGATCATATGATTTCTGGTATAGATATTCATAGCGGTCAGGTCATAAACTGATCTTTTCTGTCAGGCACTGACTTTGAGTTCTTCCTTCCATCTCTTACATAAATGTTACATGTTCTGCTTTTATTTTGCTCACCTTGGCCAGCTTTGCATGTTTTAATTTTGGTGTTATTTGTTTCAAGCATGCCTCTTGAAAATATGATGCCACTGTCATCACACAGAATTCCTCTATTCTGGGTGTTGAAAGGTGGCTCAGTGGTGAAGGGTACCTGCTGCTTTCCCAGGGGACTTGAGTTTGGTTCTCAGCTCCTATGCTGGTCGGTCCACAACTGCAGCTCTCTTCTGGTCTCTGTGGACACATGTAGCATACACACAACACACACAGACATACATGTACATAAATATAAATAATTATCTTTTCTTTCCTCTTTCTTTCTTTCTTTCTTTCTTTCTTTCTTTCTTTCTTTCTTTCTTTCTTTCTTTCTTTCTTTCTTTCTTTCTTTCTTTCCTTCCTTCCTTCCTTCCTTCCTGTACAAACTAACACAGTTACCACTGTTTTCAACTTTAATTTAAAACATTCTCTTTAGTTTTTTTTGTTTGTTTGTTTTGCATGGTTACTATAAAATGGTTTCAAAGTCTGCCCTTTCCTCTAGCTCCCATTCATGTAAACTTCTTACAACCTTCTTATATGAGACCCACTTTCTGAGAGGACACTGTAATTGTTTTGGGGACAGTGCTTGCATATCTTGGGGATGGTTTATTTTCAATTTATTCGCCCAAATCTTCACTATATCTCCTGGGATATCTGCATGCTATTGGTACATCAAGTTCCTTTCTTATCCCTATTTCTGCTTCACATATCTGCTTCTCTCTTCATATATTTTGTCACTTTAGTCAGGAGCGCGTGTGGCAGGTTGCGCAGAAGGCTCTATCTTGTCAGAAGTTTGGCAGTTTATTTTGAGTAGTGTGATAGGAAACAGAAAAAGGTTGACCAAGATGTGAGAGGAAATTATGTCATACAATGTACAATTTAGAAATGAAAGTGTTTATGTCTTAAGAAGGGAAAATGTAAAAGAGACATGACACTACCTTCAGCCGCCCAAAGGGATGGCATGTAGCTCATGAAATTGGTTCTGCAGCAGACAAATTATTCCTGTCCAAGCCACTGAGAGGAGGCTGCGTGATCAAATGTAGGACTGAGCAATTTAATTTCTAAGGTCATTTCCCATCTTATGTTTCTGTCAGTGTAAGCCTGACATTTTTGAAATGTGAAATGAAAAAGAATATTCCTCCCCAAATTTAGTTTGCATAAGGATTTGAACAGAACCTTTACATATCTGCGCCTAGAAATTTTGATTTAAGCTTGAAGTTTGATGTAGAAATTCATAAATGATGATATAGGTCGATATTTAGATATTATGAGTTCACTAAATTATTGCTCTTTGGAATTTTATGAAATATCTTGGGATATGTTCATGCAGCCTCATCTTGATTTATAGTGACATGTGCTTTAAAATACCTTAAAGCTCATCACAGCATAATGCATTGGTTTGACTACACAGTAAATGCTCTATAAAGTTTACTCCTTAAACTTTGGTGATGTGATTTAGGGTTTTGTGAGAAATAGAAAGTGATGCAGTAAATGCGATAAGTGATGTAAACTGTTCTGTATAGAGCTACTATTCTGGGTCCTCAGAGACTCACGTGCTAAGATGGAATAGGAAGTAATAAAGAGGAGAGAGAGCAGAGGACCTCAGAGGACGTTGTCCAACTTGTACACATGAAAAAGTAAGTGAAAGAGGCTGTGGGAGGAATGCCTAATGCTCTTGAGTTAAGATTGTTACGAAACTGTTTTAGTTTGCCTGTTGGTGAACAGGGATCTGAATTTGACTTCCAGCAATCACATAAGGTGGCTTACAACCAGTGGTAGCTCTGGCTCCAAAGAGATCTGACACCTCCGGCCTCCCAGGGCATCTTTACTCACGTGCACATCCACACACAGCCACAATTAAAAAATAAAAATAAATCTCCCCTCTTTTTTTTTTTTCAAAGCAGTGGATTTTGACAACTCAAGACCCTTTCATGTCATTCCTTTAGTTTGGCGGCAAGAAGAAATTACACAAATTGACCAGTATTTGAGTCAAGCTGAAAGGAAGGCTGCTCTGTGCGAACTTTTGGAGAAGGAGACACAGATAATCGCCTCCATTGGGAGGCACAAGCGTGCTGCTGATGTGGAGCGCCAGGAAACAGCTCTGCATGCCTTTCTGGATAAGGTTAGTGACTTTATTTTAGCACAAATGTGCTCTGAGATTGACAATGTGGAATAATAAACTAAAGGAGAGACCTATACAATAAGGACTTCCATAATATTTTAACATTTTGATATTCCTTTAAATATGATATATTTACTCTTTTCATACAGCTGACGACTCAAATTGTACCCTCAAATAAAGACTGACAGAGAACATGAGATTCTCATGTTCCTGGCTAAGGGGATTTTTTTTCACGGGGGAAAAGGTGGAATAATTATTTGGGTTTGGAGAGTTTC
>CM053763.1:26058163-26073119 GCA_028658305.1 Pachyuromys duprasi
TATTTTTCAGTTGGGGACATCTTGGTTGTTTCCAGAATCTGGCTATTACAAATAGAGCTGCTATGAACATAGTTAAGCAAATGGCCTAGTTGTATGGTTTAGCATCTTTTGGATATATGCCCAGGTGTGGTACAGCTGGATCTTGAGGTAGCACTATACCTAATTTTCTGAGAAAGCACCAGATTGATATCCAAAGTGGCTGTACAAGTTTACATTCCCACCAGCAATGGAGGAGGATTCTCCTCTCTCAACATCCTCTCCAGCATGTGTTGTCACTTGAGTTTTTTATTTTAGCCATTCTGATGGGTGTGAGATGGAATTTCAGAGTCATTAAAATCATCCTGAATGAGGTAACCCAGAAGCAGAGAGACACACATGATATATAGACTCACTTAGAAGTGGATATTAGCCATATTATATAGGATAAACATACTAAAATCTACAGACCTGAAGAAGACAACCAGGAGGACCTTAGGAAAGATGCTTAATCCTAATTGAGAAGGGCAAACAGGATAGACAGGGGAAATGGTAGAAGAGAGGGAACAGGACTGGAGCCTACCACAGATGTCTTCTAAAAGACTCCACCAGCAAGGGATCAAAGCAGATGCAGAGACTCACAGCCGAACTTTGGACAGAGAGCAGGTTGTCTAATGGAAGAAGGGGGATATAAAAGGACCCAGAGGGGACAGGAGCCACACAAAGAGACCAAGAAAAGCAAAACCCAAAACAAATAAAAACAAAAGCAGGTCCCAGCGGGTACTGCAGAGACTGATGCATCAGCCAAAGACCATGCATAGACAGGACATAGACCTCCTGCTCAGATGTAGCCCATGTGGGTTCCCTAGTAAAAGAGAAGAGACAGTCTGTGACATGAACTCGGTGTTGCCTGCTCCTTGATTACTTTTCCCTGGTGGGGCAACCACAGAGGAAGAGGATCCAGGCAGTCCTGATGGGACCTGATAGGCTAGGGTCAGGTAGTAGGGGAGGAGGACTTCCCCTGTGAGTGGACTAGGGAACAGGGATAGGGAAGGAAGGGGGAGGTGGGACCAGGGTGAGATGAATTGGGGTGGAGGGCTACAACTGGGACACAAAGTGAATAAATTGTAAATAATAATATCAGTAATAATAATAGAAAAAATTTTTAAATCATTAATTAACTTGTAATTTACCACATTGAACACTGACTTCTCTGGGTTATCAGGCATTAAGAACTGACAGATTGACTGAAGTAAATGAATTCAGGTCATGACATCTAAATTAATGGTTACCAGTGGGTTTCTGGTTTTAATATTTTGGGTGTATTTTACCAAACTGCTGTAAGAGGTTATCCCTAGAATTGAGGCTATTTGTTTCCTTGATTCATACGTCATTTCTCATAGTCACAGGCTTAAAAAAAAAACCTGTAAATTAAGTGAGCTGTTCCATGCAAATGCTTTTTTTTTTCTCCATACTCAGGTGGCCAACAGCTAACAGGATAGAAAAATACAGCTACCCCCCTCTCAATAATCCTTGCATTTACCAGGGGGTCACTGTGGATGAATAAAACTACTTTGCCGAATAAAACTACTTTGCCGAATAAAAGAAAAGTTGATCACTACCCAGTGGCTTTGGGAGGGGCTTAACTTTATGGCCCCTTGGGAACCGGAAAATTAATTCAGGAGGAAGAAAGGAGCTATTCTCCCATTGCCGCCATTTTGCCTTCTCACAGGGAGACCTGCTGCTCTCCGGGCTTTTGTCTCCCCACCTTGCCTTCCTGTCCTGCTGTTCTTCTGTGGCTCTGTTCCACAGCCTCCGCCATCTCATTTGTTGGCAGCTAAGTGGAATTTTATTACGCTTCTATTTTTGAAGCAATTTAAGAACACGATTGTTGTACATCACTTATTATAGCCAAAGCATTCAAAGAAAACGGGAACGAGGAAAGAGAAATAAGCAAAGTTGACATTTTCCCATATCAGAGTAAAAAAAAAAAAATACCTTAAGGCCTGAAATCAAAGAAGCCTGTACTTGAAGATGAAGCTATCAGTGTTGGCAGAAGGACAGCCAAAGATAAAAACAGCTTTGCCGAACAGATTTATGTATATATATATCTATCTTCTCTGAGCCAGCTCTTGGGAGCTGGAGCTTCATATGAAGGATTAGGTGATTATATCATTCAGTTCTCTCTAATCTGGCTAACTGCTGTTTATTCTCTTGGTTTCATCGTAGGTACTGCTTTCTTCTTAAGTGTTAAGTGCTTTGTAGACAGCCCATCTTTTAGCTGTCTATCTGCAGCCGTCAACCAGGCTCCCTCTCCACTTTAGTTATTTTCTTACCTTTATGTCCTATAAGATTTGAGAGCTTTTGAAATCAGGATAGCATTTTATTCACTCAGTTTCCAGTGCACTGACTAATGTATAGTAGGCACAATAAATATTTGTTAAATGAATGGATGAGCGCTGTAGACCCTGTGGAATATACAGAATTATATGAAAAATTTACTTTGTATAACCTTTCAGAAAAATAAAATTTAAAAGCATGAAGTTTTTGAGATCCAATTTCCCCTGCCATGAGTTACTGAAATGTAGACACTAGATAGTGTGTTGTGGGCATGTGTGCATGTTTGTGTGTTTATGACCGTAAAATTATTTCAAATCTATGTGACACTATACATTCCAGCTATACTACAAGAAAGCATTTTTTTTTTGAAAATGTAAATGTTGGTTTCAGAGTTAGAAGGATTTGGATGTGCATTTGAAAAACCTCAAACCATTGTCTTGGTATCTTGTATTCAATAAAGCCAAAAAAACAAAAGCCAGCAATCATGATAAACATTGGGGAGTAGAATTAAACAGTGTACCAACTGCCAACATACAATAAATTAGATAAAGTAGGCATTTCAGAAACACATTGTTAGAAGGATCATTACAAATGAATTAAGTTACCAGCCTGCAGAATAAGATACTATCTTTACCAGTCGTAGAAAAGAAATTATATCTTGTAGTACCTTGCTGAGGAAATTACCATATAAAGATCAAGATGTTAGTTAGACTTGAGAACATTATAGTACGAAATTTAGCCTAATTTTTCTTTAAATCTTTAAAAAAATGAGCTTTAAAAGCAAGCATCATACTTGAGCAAAATACTCGATGTAAGGCTCTTTGACTTGTGAAAGTGCAGCACTTCTAAGTGATAACAATTAAAATGTCTTCTGACTGGCCCCTTTTGTCGTACAGCTTCTCAGCTGGCTCAACGCCAGCCTCTCGGTTGTCTGACTGACATTACCTGTTATTCTGTCTCTGAGGTGACATTATAAACCAGTCATTGTGCCACAGTATCTGCCAGATCAAAACTTGAGCCAAGAATCTCGAGATTTTTACTGGAGATTACTAGCTCCAAGCAACTTTTGGTTTGCCTATAACTGTAATGAGGCTGTTGTTTTGAAAATGTATCAGATATAATGGTAAGGGGTAACTGTGTTTCTCACCCTAACATGCAAACAATGGAGGTAGACTGATGCTACAACTAAAACCTTCTTTGTAAACTGTTATTCTAAATGTAGTGTGGTATCACAATGAATTTCTAATAATTTGCTCCAACACATAAAGAATTCCACCTAAATTGAAAATTAAGCCACATCTAAGATTTAAATGGTTGCAGTTATAGCATAAATCAGGAAACAAGAAGCCCAAAGCAATGAATAATTAGCCTACAGAAACATCTACTATCTGAAAAGCCAGTAATTGTGATCAATTACTTGTAATCAGGCAAGGACATAGAACAGTTTTTTACTCTGAAGTAAAAGAGAAACAAATAGCAAGTGATCCTTGGCTGATAAATAGCCGAGTCCTCTGCTCTTAAAGCCTTGATAGGGTGAGATAGAGCAGTGCTAAGTACAGCAAGAGTCATCCTGGAGGAGAAGGGTCCCAAGAGCAGACAAAAGAGTCAAAGACATTCCCATTCCCACTGTTAGGAGCCCTACAAAAACATGCTAAATGTATACTCTTCTCCCTCCCTATGGAGTCAATGAGTAATATAAATTAAGTTATTCATCATTCCAGTCAGTCCCCAACTCTCAGTCTTGGAGATGTGTTTTCCCTTCTGCAGACTGAATAACCAACCTGCCTGAAGAGCTTGTCTCTGGTGTTACAAAGGCATATTTTATTGTTTTGTAAAAGATTGAGTTTTTCAATGTGCTAATGTTCATGAGTTTATGTATAGCATGTGTGTGCAGGAGCCTGTGGAGGCTAGAAGATTTGGATCTTCTGGAATTGGAAGTAGGAGTAAATGATGAGCCGACACACACACATGCTGGGACTGATCTGAACCTGGTACCTCCCAGGTCCCAGCACTGGGCACTCTTAATCCATGAGTCATCTTTCCAGCCTCAGGTCTCATCACACCCCCTTCCATGATGTGCTCAGTGGAGGCCAACAATGTCTTGCTCTGCCTTTTTTTCTCCTCCCTGACAAGGGTGCTGGAAACAGAACATGGGTCCTCTGTGAGAGCAGTACACACCCTCTCCAGCCCTTAGTAAAGCGTTTTAATCCAGGGCGCCATGAGTCTAGGCCTCATCAGTAGAATCCCTACCTAGCATATAAAAAATCATAAGTTCAGTATGTAGTTCTTCAAAAATAAATAGATGGATAAGTAAAGAAATGTTATACTTTTTCTTGGTCTATACATTCTTTAATTGTCTTTCTTACAGTTTAGTGATGCTTTTCAGTTATGACTGAAGATAGATTTCTAGTGGATAAAATGATTAGTTTCAGTCTTTGAGTAACCATGATTGCAACAATGTTGTTATTTCCAAGTGTTCAGCTCCAAAGGTCTGGAGAAGATCTGATGGCTCAGTTCTTGAGATGGATACACAGTTCACTCTAAGAGCTAGAGAGCTGCAGAGCATCTACAACTGCATCACCCTAAGAGACCTTTCTCAGGACGAGCGGCTGGACATCCTTCTGACGCTCAAGCACACTGTGAAGGTATGGCATCTTCCCCTCAGCTTTCAAGTCAAGCTCTCCATCAGTAAAAGATCAGCTCAGCTGGAACCAGCAACAAAGTTCTTTTTCATTATGTAATGACGTGATTATTAATAAATGCTTGCATACATTACATTTTGTAAACAGCTAAGTTAGTTTTGTAAAATTTGGGATAGAAATGGTTTATGAATTAATGCTTAACCAAAAGCCCTCAAAATCTGTGCTATATTGTTGACAACCATGTGCAAAGCCATAGGTCTGATCTGCAGCCCTGCAAGTTATTAAATAAATATTTTTGATGCTATAATAAAATGTAAATATAGTATGTTCAAGTGAAAATTCCTTTTTACATAGTTATGTAGGTATAGAACATGATTTTTTTTTTTGACAGGGCAAAACTTTTCTTTATTGATTAGTATTTAACTGTGCCTAGCAGCTAAGCTGCAGTTCAGAAGTAATCCTTAAACCATAATAATTCATCTAAACAACCATCACAGGAATATCTTAATGTTCATCCAAAAGTGAACATTTTAAATTTGCAGTATGTGTTACTTAAAAAAAAAAGTTTACTCACACTTGAGAGTAAAAAAATAATTGAAAATTTGAATGCAAGCAGAAAACGGTCATACTTGCATTCCAGTTTCACTTATTTAATGGATTATAATGCAATTGTTTTTAATTTTAACATTTTTATTTTATATTAATCACAAGGTATGTACTTTGTATCGCCACCGTAGCCCCCTTCTGCATTCCCTCCCTGTCCCCTCCTTCCCTCCCTCATCTCCTCCCTGCACCTTTCCAAGTCCACTAATAGGGAGGACCTCCTCCCCTTCCATCTAACTCTAGTTTATCAGGTCTCTTCAGGACTGGCTGCAATGTCCTCTTCTGTGGCCTAACAAGGCTGCTCCTCCCTCGGGGGGTGGAGGGGTCAAAGAGCCAGCCATTGAGTTCATGTCCAAAATAGTCCCTGTAGAACATGATTTTTAAAGTGGGATTAAGAAACAGCAATTATTGTCTACATTTTGGACGGTTTTCAATGAAAAACTATATTTAGTCATTAAAATTTCCATTTCATCTATTTTATTAAAACATCTATTTTATTGTTTGTGTGTGTGTGTGTCGGTGCATATATGTCACAGTGCACACATTGAGGTCACGGGGTAATTTTTAGGACTGGTTTTCTCCTTCCTCCCTCTGAGCTGTGTAGATGGAAGTCAAGTCTTCATGCTTGCATTCAAACTCTCTTACCCACTGAGCCAGCCCGACGCCCTGTTTTTAGCGGTTGGTTGTAAAGGCGTACCGATGTAACTATGTTTGCCTTTCCCCCCTCACATATTCTTAAACTTCTGCTTTGAAATGAAAATTAAGATAGTCGTGGGGTCTGGTTTCCTCCAGAAACTGACTTTAGAGGCGGATTTGAATTCAGAAGTTTCCTGGGGCCTACTCAAGTCCAGAAAGCACATTAGGAAAAATACCTGTTCTCGGAAGAGGAAAACTGCAGGATCATTCGCTTGCGTAGAACTGTGGCAGTCGCGTCAGTTTCACCAGATTTTTAAAGGTGGGCCTGCCTTGAGAGTTCGCCCGGTGTCAGAGCACGGGGGCAGGACTATTCACTTGTTTCATTGACTTAAGGATGTGAGTTTGCCCTCGCAAACCTAAGGGTGTCTTTGGAAGCTGCGCTCCGAAGTGACCGATGGGAGAGCTGTCTTCCCATGACTCACCAGGAGGCGGCGAGTGAGAGCTGCACAGACGCTCCGCACACAGTTCCTGCGATTTGGATAGCTCTTTTTTTCCCCTTAATAAAACCATAGAGGTGAAGTTAATGAGCAAAGTGCAGACTCTGTCGTACTTATCAGGATCAAGTTACAGCTGACTTCCCCCTGTTTTTTCTCTTCTACTCATTTTAGCGTTTCCTCACGTTGGATTAGCACTGATTGTTTTCACAACCTTCCTTTCCGTGTCTTACACCTTCAGAGCTCTAGACTACCCGGTGCCACGCTATTCTCTCAAATTCACACTTGTGTTTACCAAGAAACGAGCAGACTTGAGTGTCAAGCACGTGACTTCTTATCCCCAGTGGGTGATGGCCGCGCTCAAGTCTTTTGGAAATCGGAGTCAATTACCTCTATAAGGATGTGGGCACCCTCCTCTCCGGATCTCCTGACTTGAGGAACGTTAGTTAGCTCAAAGGAATAGTGTTTCCTCTGCTGGAAACACGTTTACCCAGGAATTAGGGCCTCTAAACGTGAACTGCTCAAATATCTGTTAAGAGGTAAAGGAGGCTACTTCTAGCATCCCTCCCCGCCCAGGTAAGGGCAATTCCAGAGGTTTCCACACGGTCTTCCTGGTTACGCTAGCTAGGACCTACAGGTCAAGACAGTAAGAGCAAAGGCAACGCCAGCATATTCCATTCCAATGACATAACCACTGATCAACCTAATGAACTCTGGATCTCTCTCTGAACCTGCCGAGAGCTGGACCTAGGCCAGACATTTGCCTTTCATTCTCCTTTACTCCTGGTTCAAATGGAATCCTGGGGCTGTTTTTCTCCCTTATTGATTAGTTGTTTGATTTAGAATGCCCACCCCTCCCCCCAGCCCCTGAGATGATGCCTGACACAATGGCCTTGGGTGAGGTTGGATTTGGGGATAATATAGTAGTTATTAGCCAAGATGACTGTGTTTTAGAAATGGGCAATCAGAGAGAGAGAGAGAGAGAGAGAGAGAGAGAGAATATTACTGAAGAATTGTCATCTGCCACAGGTCAAAGCTAGCAGTTCTGACCTGTTAGGAGCTCTGGATATCACACTCCATTTCCTGAAAGGTGTGTGTTTTCCGTGTTCCTGGGGAACATGCTAGCATCCCCAGGGCTGTGGTGCTCCTGCATTTGACAGCTCAGAATGAAGGTGAGCTTGGGCATACATTATTGGCATTGCCAGGAAAATGGATGAAGGAATTCCGCTAAAATGTTCGGTTTCTAAGTTGTGTTTCTGAGTTCTTGAAGGTAATTTCTTGGTAGTTTCTCCCTTTGTGACACAGATATCATTTGTTTATGAATGATCATCTATATGAATTAATTCATGTTTGGACAAAGTAATGGATTGAATAACTGTGTGGTCAGTCAGTTTTGCCATCAATGTGACCCACAGTTTTTCAAGCAATTGCGTATAGACATTTCAATACAAAAATCAGCGTTTCACTAAAAATAACAACTGGAAAAATACTGTCTGTATTTAATTCTAACCATGCCACTGATGAAAAGCCCTGAGAATTTTCTTTTTTTAAAAAAATTTCCCTTCCCCCACCCTGAGAGTTTAAAAGTCATAACTTGTAGATAGCCCCATAGGTTCTTTGTCTCTTAATTACAAAGAGCTCTCTTGTTAAGAAGAATAAGCATCCAAACATGCAATGGTTTTAAGCCATATTAAGGAGTTAGGTAACTGGCTCATAGGCTATCTGTCTGTATATCTGTCTTTCAAGAGCAGAGACACGTGCTACCCTTTCTCTGGGCTACCTTTGCAAAGACAGTGGTGTAAACGGCCTTGATGGAAACTCCGTAGATAGCAAAAAGGAGCAAAAGGTGCAGAAGCAAGAAATAAGGGTCACGTAAAGACCAGATTGGCACAGAGAGGGAGAGAATAAGTATGTGACTTTATAAGTAAAAATAAGGTCTAGACACTATTTCAGAGAAGCTAAATTAGGCATGAAAGCAAGATTAATGAAAATCTATTCAGCTTTCTCCAAGGCCATTCTAAAATGCTTTCAGGGTAGGTCACCACTAATTTCAACTCTTTGGTTTATTAGTATTACCAAGTATAAAAAAAGATGAAAGGGCATTGTTTCCCAGTCACCCTTTCTACCCTTTGTCTCCTCCATGAGAGCTGTGTACCATCCAGTTTCCCCCAGACAGGGGATGAGCGGCTCTGTGTTACTGTCCTAAGCCCTTACCTCTTAGTTAAAGTTTGCTTGTTCAAACTACTCTGTTTTCGCACTTTACTAAAAAGTGTTTGATGAAATAATAGACATGTGGAGAAATATGTAAATAGCTTGACAACATTGAACGGGATGATTCAACATTGCTAAACTATTCATCTGTTTTGTAGCCCTTTGCACCTGTTTGCTTCATCACCTTAGACTTCATTTAGTCTCCTTGAAGCAATCACCAACGGACAGCCATTTTCTGGGGAAGGTTTCTCTTGACTTTTCTTAATGATTTGATTCCTCTGTATAAGCCTATGAATAATTTGGTCCAGTGTTTTTCCTTTTGACCTTTAGTGAAATTACATTGCATGCCCTGGTCAGATGTTGTTGGTTTTGCTTACTTTATAAGATTTAAGCATTAAGACCTACAGCAATCACATGTTTTATTCATTTCTATAAAGTACATTATATAGATAAACTATGATTTATTTATCTATTGAATTTGCTCACAAATATTAGATTGTTTCTAACTTTTGGCTACTATGAATAGTAGCTCTATAGATACATGTCTCTAAAGCACCTATGCAAAGAATTGCTGGGTCATACATTACATATTATCAAACCAACTATTTAACCTTAAGTTTGGCCCCTAACTGGTTGTTCCAAATTTTACTCCTGTCACCTTTTAAGATGTCTTGGAATGTGTATTCCAGTTTGTTTGGGTGGTAGGTTCAAAAATAGTGATTTAAAGTAATTATACTGAATTCTTTTGTGTTTTGTATAGGAACATGAGTGTAAACTGACCCAAGAAATCCTAGAATTGATTGACAGAGAAGTTGACCTCATGATGAGGGGAGTCAAACCTCAAAATCTTGAAGGACTCAGAAAAAGAATCACAACACTCTTTTTTCACTACATCAAAACCCCCCTGTTCAACCCTGAAGTTGCAAGATACCTTAAGGTACTCTGTTTACTGTTCTGGTTTTCAAAATCCTAAGGTATTACATTGTTAACGGAAAGATACTCAAAGTTTACTCCTGGGCTTTACTGCAAATCTGAATAAGATCACGCACAGTTGGGCTCTCCGGGATTATTATTGTGTTGACAAACTAAACTTTCCCATTCACCTTTTCTGTATATGAGCTCCAGCCTTGAATTCTTTTCTAAGAGCTGAACTGATTCTCTAGTTGTTGCATAATGTTGAAAGCGCTGTGATCTCTCACATCCCTAGCTTTTGCTCCCACCTTCAATGACATGATCTATTTCCTCTAGCCAACTCCTATTCATTTTCAAAAATCAAGCTTTTGACCCTTCTCTCTCATTAGGCATCACAGAGAGTTAGCATTTCCATTTTCACAACTCTCCCAGTGGGCCTTGTCTGTCTGTCTGTAGCACTTACCATGCTAACGTAAGTATTAATGACTGGATCTATGAAGCCAGCCTGAAGAGCGCCAAATGGACCTCGAATGTATTTGAGTTAAATTGTCTGCTCACACCAGTATGATTAGGTTTCTGAGGGATATGAATAACTCATTATTTTCTTACAAAACTATTTGAAGCACTTTTAGTAAATTGGGAAGTTTCACTCACCAGAGTTATATTTGTAGGATTAGTTTCAGAATTATAATCTAGGAAGCTGACTATCTTTAGATTGTTGGCAAAACAAAACTCTCAGAATGTAGACAATATCTAAAAAAATTCAAAAGTGCTCACTATTCCTACTTTTTAATTAATTAAAAATGATTATGCTGCTCAAAAGGTTGGAAGAAAAATTTTCCATTATATTACTTCAGTTAGTTTTTATGTGTCTAAGTTCTTTTATTTATATATATTTGTAACAATATAATAAGAAAATTTGATACTCTATGTCATTGCATACATTATATTACTGTTTTTGAATTTTCTTTGATAAAAATTCATTCTTCCAGGTACATTTTAATAATGCATAAAGTCAAATAGCTAACAATATAGTCCAGATAAAACTTAGTCCTCAAGGACAGCCCTGCTGTCAGATCTTAGCCAACTTTCAGTAATGCTGACTTATGTTTTATTTTGATAGCTTCACTGAAATGTCATGACTTTCTCCTATTATAATATAATATCACTTTTTAAATTTTGGCCAACATGGGCTAGCCTGGAGTTGCCTACCAGAACATCATATAAATGGAATACTTCTATCAGGGAATCACAAGTAGCCATTCCACTCATTGCGTTTGAGGTTCATCCATGCTTTGATATGTTACAGTTCAGATACCTGATATAAAGACAGTCAAGAGATGTACGACTTTTATTCTTATCTTTTCACTTCAGGGACCAATAGCTGTCTTCTGTTTTATCCTAGAATTATTCCCCCTACTCTTTTATAACTGGGACCTTGAATCATTTTGAGTTACTGTATTTTTACAGCTCTTTAGTCAGCAGGGGACTGGACCTAAATAGTCATCAAGGCCATTTTCTTGTTCAGTTGTGTCAACTATTTTCATGTTTTTTATTGTTGTTGTTTTGGTTTTTTGTGTGTTTTTGTTGTTTTTTAACAATAACTCTTAGGCCAGCTGTGGTGGAACATGCCTTTAATTCCTCAGGAGGAAGAGGGAGGCAGATCTCTGTGAGTTAGAGGTCAGCCTAGTCTACAAAGTGAGTCCAAGACAGCCAAGGTCTACACAGTGAAACCCTGCCTGGAAAAACCAACCAACCAAGCAACCAGCTAAACAACCAACCAAAAGGAAAAAATGTTCACTGAAAGGTCATGATTTCTTTGTCCTATAGAATATCACTTTTTGAATTTCTGGCCAACACGGGCTAGCCTGGAGTTGCCTACCTGCTTGAAGAAAAGAAAGTTAAAACAATGTTTTTAAGACACTAGGCATAAGGCAGTGGAAGATTATGATCCCTAGAAGAAGAGAAACAAATGAAATAAGCCCGTGCTGGTTCCATTTGGTTCTGAAGCAGAGCCTGTGCTCAACAGTAAAGAACAAGCTTTGTATTCCTTAAACTGGATGGGAAGAATGAGTCTGTCTCTGTCCCTGAGACCTATGTGACCAAAGCTTGAAGAACACAGGGCTAAAAATAAATGGATTGCACAGAGAAAGAGCTCCACAGGACTTCAGTATCCCTTTTACGTATTAGGCTGAGTTCTGCTCAGTGCCTGATGCACGGATAACACTAAAGGTCAAAGAAAGATGCCCTTTAAAGGGTAAGTGGTAACAACACTCAACACTTAACTCAAAGCTGGTTCTGTATTGCTTGTTCTGAAGCCTGGATCATTTCCATTCACCAAGGTTTGGCAGGCATGCAAAGGGGACCGACTAAGTAGTGGGAAATAATTACTCCCAAATGGAGAACTGCTTTGTTTTTGGCTAAAAAACACAAACTTAAAAACAAAACATTAATGATCAAACTTTTGTATATAATTTAACTGTACATTTAACTTATAGATTCAGAAAAGTGTATAAGGCTATTAATAGGAATAAAGATATTTACAATTAAGGTAAGATCACACTATCTAGCATCCAAAAACATATGAGACACATAAACAAAATGTGATATATAAAACAAATCACTATTCAAAATTGATCTAACACTGACAAATATTGGAATTAGTTAAAAAAGACATCTGATCAGTTCTTAAAAGTTTTTTAGATGTCCAAAAATCATGTGAAGACACTGAAGATATATGGTGAAGTTTCTGACCATAAAAGATTGAGCCAAAAAAACCCCCACACTTGCTTACATTAAGAGGAAATTGGTGACACTGATGAAGAAGAAAAAAAAATCACTGAACTAGAATACCATAATAAAAACTATGCACAATGACACACAGAGACAGAATAAAAACCATTATAAGCATCACTGAACTGTGGGAAAAATTCAAGCACCTTAGTGTATGTCAGAGTCTCAAATTGGAAGAGAGTGAAGGAAAGAGGAAACATTTTGTTAAAATAATGGCCAGCATTTTTCTGAATTTGATGAAAAAAAAGTAAACCTTTAGACTCAAGAGAAGTCGGTGAAGCATGAAGTTAAGGAAAAAAGGAAATGACCAAGCCACAACACTGGTCAGGGAGAAAGAGCAGCTTGTATACACTCGGACAAAAATAGGAATGACCGTAGGCTTCTCACTTCTCACTGGAAACATCACCGGTGAAAAGACAGCCCGACAGCCTCTGCCGAGCTCTTAGGCTAACCTCAAGGAGACAAATGTCATCTTCTGGCTCTTCCACTTGAATTGATTTATTTTCCTTCCTTATCACACAGGAAACATCTTTCAATCTAATATTGAATGAGATCACTGAGTGTAGATAACCATCCCTTGTTCCCAGTATTAGATGAAGAGAATATATTTTTTAAAATGTGCTAAGACCCAGTAACTTGATTTTCTAAATACTCTACCAATGTCTATCTGGGGGTTGGTGAACAACACATATTTTTAAATATTTTGGCCAGGAAAATGAATCTTTCTATGAATTTAAATGTTATACAGAATAGGAAGTTAATCTGCTTATACTCTGCTTAGTATGTGGCTTGGATTGTCATCTCTCTCTCTCTTTTTACTTAGGTCCCTCAAGACCCACTGAAGTTTTATGATAAGATTTACTTTTGTCACAGTTGCCAGTTATATTTGCCTTCTGTAGAATTTTCTGTGTCACCCACCTTGCAACGTGTGTACCGCTGCCGCCAGTGTGTGAACCTTGAGAATGAGACTCAGAAACGGGAATCGTTTTTGAAGTACAAGTTTTTGCTCCAGCGGCTCTACCACTCAGAATCTGCCTATGGGGATAACTCGCAGATTGCTTTTCTGATGCAGGTATGATCTTTGAAGGATGCTGATACATGAACTGTGCCTGGGGCTGTAGAGATGGCTCACTGGGTGAGAGAACTGGCTGTTTTTCCAAAGCACCAGATTCAATTCGATTCCCAGCACCCAGATGCCAACACACAACCCTCTAGCTCCTGTCCCAACAGATATGATGCTGTCTTCTGGCCTCTGTGGACATTGCATAGACCATGCATGTAGACAAAACAGCTATGCACCTGAAATGTATCTGTCAGAGAGGCTGTCTTCTAAGGAGTTGTATGGAAGGGGCTGTATTGACATGACATTCAATGCATTTGAACATAGATCTGTATGGGAAATATTACATAGGATTTCCTAAAGCAGATGGCTATTGCATTTCTGAGTTTCATGAAGAGATGTGCTCTTGGTATTTAAGTTCTGTACTATGCTCTGAAGATTCACTGGTAAATCAGACAGTACATCCTAGAAAAGAAGGCAGATGGTTAAAAAGAATGACAGCAAGGATAATAAAGTATGCTAGCCATAAGAGACTGGCAGTCACAGTCAGGGAGCAAGATGTCTGATAGCAGATTTCATAGGGGCGATGTTGAAGGATGACAAAGTTTGGGCTGTGGCACAAGAAGGGAATGTTGCTCCCCATTAAAAATTCATTCATCATGGTCTAATTATTTTTCTAATTAATATGATGATGTTTAGACCAGTTCTGATAAGCAAATTAAATTACTGTTTGACCTTCTTTTGATATATAGCTTCAGGATATTAAGTACCTGACCGAGAATATCTGGGCATGCCAGTCCATCCTCAGTGCCTGGGATGACCTCAATGACCTGGTCCTGGTCAGGTGGGATAAGAACGTGGAGTGGTCCCCCTGGAACTGCATTCTTCTCACCAAGGATGAAGGGAAAGCTCATCTCAAGCTAGAGAGTATCGAACAGGTAAGGCACTGGACTGTGAGATTTTAATTTATCCAATTAGGTTATAACAGGCATTCTGAGTGCCCTTTAATGTATATACCCATGACTGTTTGAAGTGTTTCTATTGAGACAAGATATAAGAATGACAACAGCAACATGTGTG
Source organism: Pachyuromys duprasi (assembly GCA_028658305.1). Classification (NCBI taxonomy): domain Eukaryota; kingdom Metazoa; phylum Chordata; class Mammalia; order Rodentia; family Muridae; genus Pachyuromys; species Pachyuromys duprasi. Next base: position 26,072,911 of record CM053763.1, read on the forward strand.
GGTGGTGTGTATTACAGACATGAAATTAAAAAGGAAGTTAAGGTATATTTGGATAAACATGAGAGATTTGAATATATAAGCATCTAGCATCATTCCGTCCTCTTCTATCTAGTTCAAGCACATTCATTTCACAGCGAGGCCTGGGAAGGATTTTGGTTCACTCAAGTATTTCTCTCCCTTTAGCACCTACTCTAATGCCTATTGAAGAC
>CM053763.1:26082861-26100396 GCA_028658305.1 Pachyuromys duprasi
TCTTGTGGGGAAATGTTGAGATTCTGTAAGAAGCATGGACTTCATCAAATCAATTGTCCACTACTTCTCAATAAACTAATCAATAACCTGGACTCCATACCTGTCTGGAATATAATGAATGATGATGTATTCAAAGGTGGCACACTCAAAATTGCATGATTTAAGAAAAGCCTATTTACAAAGGACCCTGTTCTAAGATACGCATGATGTTGGGAAACAAAAGGAATCCCGGGTCAGATCAGATCTGCTGAATATACCTCACAGTCTCCAGCACACTCGTGGAGGAAGAAGTCAGGGAGCCCAGAGAGAATGTAAAGGGGATAAGTAAATCACTGAAGGGACTAGCAGCCAGCCTACAAAGGAACACCCAACCTAAGATCGCCTCAAGAACCAGAAAATAAACCCTTAGTTTCACACCTCTCCTTTGCTCCAATTGCCTTTTCCAGTTGGAAAGACTCAAGAGAAAAGATGCAGAGAATCAAAGTCTATGTGGCTTTAGGGGAAAGGGCAGGGGTGATACTGGTTAAACAGATATGGGAGGCAAATTAGAAAAACACTGGGAGAAAAAGAAACCCTGAAAATGAGGATATAATTCAAATAGTAATATTTCACTTACATCATAGAATTATAGAAAACATGTATTTTAGTTTATTCCTATGTAAATGATGTTTTCCTTTCAAGTTTGACGATTAGCAAATTCATAAGTGTTTACTCCATATAAACATTTGATATTTTAGCAACACATATCTAATATTTGCAACGTTTCTTTATATAGTAACAGTGTGACATTTGTCAATTGTCCTTAAGGGAATAATATTTAGGAGAAAATTCTATAGTGCTGTTTCACTTTTAATTGACATTCCAGACAGCCTGAAAACTTTTTTTGTCAAAAATATTTCAGTTGAGACTAGAATAAGACCAGTGTGGTCATTGATATAACGGGAACAGTTTATCACAGACACATGCAAGTTTACACGGGGGTGGAAATAACCAGGTTTTTGTTACATAGTTCAGGAGAAATTATCAGCTCTATGAAGAATTGTGAGGGTGCTGTGGGAGAAAGAGCCAGATAGGATCGAGTGAAGGATTATGTGAATGCCCTTGATTCACTGGTGAAGGAGTTAGCTAGAGCGTTGGCTCTTAGGAATGGGAGACAAGAGGTAAACAGAAGGAAATAGACATATGAGACGCAATAACTAGCGGTCAGGTTAACTATCTCCCAGATCATCCTGTTTCTTTCTTGGTCCATTGGTAGTGGCTGTATTTTTCTAAGATGGTGTCTTGGTTTGGATCTACCTCTCACATGGTGCAACTCTCCTTCAACTTCCTACATTTCCTTCCAGCTTTCCAGATTTCACTTGAAAGTCTTTGGATTTTTATAAGAAAATTTAAGATGTTCTTCTTTTGTTGATTTCATCAGTGCTCTTTGTTTTATAGAGAATTATTTTTAATAAATGCTTCTCAAATTAAACAATATGAGTGTGTGCATTAGTTACTCTTCTGCTGCTGGAATAAAATGGTATGACCAAAAGCAAGGTAGGGATTTATTCTGGTTTCCAGTTCCTTGTCTGTATTCCAGATACAGCTCATCACAGTGGGGACAGCCTGACAGCAAGCCTCTGCAGCCAGCCGAGGAGCTAAGAAGTTGGCTAATCACACTTCATTCTCACATAGAAACAAGATAAGGATGACAGGACTTGGCCCAGGCTATAGAACGTCAAAGCGCCAGTGACGCTTCCTCTAGTAAGGCTCTACCTCTTAAAGATTCCAAAGCTTTCCCAAACAAAGCCAGTAGCTGGAGACCAAAAGTGCAAACGTAAGTCTGTGGAGGGAGTGTGTACTCAGATCACAACAGCGTGCCAATAGGTTCTTGATGGGACCTTACCAAGCAGTGATTGATCCCCATGAGCACTCTTGGGAAGTTAAATTGAAAATGGAGCCTTAAGCTCGGATTGTTCACGTGTTTGACTTCCTGTCTAGGGAGGAGCAGGACAAAGGCAATATGCAACATATGGTAACATGAACACTGTTGAGACTATCAGCAGCTGGCACAGTATGAAGCACGGAGGGAGAATAAAACATAGAGGCAGGGAAATTAGTGACTGTGTTAGCTGGCTTCCTATCAATGCAGCAAAATGCTTGAGGAAAACAGACCAGATCAGGAAAGACTTATTTAGGCCTGTGTTTTTAGATGTGTCAGAACATGTTTGATTGGCTCTGCAACTAGAGGCCTGCAGTGACACAGCGGACAAGCATAGGTGTGCTGCTGCTTACCTGATTCTAGGCTCTATCTCTCTGTCTCTGTGAGAGAGTAATCTCAAGGAACTACTTTTCCCAGCCAAGTCCCACATCCTAGATTCCTCCTCCTCATCACAGTGTGAATTCACCAGTGGACTGCTGCTCTGTGTTAGACCATGCAGAATTCATTCACTCTCCAAAGGAGTCCACCAGCTAACTACAGAGGCATTTCAATTTAAGCCTCGCTGGTCACTTTGATGACGAAGACTGGCATAGTGTGGTATCTCCTATGTTAGAGAGTATTCACTGGAAAAAATGATAACTCAAAAGTGTTTAATGGCTAGCTTAATGCCCTGTCAACAGTCAAGAAAGTAGCTGCAGCGAGAGTCCTTATTTTCTGTCTACATAGGAAAGATGTGACTAAAGGTTAAAGCTGGATTGTTACTGCAACATTTACACGGTACTAGGACAATTAAATGTGAACATGTGTTAGGTATGATACTAAGTTAAGGAGCTTGGGTGGGAAAATCAAGGTGTGGTCTGTTGTGAATTAGCCTGTACACCAAAGGAGTTGCAGAACTGTGACTTTTTTTTTAAATAAGTATGAGAAGAATATATAAAACAGTACATTTTGTAACGGTTTGTACTGTAAAATATGAATCAAGAAAAATTTATGTTCTTGTCTAGGATTCAGAATTTGATGTGTTGTATTGAAGCTTGGAATGTTACTAGATATGATTAACTGAATCCTATACTAAATATGGCCTCCACCAACAATGGGTGGGCTGTATTGGAACTTTATGTGTAAACTTTGGATGCTGCCTCAAGTGGTTTCTTAATATAATTGTTATTGGGCTGGAAAGATGGCTCTGCAGTTAGGAGCACTGTCTGTTCTTCTAGTGGTCCTGAGTTCAACTCCCATCAATCACATGGTAGCTCACAACCATCTATATTGGGAACTGATGCCCTCTTCTGGCATATAGGTGAACATGCAGATAGAGCACCTATATACATACATACATACATACATACATCTTTAAAAAAAGATACTTGTTATCTGAGCTCTCATGGCACAGAGGCTGGAGGATGGCCAGCTCAATGTCAGCCAAGTTCTAAAGTAGGGTGGAATTAATGGTGAATCCTTGTCAGGAAAGAAAGAAAGGAAGGGAAGAAGGAAGGATTTGACTAGTAGATTTTCAGCATCATCGAAAATCTCCAGAATTACTGGTCCTTGTGTTCTTCTGGGAACGATAGGAAGAGAAACCAATAATCTTGTTTAATGGAAATAATATGATGCTTTATGCTATAATCCAGAGTACTTAAACTTAAATATCTGAGAGAGAGTCTTAGGAGCTGTGAGAAACCTGAGAGATAAAAATAAACAAGCAAAGAAACTCAAAGCTAGTACTGAGGGAGCCTTGAGCTCTAGTAATGAGAATGCAAAATGGTATAAAGATACTATGAAATTTCCTAAAAAATTGGAAGTAGCCAGGCATGGTGGCTCATATCTGCAATCTCAGCATTCAAAGGGCCTGAGACCAAGGGGATTTCTGTGAGTTTGAAGTCAGCCTGTGCTGCAAAGTTAGGTCCAGGGCAGTCTAGAACAGAGAATCAGGAGTTTTCTCAGAAACTGAGAGTAGATTGGTCCAGCCATTCCATTTCTGGGTAATTAGGTTCTCAAAAAAATATTGGTTCTGCCCTATTCAGCGAACTATCAGCAATAAATAAAATTATGGAACAATTTCAATGGAAAATTACTCAAATCTTTAAAACGTTCTGCAATATTCAACTATATTGATGAACCTTGAGAACATTATATTAAGTGAAAATGTCATTCATAAAAAAACAAAATTTTTATAATTCCAGCTATATGAGGTATCTAAAATAGCTACATTCAAACAAACTATAGAATTGCTGTTGTCATGGGCTCAAGGAGAAAGTGAAAAACTAAGTCTTCTAGTCAATGATTATAGAATATCATTGATTAAAGATAAAATAAGTTCTAGATAATGGCTATACCATATTTTATATGGCTAAAATAATGTTAAGCTTTAATTTTACTGAAATAAAATGAAGAGAGAGGTACCAGAGACAGAATGACTTATAACAATGATTGATTATTTAAACATTGATAATCAGAACTATAAGGTCAAAATACTGTATTGGTTTCCCAGGGTCATCATCGTAAGCTACAGTGGATTTGGTAGGTTAAAACAAACCATATTTTCTTTCATTTTCAGAGTCCAGAGGTATTAGTGTGTCTGCAGAATTGCAGTCTCTCTGGAATTTTTGTCTTATTTATGAGACACTGGGAATCAACAACTTCAGGGATTTTTGGATAGGCAAGATCTCCACTGTTAGACTCAACCTCAGGCCTCCTTTACAGGCCAGATGGGACGCCAAGCTTTTCCCTGGCAGTCTGTGGTTGTTTCCTGCACCCCTTTGTTTACTGGCTACATTTCCTAGATGGCTCACTTCCTCTCTGTTCAGAGTGCCTTCTTTCTACAGGCTTGTGCCTTAGAGTGACAATTACCATTTGATTTGGGGCCTACTAACCCGATCTAAGATGATGCCGTATCTAAATGGTTATTATTTTATACGTATAAATGTTTGCAAGCATGTTTGTGAAGTACATATGTGTGTGGTGTCCTAGGAGGCCAGGAGAACTCATGAGGCCCTCTGAAATTAAAGTTAGAGGAGTTGTAAGCTGCTATGTGGGTTCTGAAAACAGAACCCTGGTCCTCTTCAAGAGCAGTGGGTGCTCTTAACTGTTGAGTCATCTTTCCAGCCCCTGATATCCTATCCTGATACTCAACTTCACTCTATTTATAAAGACCCTTTATCCAAAACAAGATTTTATTCATGATGTCTGAGGGCTAGAACATCCAAATATATTTGTAGAAGCCAATATTCAACCCACTGTTACAACCAACTACAGTTCTGTTTCACGTGTCTGAGCAGAAAATATTTTGGTACCAAAGGGCCAAATAATGTGTTCAAGACACTGGAGTGGAGAATTATAACCATTCCCAGCATTCTCGATGGAAGCCTTTTCACAGACAGATGGAGAGATTCTGAAGGATGTTTACTGTGAGGGCTCATTCAAGTCTCCAGCTGCACCTGTGTTCTTTTCCAGGCAAGAGTCCTTTGGGGGAAAGTAAATGCCCAGAACTACTGGGGCTCCTTAGAAATTGGCTTTGCAATGACTCTGATGCCTAGACTCAAAGCATTATGGTCCACTGGTCAGAGTGGTGGTCAATGATAGGTGCTTGACACATTGAGTAGCCTAAATACCGCCATTAATAAAATAGTAGACTATGTTCACTTTCACATTCCTAGAATGCAAAACAGAAATACATATAGTTAGTTACTGGCAATATTCCTGTATATATTTTCTCTCTTATGTGATAAAAATTCTTAGTGTTAAAGCAAGAAAAGACAGTGGAATCCCTAGAGCATCCCTCCCATCTACTTCTGAAGAAGAAGTTAGACAAAATAGTAGCAGGACTCCCGTGAGATTGCTGACGCCATCAGTGACAGGAGAGGTGATGTTTCCCACCATGTTTCCATCTACCCATGCTTAAGGTTGATGCACATCTGATTCAGATCACAGAGGAAAGTTAGAATATTACTGAGGCAATCAGATTATGGTAGCAATGGCAGTTATAGTTATAGATGTGGCATCTTTATTAAAACAGGTCGACAACACCACCACTACTTAACACACACCTGCTCAGAGTGAAGGCTATCAATTTCCAATCTGAAAAATGTATCACAAACATTTAGCCTCCATGAGGCGGAGGTAGCATCCAGTGTTCATCGCATGACTTCAGGTCTCTTTAAGCTTCCCCTGACTATGATACTATGCATATGCTGACTCTGTAGAGTATCAGTCCATGTAGTCTGGAAATCATTTCTTGGCAGGGAGATTACAGACAAGATAGATGATACTCTGGCTGTAATTTTACCTTCATTGTTTGGGGTTAAAGGTGTACTCCCTTGCTCGAACTGTGTCCTTTCAATATATCCAGAGCTACTGAGAAGAGACGGAATGATGTCACCTATGAGCAGCTGCCCAGATGTTAACATGTGTAAGAGCCTTTTCGAAGAATGGATTGTTTGGTCTCTTCTCCCCCTCAGCTTGGCTCCCTGCTCATGCTTCTATTTGGCGGCCTCCGATGGTCTTAACCTGCATTTATCATTCCCAAATTAGAGGCCGCTGGGCAATTTTAGGAGGCAGCAACTCACTAATCTCTCCACTAATTTGCAAAGCTAGTAATTCTTTCAAACTTCAAGTGACTGATTTTCTTTCAGGACAAAGAAGTGTATTCTTAAACTATTTTAGGCTTTACTATTTTACAGACATTCGGTAACAATATGTATTTTTGAAAATATCAACTCTCAGAATGAATAAACAGTAAATACAGTTCTGTTTTTATGTGGTCATTTCCAAGATGAACAGAATCCACCCACTGGAGCTGTCTTATTATTTTATGAAACTGCTTACTTTCTATTATTCACAACAAATACCTAAGAATGGATTCGTAAGTAGAAAAAGCCTTTATACCTTGCCTTACAATTAAAAATATGGAATTACTGCTTGCTAAAGAAAATCTTATTCACTGAATGTTAATAAATACATCTTCGCAATTATCTTTAATGGAGAAAATTCTAGAGATATTAGCAATCTCTAATAAATCTGATGTCTGAAATCTGTTTTCATCTCTTAAGTTATGTCATTGGACGCATTTCCTCTTGGTCTGCCTGATGTGTGTAGGGTGCATGTGTTCGTCGTGTTTACAGTACCTGTATGTGGGTATATGGGTATGTGGACCCCTGTGCCTGCATGAAGAGGAGGCCAGAGCAGGACCTCCTTCCACTGCCGTGAATGATGCCTTGACACAGGTTCTCACAGAAGCTGAAGCTGGTTGGTTGGATCAGGCTGGCCTTCCAGGCCGCTCTTGGGGTCTGACAGCTGCTTCCTGTAGTGCTGTCACCCTCAGCTATGAGCCTTTTTTGTTTTCCCTGTGGGGATCCGGATCAGGTGCTCACTGCTGCAGAGCAAGCACCTTCTCAGCTCCTCCCCAACCTCTCTGCTTTGCCTTCCTAGCTATCCTTTGTATTTTAGTCTTTGAGTGATTCTTAGGAAAATCACTCAAAGACTAAAACATCAGGCTAAGCACGCTTTCTCCAGCAAATACCTGAGGATGGAGAAGGAGAAAGCAGCTGCAAGTATCTTATACATCATAAAACACTCGATTTAGACAATATTAATGCAGTATATATATATAAAATGAAGGATAAATGTAAAATCATGTCAGTTGAAGGGAGGAGGATGCAGCCAGGAGATTGTTATGTTAAGTGAAATAAAGCAGACTTAAGTGCGTGTGTGCGTGTGAATGTGTATTATTGTGCACATAAGTGTATGAGTATTTTGTGAGTGTGTATTTTATGAGTATTTTGTATGTGTGTCTCTGTGTCAGTATGTATGTGGATGTGAGTGTGAATGTGCATGATTATGTATGTGTGAGTGTGTGCATTTGTGTGTGTGAATGTGGGTTCATGTTTGTGTATGTGAGTGAGTGTATGCTTTAGTGCGTGTGTGTGAATGTATGTGTATTATGTTAGGGTATATAAGGGTGTATGTATATCTTTTCGTAAGTGCATGTATGTGAGTGTGTGTATGTATGCTTGTGTGAGAATGTATGTGTGAGTGTATTTGTGTGTGCAAATGTGTGTATATGAAAGTGTGTGTATATAAGTGCATATCTTAAGTGAGATGTGTATGGTGAGTTTGTGTATGTGTGTGTGAGACTATGAATATGAGTGTGTGAATTCATGAGAGGGGAGGAGGAGATCTTAAAGGAAAGAGAAGTGGGGTGTGAATGTATGTGATTAGGGCAGACATGATGGTTCAGGTAAGAGGAAGTAAACCAGAAGAGGGGGCAAAAGTGGTGGAGGAGGGGACTGGGATAAAAGAACAAAGTGTAATGACATGAATATGTGAGAAGTCCAGGGTGAATGGTACTGCAACTCAAAAATTAAAAAAAGATTAATTGCTCATCTTTAATTGCTTGAGTTGATCCCTCAGACTCACTGTGCATATTATGTCCTCAGATTCACTGCCAATTAAGTGTATTTCTGTGAAGGAAAAATTGAAGCAGATTTTTATTGGTATGCAATCATATGTGTAATGCATAATTTAATTTTTTGGCATAAAATGTCTTCCTCTGAAATAATTTATAAGCATATCATTGACTGAATTTATTAGATTTTAAAATTACTCAAATAAAAATGTTAACCAAAGTAGATTTATTTTAGGAGTTTAATCAACTATAAATCTAGATGGGGAATGTTTAAAAATCACATCACTGTGTTCCAGGAGCAGTGTCACTTCCTTTCCCACACCCTGCCCTCCCTCCTTCTAGGCTTGTTCTTATGATCCAGGGTGGGAGGGGCTTACCCAGCTTCAGCAAAGATCAGTCATTTCCACGAAAACGCAGTTCTCGTCAGAAACAAGCTCACCAACCCTCAGAGGTGGTCGAGATCTCCAGTGTCTAGTATTCCTCAGAAAAGTAAATACAACCTCATCTCTCCCGCCCAGAGCAAGGCCACCAGTTGACAGGCTTGGTTTTAGAGTGTGAGCTCACGGACGTTGGTAATTTGGAAACATTGCTTTTAACTCATGCTTTTGTTTGACATTCCCTCTCTCTCCTCTAACGTACACATATAATTACATAGGAAGATATATTTTGGTTACAGATATAATTATGTAGGAAGATATATTTTGGTTTTCTTTCTTTGGAAAAACCTTGAAGAATACAGAGTTTGGTACCAAGAGCAAGGAATCTATTGTGAGAAACGGGGTTGTGGAACTAGCTGGGGAGTAAAGGTTGGAAGGGTTTGAAATATTAGAACATGAAGGGTCTGTTAGCCAAAATTGGAAGGCTAAGCACAGGGCCACTATCTCATTAGTTATGAAAGTGAAACATTGAACAAATAGTATTATTTAAAAATTTTTTTATTAATTACAGTTTATTCACTAGGTAAGCCAGCTTTAGCCCCTCCTCTACCCCTCCCAATCCCACCATCTCTCCCTCTTCTTCTCCTATGCCCCTCCCCCAGTCCACTGATAGGGGAGGTCCTCCTCCCCTTCCATCTGACCCTAGCATATCAGGTCTTATCAGGACTGGCTTCTTTGTCTTCCTCTGTGGACTGGTAAGGCTGCTCCCCCCTCAGGTGGAGGTGATCAAAGAGTCAGCCCAAGAGTTCATGTCAGAGATGGTCCCTGGTGCTATTATCGGGAAACCCTCTTGGACACTAAGCTACCGTGGGCTCCTTCTGTTCAGGGGTTCTAAGTTGTCTCCAATCATGGTCTTGTTTGGAGTATCAGAAAAGACCATTGTGCCCAGAATTTTTGGTTCTGTTACTCCCTTGTTCCCTCCAGGTCTTTCTATCTCTCCCTTCTTTCATAAGATTTCCTGCACTTTGCCCAAAGGTTGGCTATGCATGTCAGCATATGTTTTGATACCCTGCTGGATGAAGTCTTTCAGAGCCCTTCTGTGATAGGCTCCTGTCCTGTTCCCTGTTTTCTCCCTCTTCCGAGGTCTGTCTCATTTGCCTTTTTTTTTTTTTAATCAAGAGATCTATATTAGAAGTCTTGATCAAAATGGAGGTGATGGCTTGGGGTTTTTCAGCAAAGACTGTTAGGACCATTAGAATTGATTATGCCAAAATAGAAATGCAGTAGAGGGGCCTGGAGGTCATAAGGTCAAATCAGTGAGAAGTGAGCCAGTGAGAATAGTGGGTAAAATGGAAGCATGTTATTCAGTCAGTAAAGGAAAACATCATTCGTTTGGTGAGGACACATGCCCTTCAGAGCCCAAAGTCACAGGCCTCAGGGCTGTCCTGTAGGTAGAGACTTAAATAATCACAATAGGTCTTGGCATCGATGAAGTGGGATTATACTACGGGGTCTTTCTGCATGGCTGCCATCCAGAGCTTGAGTTTTGGGGTGTGGGCTATACACTCATTGAGTTCCAGTGCTTCCAGTCGTTGAAACCAAGGCCAAATAAGATAATCAATCATAGAGAGAGAAGACTGTCTTCATATTAGTCATAGCCTCCTCCAGCTTGCTGAATTCTCTCCTCAATTCTTCTTTTATGCTGGGATGGTCTTCCTTCCTCTTTGCTCTAATAAATCTTGTAACCAGTGGCAGCACCTTACAGAACAGCTCAAAAGTCATCTGGAGAGCTTTCTCATAAGGGTCATCTGGAAACAGCTTCTTCTCCGGGTACGCCTCATCCAGGTACTCACAAGTGATGACAGATTCGGTGATCAGGTGACCCTGACTGTTCTCCAGAACTGGCACTAGCTCCAAGTGATTCTTCTTAAAAAACCACTCCGGCTTGTTTTTCAGGTTGATGTTGACAATTTCATGCCGGATCACCCCCTCTGGGACCCGGCCCGGGGGCGCGCTTCCCTTCCCCAGGCTTCTGGCGGATGACCCTGACATAGCTGCACCGAGAGAGAGAGCCGCTCTCCCAGGTTTGCGGACCACCCGGGAAGCCTCATTTGCCTTTCTGAATGAAGATTGAGCATCTTACCCAAGGTCGTCCTCCTTGAGTAGCTTCCTTTGGTGTACAGATTTTAGTATGATTAACCTATATTATGTGTCTAATATCCACTTATAAGTGAGTATACACCATGTGTGTCTTTCTGCTTCTGGGATACCTCACTCAGGATGATCTTTTCTAGATCCCACCATTTACCTACAAATTTCATGAGTTGTTTTTAATTGTGGAGTAGTATTCCATTGTGTAAATGTACCACAATTTCTGTATCCATTCCTCAACTGAGGGACATCTGTGTTGTTTCCAGCTTCTGGCTATTATGAATAAAGCTGCTATGAACATGGTTGTGCAAATGTCCTTGCATACTTGAGCCTCTTTTGGATATATGCCTAGGAGTGGTATAGCTGGATCTTGAGGAAGCACTATTCCTAATTGTCTGAGAAAGCACCAGATTGATTTCCAAAGTGGTTGCACAAGTGTACATTCCCACCAGCAACAGAGTAGGGTTCCTCTTTCTCCACATCCTCTCCAGCATCTGTTGTCACTTGAGTTTTTGATCTTAGCCATTCTGATGGGTGTAAGGTGAAATCTCAGGGTCGCTATGATTTGCATTTCTCTGATGACCAAGGATGTTGAGCATTTCTTTAGGTGTTTCTCTGCCATTTGACGTTCCTCTATTGAGAAATCTCTGTTTAGCTTTGTACCCCATTTTTTAATTGCGTTACTTGATTTGTTGCTGTTTAACTTAAGTTCTTTATATATTCTGGATGTAAGCCTTCTGTCAGATAAAGGGTTGGTGAAGATCCTTTCCCAATCTGTAGCCTTTTCATTTTGTTCTGATGATAGTGTCCTTTGTTTTACAGAAGCTTTTCAGTTTCATGAGGTCCCATTTGTTGTTGCTGATCTTAAGCCTGTGCTGTTAGTGTTCTGTTCAGGAAGTTGTCTCCTCAGCCAATGAGTTCAAGGCTCTTTCCCACTTTTTCTTGTAACAGGTTTAGTGTGTTTGCTTTTATGTGAGGTCTTTGATCCACTTGGACTTTAGTTTTGTGCAGGGTGATAAGTATGGATCTATTTGCCTTTTTCTACATGTAGATATCTAGTTAGACCAGCACCGTTTGTTGAAGATGCTGTCTTTTTTCCATTGAATAGTTTTAGCATCTTTGTCAAAAATTAGGTGTTCATAAGTGTGTAGATTTATTTCAATTCTATTCAATTCCATTGATCCACCATTCTGTTTCTATGCCAGTACCATGTAGTTTTTAATGTTGTTGCTCAATAGTACAGCTTGAGATCAGGGATGGAGATACCTCCAGAAGATTTTTATTGTAGAGGATCATTTTAGCAATTCTGGGTTTCTTGTTATTCCATATGAAGTTGAGAATTTTTCTTTCAAGGTCTAAAGAATTATGTTGGTAATTTGATGGGAATTGCATTGAATCTGTGGATTGCTTTTTGTAAAATGCCCATTTTCACTCTGTTAATCCTGCCAAGCCATGAGCATGGGAGATCTTTCCATCTTCTAATTTTATAATGTTTTATTTATTTTTTTTTACATTTTTATTTTATATTAATCACAGGTTATATACTTTGTATCCCAGCCGTAGCCTCCTCCCACGTTCCCTCCTTATTTCCCCCCACCCCACATTCCTCCTTCATCTCCTCCCTGCTCCTTTCTAAGTCCACTGATAGGGGAGGACTTCCTCCCCTTCCAGCTGATATCTTTTTCTATTTCTTTCTTCAGAGACTGAAAGTTTTTTTTTTCACACAAGTCTCTCACTTGCTTGATTAGAGTTACATCAAGGTACTTTATGTTCTTTGTGGCTATTGTGAAGGGTGTTGTTTCTCTAATTTATTTTTCAGCCCTTTTGTGTTTTGAATACAGGAGGGCTACTGATTTTTTGAGTTAATTTTGTATCTAGCCACTTGGCTGAATGTGTTTATCAGATGTATGAATTTTTGGGGTCACTCACATATAATATCATATCATCTGCAAATAGTGACACTTTGACTTCTTCCTTTCTGTCCTGAATCCTCTTGATCTTCTTTAATTGTCTTATTGCTTTAGCAAGGACTTCAAGTACTACGTTAAAGAGGTATGGCGAGAGTGGGCAGCCTTGCCTTTCTGTTTTCAGTGGGATTGTTTTAACTTTCTCTCCATTTGATGTTTGATGTTGGCTATAGGCTTGCTGTATATTGCCTTAACTATGTTTAGGTAAGTGCCTTGTATCACTGATCTCTCCAGGACTGTAAACATAAATGAATGTTGGATTTCATCAAATGCTTTTTCAGCATCTAAGGAGATTATCATGTGGTCTTTTTCTTTCAGTTTGTTTATATGGTGGGTCACATTGATGGATTTCTGTGTATTGAACCACCCCTGCATGTCTGGGATGAAGCCTACTTGGACATAGTGTTGATATCTTTGATGTGTTCTTGGATTTGGTTTGTGAGTATTTTATTGAGTATTTTTACATCAATTTTCAAAAGAGAGATTGCTTTGAAATTCTCTTTCTTTGTTGGGTCTTTGTGAGGTTTAGGTATAAAGGTGACTGTGGCTTCATAGAATGAGTTTGGTAATGTTCTTTCTGTTTCTATTTTGTGGAATAGTTTGAAGAGTATTGGTGTTAGCTCTTTTTTAAAAGTCTGGTAGAATTCTGTGCTGAAACATCTGGCTCTGGGCTTTTTGTGTATGGGAGACTTTTGATGACAGCTTCTATTTCCTTAGGGGATATTCAACTATTTAATTATTTACCTGTTCTTGATTCAGCTTTGTCGACTAGAATTGATCAAAAAAATGTCCATTTCATTTAGAGTTTCAAATTTGTGGTGTATAGGCTTTTGAAGTAAGACCCAAGATTGTTTGGATTACCTTGGTGTCTGTTGTTATGTCCCCCTTTTCATTTCTGATTTTGTAGATTTGGGTGATATCTCTCTGCCTTTTAGTTTGTTTGGCTAAGGGTTTGTCTATCTTGCTGATTTTCTCAAAGAATCAGCTCTTGGTTTCATTGATTCTTTGAATTGCTTTATTTGTTTCTAATTTATTGATTTCAGCCCTGAGTTTAATTATTTCCAGCCATCTATTCCTATTTGGTGTGTCTGTTTCTTCTTCTTCTTCTTCTTCTTCTTTTTCTTCTTCTTCTTCTTCTTCTTTTGTTCTTCTAGGGCTTTCAGGTGAGCCTTTAAGTTGCTTGTATGAGATGTTTCAAATTTCTTCTTGAAGGCACTTAGTTCTATGAACTTTCCTCTTAGCACTGCTTTCATTGTGTCCTATAAGTTTGGGTATGTTGTGCCTTCATTTTTATTGAATTCTAGGAAGTCTTTGGTTTCTTTCTGTATTTCCCCCCTGACCCAACTGTCATTGAGTAGTGAGTTGTTCAGTTTCCTTGTGTGTGTAGGCTGTTTGCTACTTCTGTTGTTGTTGAGGTCCAACTTTAGACCATGGTGGCCAGATAGGATACAAGAGATTATTTCAATCTATCTGTTGAGGTTTGCTTTGTGACCAACTATATGGTCTGGTTTGGAGAAGGTTCCATCAAGTTCTGAGAAGAAAGCAAATTCTTTTGTGTTCCAGTGACAGGTTCTGTAGATGTATGTTAGGTCCATTTGATTCATGACCTCTGTCAGAGTCATTGTTTCTTTGTTTAATTTCTGTTTTGTTGACCTGTCCTTTGTTGAAGTCTCCCACAACTAATGTGTGGGGATCAATGTGTGGGTTAAGCTTTATTAATGTTTCTTTTACAAATGTGGGTGCTCTTGTACTTGGGGCATAGATGTTCTGAATTGTGATGTCTCCTTGGTGGAATTTTCCTTTGATGAGTATGAAGTGACTTTCCCATATCTCTTTTGATTAATTTTGGTTGAAAGTCTATTTTATTAGATATTAGAATGGCTACTCCTGCTTGCTTCTTGGGTCCATTTGCTTGGAAAACCGTCTTCCAGCCCCTTACTCTCAGGTAATGTCTATCTTTGTGACTTAGGTGTGTTTCTTGTATGCAACAGATTGTTGGATCTTGTTTAAGTATCTATTCTGTTAGTCTGTGTCATTTTATTGGAGAGTTGAGTCCATTGATGTTGAGGGAGATTAATGACCAATGGCTGTTAGATTCTTTGATACTGATGTTGACTGTGTGCTAGGCTAATTTTAGTTTTGCTGTAATGAGGCTATATATTACCCGTGTTTTCCTGAATGTAGTTAGCTTTTCTGGGTTGTATTTTTCCTTCTTATCGTCTGTTATGCTGGATTTGTGGGTGGGTATTGCTTAAATTTGTTTTTGCTGTTGAATATCTTGTTTTCTCCATCTATGATGATTGAGAATTTTTCTGGGTATAGTAGCCTGGGCTAACATCTGTGTTCTCTTAGAGTCTGCATGATATACATCAAAGGCCTTTCAGGCTCCCATAGTCTCTGTTGAGAAGTCAGGTGTGAATCTGATGGGTTTGCCATTATATATTACTTGGCCTTTTCCCCTTGCAGCTTTTAGTATTTTTTCTTTGTTCTGTATACTTACTGCTTTGATTATTATGTGGGGGAAGATTTTCTCTTCTGGTCTAACTTATTAGGTGTTCTGTAGGCCTCTTGTATACTTATATGTCTCTCCTTTAATTTGGGGACATTTCTTCTATAATTTTGTTGAAAATATTTTCTGGGCCTTGGAGGAGGATATCTTCTTTTTCCTCTATTCCTATTATTTGTAGGTTTTGCCTTTTCATGTTGTCTTGGAGTTCTTGGATGGTCTGTCAGGAATTTTTTAGATATAACATTTTCTTTGACAGATACATCAATGTCTTCCACTGTATTTTCCACACCTGAGATTCTTTCTTCCATCTTTTATAGTCTGTTGGTTATGCTTACTTCTGTAGTTCCTGTTTTCTTCCCTAAGTTTTTCTTCTCCATGATTTCTTCTGTTTGTGTTTTCTTTAATTTTTCCAATTCTATCTTCACATCTTGAGCTGTTTTTTTAATTTCCTTTACCTGTCTGACTGTATTTTCATGTTTTTCCTTCAATTCCTTCAGCTGTTTGTTTGAACATTCATTGTTTCTTTCTTTTTTCTCAGTGATTTAATTATTTCCTCTCTAAAGACCACAAATGGTTTGGCTGCATCTTCCTATATGGATGGCCATAATCTGTTTGTCTTTATTTTCCTCCATTTCTTTAAGGATGACCATTTGACTATTTGACTTTATCTTCCTCTAATTCTTTACACATTTTATTTGTTTCCTCTATTATCCTCTTCATAAGCATAGATATAAGGTCCTTTTCTTGAATTTCATTTATGCTGGGGTGTCCAGGGCTGCTTGTCCCTGGATAACTGGGTTCTGGAGATGCCATATTGCTCTGTCTTTTGTTGGTTGAGCTTTTACACCAGCCTCTACCCATTGGGCTTTCTTAGGTATTCGGTGTTAGTTTCTGGTGCTTCCTGGAATTTGGGGATGGGGAGAATCCCCTTGGCAGACAGAAGATTTTTCCTGAAGGAGGCCTACTCAGCTTTTTTTTTTTTTTTTTTTTTTTGTATGGTCACTGAATGGCCGGTGTTTTTCAGGAATTGCCACAACTCCCCACAGGCATATAGACCTGAGTGGTAATTGTGGCCTTTGTTAGTCAAGGGGGCTCCTCTCACCCAGAGAAGTCCTGGGGACAGCTGCCCTGCTTCTAGATTTCTTGCTGTAAATTTAGTGAGCTGCAGCTGTAACCTGGGTGGCCCTGTGATTTGGTCAGTTTTGTTAGGGATAACTGGTTGCCCTTGGAGCAGCATCTGGGGGTTGATCTCAGGAATCCCAGGCTTCTGTAGGTCTGAGGTTGGAGCTCTGTGCCCCAGTACCCAAATGGTAATCAGTGGCAGGTGAACACAGCTCTCATGTGTGTAGCAGGAGTCCAGAGCCTGGGAGCCTGCGGGGACTCAGAAACTTTTCCAGATCTGGGTGTCCTGAGGTAGGGCCAAATGTTTCCTGCTCATCGTGGGGTTTCCTCCCAGTAGGGAGACTGAGTCTGTGGTGTTTTGAGGTTGGTAGTTCCGTCTAGGGTGGCACGTAGAGCACACAGGCGCTGGCAGGTGGTGGCTTCAAGGTGGTGACTGGGCACCTGCAGGGACCTGTGTACTTTTCCTGAGAACTTTTTTTCTGTGTGTGGTGGTGGCAGTGGTGGAGGGTCAGCTGAGCGCTCTAAGCTCCAACCTGCTGTTTCTCTTGCTGTGGGGTTTTCTCCCGACCAGGAAACTCAGTCTTTGGTGCCCTGGAGCACTGAGTTCTGTCTGTGATAGAGAGTCAGGCTCGTAGCAGGTCTCTTGGCTGGTGGCTGGTGCCCCACTCTGGGCTGGCGGTTGTGTACCTGCCGGTACCCAAGATCTTTTCCAGGGCTAGACTGGGTGACCTGAGGCCAATCCTGTTTGCTTTCTTCCCTGTGGGGTTTTCTCGTGACTGGGAATCTCAGTCTCTGGTGTTTTGGTGCCCGCAGTCCAGGCTGGGAAGGTGATCAGGACACATAGGCATGTGTCTCTGGTCTGGCGACAGAGTGCCTGCCAGGACCTGGGGACTCTTCCAGGTTTTAGCTGGGTGACGTGAGAATGGACCGGATTGCTTCCCACACCGTGGGGTTTCCTCTCACCTGGGAATCGCAATCACTGGTGTTTTAGAGCCCAGAGTTCAGTCTCTTGGTCACTGTGCCAACACTGCTGTCTTGCTCCTCAGACACAGTGTCCTCCTAGTGCCGCCATCTTGGATCTCACC
>CM053763.1:26100896-26148074 GCA_028658305.1 Pachyuromys duprasi
GCTGAATGCAGGCCTGTCTGAAATGGTGCCTGAGGCCTTCTCTGTCTGTCCTGTGGACACACTCAGGGACTGAAGTTTTTGCTGGCGGGCGCGTGCAGTGGTGGCCCTCAGTGTGCGGTCTGGTCAAGATGTTTCCCGGACTTTCTCAGTCTGGGGTGGCTCCTGCGATCCGTGCATGCCCACCGGCACCAGTGGGTTTAAGCAGAACTCAGGTCCCTCCCAGACTTGCCTGCGGACTGGCACACGGACTGAGGTTTGGCAGAAGAGTGTGGTGCGCGCCAGCAGAGTGCAGACTGGTCAAAATGGTCCCCTGCCTTTCTCAGACTGGGGTGGTTCCGGTGATCGGTGTGAGCCTGCCGCACACCCGTGGGTTGAAGCAGAACTCGGGTGCAGTGTGTGCTCGCAGGGTACAGTTCGATGAAAATGGTACCCGGTTCCTCCTGAGACTGCCTGCGAGACTGTGTGATCCAGTCTATTATGGCGGGTGCGTTCACCCAGCGTGGCTGCTCGTTCAGATCAGAGCTGTGCGCCGCTGGTTACCCGGAGATTTTTCCAGGGAATAACTGGGTGTCCCTAGGGTTTTCCCACTTGATTTTCTCACCGTGGGAGTTCTGCTCACCTGGCAATCACGAATGCTGGCGTTTTAGGTCCCAGAGTTCAGTCTCCTGGTCTCTGCGTTGTTTCTGCTCTCCTACTCCTCAGACACAGTGTCCTCTAGTGGCAGCCATCTTGGATCTCCCCTAAAATATTTGTTAAAAAAAAGATTTTCTAGGTATGCTATTTCAGACATCCCAGTTACTGATTATGTAAGAGAATATACATTTAAACACAAGTCAAATGTATTTTAAAGGACCGTTGGTAAAATGAAAAGAGTGTAGATATTTATGTAACTAAAGAAAAAATGAAACAAAATTACTCAATCAAACAAAAGCTAAGGCAAGAAAAGAATATAGTAAATAAAGCATAATAAGTAGTTGGGACTTGTGCATGGGCTGTGACAGAGCTGGCTCAAATATAAATACAACTCGTTCTGCATCTGGACATGCGGAATCGTGCTTGAGGTATTAAACAGCAGACAGACAGGACTCTGAGTCTTTGTGGGCAGAGAAACATACACATGGCAAGCTTTGTCCCTGGCGCTGAACCTCTGCCTGGGGGTGACTCTCAGCTGTGACTTTGGGAGACGCTTTCTCTTTAGAAGAACAGGAGTTATGAGGCTAAGAATAAAATTTCAGGCTTCTGGCAGGGTGGAACCAAAGCTGCTACACAGTTGGAGGATGTGGTTTAAAAACAAAACAAAACAAAACGCAGAGATTGGACACCGGTTGCAGGATTTGGATGCATAGTCCCAAGATGAGACTTTGGAAAACTTACCAGACTCTCTACCACAAGGCTGAAGGCTAAAGAACAATGCCAGATGTGAAACAGGGATGAAATATGTATTCAGGTTCTGGTCCAGCCATATTGAGGGGACCTTGCTGAGAGAATCAGGTACTCTTCTGAAGGGATGGGTGAGTGATTGAGACCTATAGCCTAGAAAAACGGTCATATCCTAAGATAAAGAACAAACCCAAAATGTACAGACCTAGCAGGACTAAATCTGTCACCATGCCTGCAAATAAATGTCAGAGCTGTAATCTAAGCCTAAATCTTTCTGACCACCAAACTGTGTTTCCAAGCACCCTGTTCCTATAGAAGAAGAAGTCCAGCCTTCAAATAGATCCAGAACCACCAGAAGCAAGGATGAGGCATGCCCATGAAAGACACACATCAGAAAATATACAGACTAATTTTAAACCAGCACTGAGCAATCTGAATCCAAATAAAAAAATGATTTAGGACATAAAGCAGGGTTAGGGTTTAATTGTGATAATTAATAATGACAATGATAAGATAAATGAGAAGTTGCAGGTAATTCTTGATCTAGACTAAGTCGTGGTATGTTCAGCCCTGTCAGTCTGCTTCCGGGTCTCCTAGTGTGTTCTCCAGCACAGCATCTGCAGGGGCATTTACTCTTCCTGTGGATGGCAAGAATGAAGAAGGCCAACCTTCAACAAAAACAGCTGACATGTGCGGACCTGTCAGGTTACATTCACTGAGGACATCCTATTCATAAAGGCGTGAAATAATCTAGCCCAAAGTCAAGGTTTAGAAATGCCACACCCATTTCATAAAGCCTGAATATGTGGTATTAGTTCAGGGTGACGGAGAAGGGGGACAATAATTCAACCTATTATGAGTGAGACTAAAAGTTTTTGTAACATAACTGCACAATCCGGTATAATTTAATAGTTGGAGTAACAGGAAGTATACCATTATGTTTCATGAGCTTGAGGAATGTATTCTTATTTCATTTTTTTGTACATTGTTTGTTTGTTTGTTTGCAAGAAACAAGTAATGAGGACCAGGAGACAGGATAGGCAGAAGCAAAGTTTGAACTTTGTAGAATTTGAGTTTTCTGAACAGCCAAGGATTAATTTAGCTCACAGAACATTTGCAGCATGGAAGAAAAAAAAGTGACATGAGGGCAGTCTTTTCATTTTATTTCTTTATTTGGAAACCAGAAGGAAATTTTCACAAAAGATAAATGGTTTTTTATTATTTAGAGTTAATTGCCAAAAAGAGCCAGAAACTGCACATAAATTGTAGCTGTCTGACATTCATTTGAGTGATTCATTCAACTAATATTGTTTTGTCTCATTGCAGGCTTGGCTCTGAGAATGGACACTGAGAAGTGAATGAGTCTAAAAGGCTTTGCCATCATGGCACCTGACCACATCTGTAATTATGCTCACATGATCTAAAGAACTGAGTTAGGCTTTCCTGCAATGGGTAAGGGTAGTTTTTTGGAGTCATTTCTCTTTTCAACTTTTTTTCCAGTTTATTCGGTTTTATTATTTGTCTTAGGTTTCTATTGCTATGAAAAAATAGTGACCAAAAGCTACTCTGAGGAGTAAAGGGTTTATTTGACTAATGCGTTCTGGTCATTGTCTATCATGAAGGGAAGTCAGAGAAGGAACCTGGAAGCAAGAGCTGAAGCAGAAGCCAATGAGGAACACCACTTACTAGCTTGCTCCCCTTGGCTTGCTCAGTTTGCTTTCTTATACATGCCAGGGACACCAGCCCAAGAATGATACCAGCCACAGTGGGCTTGGCCTTCCCATATCAATCATTACTCCAGAAAATGACACTCCCCACCCCACTCCAGATTTGCCTACAGGTTCATCTGATGGCAATAATTTCTCAAATAAGATTCCTCTCATATATCTCCAGGTGGTGCCAAGTGGATAAAAACAAGCATCACATTATTGAATGTAATATTGTTGAATAAAGAAACATTAAATCTGATTTATGCAAAATAACTAAGTATCCACATATAAGTTCAGATGTGTATAATATACTTGAAAATTTGTTAACACTGGGAATTAATAACTAAAGAAATAGTTCAAGTAATAGAAACAGAGTAGAACAGTAGTCCCTAGAAGCTAGGGGTACAGGGATTGCAGAGCACCGGTAAAGGTACACAACATTTCAGAAAGAACAGATTATTTCAAGAGATTGATTGTATCTTATGGTGACTATGGTTGCTAACAACCATTTTTATGCTTGGCATTCTGCTAAGATAGGAGATTTTAATCTGACCAAATGTACAAAAAGTGTGTGTGGTGGTTTGAATGTGAATTTTCTCCATATGTTTTGGCTCAGTCTTCCATCTGATGAAGGTGAAGTACAACTTTTAGCAACAACAAAACCCTGACATCAGATTATACACTGTACAGAGGTATCAATGTTCTTGTCAAAAAATAAAGGTAAGAAAAAAATAGAGTTTAAATAGATGCACAAGTTCACGAAAGAGACGTTATCGTTTGACTAAAGCATTTGTTTTTCATTTTGGAGTTTTGCTTATCTGCATATTTAATATTTTAAATACTTGTGTTGCAATTCTTTTGTGGGTGATAGAATATCATTGTTAATTTTTAATGTAATTCTTTCTGTAGACAATCAAGTCAGGAAAAAATAAATCAATATAAAATTTGCTTCAAAAATAGCTTTTTAAGTTCAGAAATCAACAGGTAGGCATATAATCTAAGCAAATTACACAATTGATTTAGGCTTCATTTCACTGAAAAATCAGAACATTCCTTAAGTCAGGGAACTGGAAAACAACCTTCCTGTGAAATTCTCCTTGGGTAATCAGGCTTCAACTTACCTCTTTCTGCTGCATTTACAATATATTTCATACGAAGTGAAAATAATCAGGGGAAAACAAAGTTTCTGTGGCTAAAAGTGAACTGCCATTATATAAGTGACTACTCTCTAAGGTTAAGAATGTTCATCCAAGAATTTTCTTGGATGAAAATTAAAATCATTCATGGATGGCACTCAAAAATTGCTGAAGACTGAACTCAGGTAAGAACAAAGGTAAGTGTCACCTAGTCATATGACTGAATGCAGAGGTATGAAAATCTTGACAGTCAATATTTAAAAACATTGGCTGCTAGCAGGTATAGATCTCTCTTTCAGAATAACGGATGTAGAATGGCTCAGCCATTGAAATAAGTCAATGAAGCAGCATGGGGTCTCTTCCTGGTGGTTTTGTGACTAAGCTGTCCCGGAGGTCAACATGCATTTAGCTTGAGATCTTCAGCTGTAATTGCAATACATTGTGATGATAAGTGCCAAAGGAATTTGACTATTAGTGTCAAGAAATAGTTTGGATACTTCTTTGATTTATGAAAGAAATTTTCACAACATTTTAAGCTTAGAGTTTGCATTTATGATTGGTAATACCTAGATCTACTGCCTATTTTTTTAAAGAGAACTTTGGAAAACTCTACTTCTTTTGAAAGAGAAATTAAGCTCTAATCATTGGCACGGTCACTGATTTCATTAACACAAACAATTGTCAGTGTAATTAAAAATTTGATTATCAGGAAATGTGTCCCAACGCTATGATTCCATAAGTCTAGTGCACATTAGAAAGTGTCAATCTGTGAAATTTTATAATGCAAAATGTTTCCTGGGTACTACGATAGCCATTTGGGATTTGAAAGAAAGCGAAAACGGCACATTGCTGCTGACCCTGGCCAAGAGCGAAGCCACCCTGTACTCTCAGTGCTAAAATTCAGCCTCTTTTCTCTGCTTGCCTTAGGGAGCCACCCTCAGCTTGCTGAGGTAAACACGGGGGCTGGAATAAACTGAGGAGTTTAGAGTCCTTCCTTCGGCTACATCCTGACTTATTCTTGTGATGTCTCCACATACCTCTAAAACACTAGCTGTTAAATCCTACTACATACAGTAAACACCAATAATATGAAATCACAACATGATGTATGAAATTTTTCTGTTCAATCTGTAGCTGAAATATTTCAAGCCAATAGTCTAGAAAAAGAAAATGTTTTAACAGTCCTTTAAGATTTTTGATAATGAAACTGATGCTGTAATAACAGCTCCTTGATTTCCCACTCAACCACTAACTCCATCCTACTGTCAGACTTTTCTCCTAGTCACATTTGGCATGAGTGTAAAATGAATTGTATCACTCAAGAAGACTTGTTGATATCCTACTCCCATGTTTTAGTAAGGTTTCTAATGCTATGCTGAAACACCATAACCAAAAGCAACTTAGAAAAGACACTTTGGGTTTATTTCACTTACACTTCTGTCACCAAGGGAGCTCAGGACATGAAATCATACAGGGCAGAAATATGGAGCCAGGAACTGAAGCAAAGGCCATGCAGGAGTGCTGCTTACCAGTATTCTCCTCATGGTTTGCTCAGCCTGCTTTCTTATAGAACTCAGGACGACCCTTGCATGGATAGCACAGCCCACATTAAGCTGGACCTTCTCACATCAGTCATCAGTCACCGGCTTGCCCACAGGCCAATCTGCTGGAGGCATTTTCTCAATTGAGTTGCCTCTTCCCAAATGATTCTAGCTTATGTCAAGTTGATATAAAAACTGAAGGCACACTCCAGTAGCCATGAATGTGAACTTATGTGGGAATGAGGTCTTTGTAAGACTGATAACATTAAAATGAGATATTATGTGACTCTTCCTGGGGAGACATGAGCAAAGTGTCTATTCACTCAATAAAGGGCATTGGCATTAACAGAAGACCAAAGAAAGTATAAGTATTCCACTCAAATCTGGTTTGGTGACCCTGTGGGCTTACCAGGGTCATCTATATGAGCATATGAGACTCAAAGAAAGCTGCATCACCAAAAAGTGTGTGTGATGATTTACAAAAACGGTGTCTCCGAAGCTCTCAAACACACTTGCAGGAAGCTCCACAAGAAAATCTCCTCTCTCTGACAACTCATTTTCTTTATATCAACTTGAGGAGGAGCCTCAGGAATACTAAAACTATCATGAGCTTCCTGATTCTAAGGGTCCTCCCTACCAGCTCCAGGAAATTCAGAGGAGGTAGCTATGCACTGTGAAGTCACACTGAGTGAGGGCAGGCTGTAATATAATCATCATTGTTCTTATAAGAGAAATTTGAATAAATACACATTGAAATACGAAATCTGTCAGTGTGGAGGCTAGGTTTGCAGGAATGCAAGGAGCACTGAGGGCTGACTGGAAAATACCAGAGGCAAGTGGAGAGGGACAGACAAGAAACGAAATCAGCTGATGCTGATGTTGAATGTCTGGCCTTCTAAACTCTGTGAGAATATGTTTATGTCTTGAATCCACCCTGTTTGTTTCACTGTGTTCTAAAAGCCCTGGGAAAGTAAAAGAAATGGTTCATACATCATATACATATACATTTATATGAATATTAATGAAAAGACATGCCATGAATTTGAAAGAAAGCAAGAAAGGGTATATGGCCGGATGTGGAGGTAGAAAAAAGAAGGAGGAAATGATCATTGTATTATAATCTCAAAAAAAAAAGAAAACACACAAGATAGATTCTCTTTTGTAAATGCAGAATGCTATTTTAAGACAATAACCAAAAATATAAAAAGTAGGTATATTTTATTCTTAGGAAGACCAAAATCAGCAGAAGAAACCCATGATGCTTGTAATTCTTTGACCTTAGACCAAGAAAGTTACACAGTCAGGCAGTTAACCACAGAACTGGATCTTCATAACTATTGAGGCAGGAATGTGGAAAGCTAGCCTTGGAGAATGAGCAGGAAGCTTGCATCTGAGCTCCTTTGTGAAATATTACAGACATGTCTTTTCACCAGAGGAGAGTGTGGGCCTGAATTATCTTGTATTCCTATGAAAACACAGTCCAATAAAATAGCTAAAACAAAATGCATGAACTTCATTGATCTTGAAACTATTTTTTCAGAAAATAAATACTTAAGTTCCTTTAGAATACATAAATAAATTTATAACCTGGAATACATCGTCTCTAACATATTTCTTAAATAAAGAAGACCTGAATATATTATTTGACAACTATATTTTTAACCTTGAGCCAATGAAGCTACTTAAATATTTTTTGAAATATATACTCCTAGAAAATGGAAAAAATATTCTAAAACAAAGGGCATAATATTAAGTCAAATAAAAAAAAGGCAAAATAGAAAAGGTCTCACCCACAACCAAACACCACAGAAAATACCAACATACCACAAAATGTCAAAGAATATTTTTAGCCTTAAAAACAAAATCATTTATTTCCCACTGGCTTTAAAAATCTTTCTGTTTTAAACAAATGTTTTCTTTTTTTCTCTTCACTGTAGGAAAGAATATGAATCAATGTGGTATTGTTCCATAAAACAAAACAAAACAAAAACAAAAAACAGAGTTGCAATGTATTACCTTTACTAATGTGAAACATCTCTTTTCCACTGCTGCCTTCCTTCAAGGGCTTTGGCACATGAAAAAGAGTGAATGCTTAGATTCTGAAGTGCCAAAAGAGACTGAAGTGAGCAGTAAGTTTAGGTCCACCTTCCCCTTTGACCAGAGCAACAGAGCAGAGGAAACACCGCCATCCGCACCCGTGTCCTCTCTGCCCTTCAGAACAAAGGTCTGGAGCAAATGGGCGAAGCCATTGTGGCTCTGTTACTCGCTAGCCATTAACCTTGGCATCTAAGCCGCCTTCTTCATGTGTTTGTTAAGGAGGCAAAGTAACGGGGGAGAACTCAGCAAAATACGCACAGTGTATTTTTAAATACGTATGCACATCTACAAATGTGTATGTGTACAGACATTTGTGAAGATTTAGGACACAGAAAGTGCAGTAAACTTTAAAGAGTGGTTTACGAGAGGTTTCTGGATCTCTTACAACTGGTCCCTTCCCCACTCCTTGATGTACCCGCCTGTTCTGTTCTCATCACACTTACACAGCTAAGGCTCCAGTAATGAAGTGATATTCCTTTTTCAGATAAGTACTGTGAAGCCAATAGAAGTTTAGCCTACAATTCCAACAAGCAAATGAGAGGCATTCATTCAGATTGTCTGCATTCATGCTGAGTGGCCCGGGGGTGGGGAAGGGAGGGCTGACATGAGGGAGGAAGACAGCATGGGACACAGTGGGGTGGTAGGAGGCTCTGTGTGTGCTCACGAGTAAGTGGGTGTTTGATATACTACTGGCCAGTTGGGTGTCCTTGCCAAGACACTGGCACTTGCTTGGACACAGAACCAAGCATCTCAGTGATCCCCTGCTCCTCCAACAACTCTAGCCCTCAACAAATGTTTAAATGCAAACCAAAACAGGAAGAAATTTGACTCTAGGTCCCGTCAAGTGTATCTGTTGGTGAACCTGTATCAAAGATTTTTTCAGCCAGGATCAGTTTTTCTTAATAGAGATAGTTCTCTTAGAATGTGTGACTCATTACATTTGTGCCAAGAATTCAACTATTTAAAAGTTCCCTATATTATGCAACGGTAAACATTTAAACTTTCAGATTTAACTCTTTTTTTCCCCCTTTAGTCAGCTTCATTTATTTGCCAGAAGGAAGACAACTCCTCATATTTTGGCAAAGCTTAGGATTAGATCCAAGCTTTTGCAGAAAGAAACCCATGAAAATTGTAGTGAATTCATGAGTGTTTGCGATGATGCCCTTTTGGGAAAGATTCAATAGATCCTTTTTATAGTGTATGTTTTACAACCTAATAAATATCCCGGAAGTTCAGTTTGGGCAGAATTTCAAATAAAAATTTTCTCAGAATAAGATTCTTATACCTGAGTCCCTGTCAGAGATTACCCCTTCTGCAGCCTTGCCAAGCCACAGAGGAGGACAATGCAGCCAGTCCTGATGAGCCCTGATAGGCTAGGGTCAGATAGAAGGGGAGAAGCTCCTCCCCTATCAGTAGACTAGGAGAGGGGCATAGGGGAAGACAAGGGAGAGAGGGGGCTAAACCAGGATGCAAAGTGAATAAATAGTAATAATAAATAAGTAATTTAAAAAGATTCTTAGACCTATTTTTTCTCCATTCACAACACCTCATTAAATAAGATTGCATTTGTTAGTCAAATATACTTTACAATTCAACTCTAAAATTATTTTTAAGTTCATTAAAATATGACATACTGAGAAATGAGTGCTTAAAATTTTACATGCTGCCTTAAGAAATCTCTTGGATTTGCTACATGAACTGCATGATTCCAATCATTAATCAGGATGGTTTAAACAACTATCAAGCGTCAGTGGCATGTAAATGTATTGTAAGTAATTCTGCATTCAGGCTAATTGGAGGCACACACCACCATCATATGTGAACAGTATAAGGATGTACTGGGATTCTCTATTCAGGTGGGTCATAGAGACACATTTCACTATCATGTGAGAACTAAGAGTGTGATGAAAATCTACAACCACACATTCATTCTTTGGTGTGTACCCTTTATGGAATGAAGACTAGTGTTTCCATAATCAACTACAAAAAAAAGCAATTTCCTCATTTAGTTATTACTAAATGAGTCAAGAATTTAGTGGAATAGGCAATAAAACACTAAGAGTTAATTGTATACCATGGCTTTAAAAAAATGAATTTATCTGCAGAGACATAATGATTAGCTAAACCACTTCTGTGAAAACAGCAAAAAAAAAAAAAAGACAATGAATTGTTTGTAATCTCAAAACACATTTCAATTTGTTTTTAATGCCTCCTTTTTATGCAAGTGTCTTTGAACTTTTGGAGAAAACACTTTAAATTTTATGAAGAAGTGCATTTATGGACAGAATAATTTTTGAATGTCATTAAACAACCTGAAAAGATTTTTTCATCCTATGTTGGCCATTTTTTACTAACAGTAGAGAGCAGACTTAAAACTGAGTTGCCTGCATGCAAACTCTTCTTTAAAAAGTTTGAGGAATCAAATATTTACTGTGAAAACCCCTAAATGTTGCTCTGAGACAGGAATAAGGCATCATGATTGACACTGGATGCTTTTCAAGACACTAAGCACAATGTCAAGCTTTTTATCCATCATTTTGATAGCTCCATTTCGAAGCTGTGAAAAATAGCATGTGAAAATCCATCATTAACTTGTCTGGCATCCAGTTAGATACGTAGTTCAGTGTGGCTTAAAACTGTAGTTCTAAGGGCCTGTGTAAGCTTTTAGCCTCTTACACTAAGAACTCTGGTGTGTGGTGCCCAGGGCAGACAGAAACAATGTCAGTCACAAGCAATATTTTCAATTTTTTGTCATGAACCGGACAAGGATTTTTTTATAAATCGTAACATAAATTCAAGGATGCTGTGAGAAAGGCAGGAATTCTTGACTTTAGTGTTTTTTTTTTATAAACACCTCTACAGCGGTTAGATTTCAGATTTCTTCAGTTTCTAACTGCACCATGCCTTCAAGATTTTATTACATTTCTCAGGATGCTTCAACTAACCCTCCTTTCATCAAACCTCCATTAGAAGTTTACCAACTCACTCCCTGCTCCAGCACGCTTGTTTTTCTATCCACCCTCTTTCCTTCTCTTCTTTTCCCTTCCTTCTAACCACAAGAGATACAGTCTTTATATATATCCATCCATCTATCCATCTATCTGTCTGTCTGTCTGTCTGTCTGTCTGTCCATCTATCTTTGTTTTGTTTTGTTGCTTTTGGAGACAGGGTTTCTTTGTGCAGCAGTCCTTGCTCTCCTGGAGTTCTCTCCCTATAGACCAGGCTGGCCTCAAACTCACAGAGATCTGACTACCTCTACCTCCTGAGGGCTGGGATTAAAGATTTGCGCCACCACCCAGAAATATTCTTTTTGATTTTTTTCTCATACATTAAGAGTCGAGAAATCCAAGATCAAGGTATTAATTTCATTGGGTTCCAGTGCGAAGTTTCTTCTTTCCTTGCAGACAGTTGCCTTTTTGTTGGCTACTCACTGGGGAGGGAGATGGAAGCTCAGGAGAAGAGAGGCAGGAACTATTAAGGGAGTAAAGAGGGGGGAGGGAAGGAGAAAGGAGGGAGGGGAGAAAATGAGAGGAGTGTTGCTGTTAATTTAATGGTACGGTCTAATTATGTTTATTATTAACGCGATAATTACTACAGCAGTATATCAAACCTGCTATCACAATCAATAAAAAAGACACAGACACCAGATAGATTTTAGAATAGCCTTATCTTACCTGGAGCAAGTCAGATATTAAGCCTCTAAACTACCTTTACCTCCTGGCCCCATCCCAGGCTATCTGCTTTAATCATCCATCCATAATCCCAAAATACTAGTTTATTCCTCATCTGGCATGCTTTTCCATCCATGCCGGCCATGTGTTTTTCCCGTGTTAAGCCATGGTGATCCTCTGCTTTCTTCCTCCTCCTCTTCTTGTTTTTCTCTCTTCCCTAGATCCTCTCCCCCAAGCCCAAGAACTCTAGCCATATCTACTTCCTTCAGCCCTGCCTTTTAATGAACCAATCAGAGATAATTTCTTAGCCAAGGTTACAAACCATTTTGAGGTATGCATACACTAAACCAACCCTCAACAGAGGAGGGGGAGAAGAGAGGGCAGGGTAGGAGAGAGGACTGGAGGGGAAGGGAGGGAAGGGCATTCTCAGATTCCCCCTTTTTTTCTCTCGTTTGTTTATTTATTTAATTATTTTATTCACTTTATATCCTTGTAGCCCCTGTCCTCCTTCCTTCCCAGTACCACCTTCTCCCCTCCCCTTCCTACTCCCTTTCTCCACAGAAAAGGGAAGCTCTCTTTCCCATCCACCCTATCTCATCAAGTTGCATCAGGATTCAATGTGCCTTCTTCCCCTGTGGACTCTCAGATCTCTTTCTTTAAGGTCATTAATCTAATCATGAGCAACCTACATTCAAGAGGTCATGTCAGTCAGATAGCAGTCAGGGCTTCAGCACACATGAATTTGGTAGCGATAAAATCAGCCCATAGCATGTGAATTTCCCTTGTGTGAAATATTTCTGAGCCATGGTCCAGTTCTATTATGACGGAAACTTAGTTACAAAAGCTAAATTATCATGAAAACCCCTTCTCTGTTGTCTTTAGCCCTCAGATATTTTCTAAAAGCCCTAGAGCCATGCCCATACTAAGTGTTGTAAATCACACAGAGTAGATCAATGCATACTTTCTATTGATTTAGACTTTAATTCAATCATCCAAGATACTGGCAAATTCACCAGAAGGACTGGTATTATTACAACTGAATTTTAGAACCAATCTTTAGTCAAATCACTAGAAAATAATATCCAAATACTAGAGGTATCTTAAGGACTAGTGAGGCAATGGGTAGTTTTAAGAATTGGATAACGAAGTCATGTTAACAGACCCAGAAAACAAAGCAGTGAAGAATATACAAAACAGACGGGTGAGAGCCAGCACCATGAAGATGAAGATGCGAGTATGTTGGCCTTCGCCTCCCTCTTGCTGCTTCCTGTTCTTTGAGTTTTCGGCAGAAGCCACTTCATGTATTTTCAAAGTTGACCAAATGCACAGAAGCTCTCCCTCTTCTCACCTGATTATACGATTCCGGAAGGTATCTGATAAAACAGGTAATCATTTTTTAACCTAACTGGGTTTGGGGTCATCATGAAAAGTACCTGTAGGTGACTCTGAATGTGTTTCCATGTTGGGTTAGTCAAGAGGAGACCCATCTTCAATGTGTACTGCATCATCCCGTGGGCTGGCCTTTCAAAGTAGATCAAAAGGAGAAAGCAAGCTGAGCACTAGCACTCGTCTCCTTTTGCACGACTGAAAGCGTGACGATACGACTTGGTACCTCACAATCCTGACATGACTTCGCTGCCATAACGGATGCTATTCTCAGACTGGGAGCCACAAGAAGCCCTTCCTCTCTTAAGTTACTTTTTCAGACATTTTGACATCTCAATGAGAAATACAACTATTATGCCTAAGAATATTAGTTTGAGGCCTTTGGTCAGGAATAAAATTTCAGTGAAGCTGGTTTACATTTTTTTAATTGGTGGCTATAAATCAAAGATTGTCCCATAGTTAAATCCCTCAATGTTTAACTGCTGAGTTAGTTGGTAACACTGGCTAATAATCTTTATTCAGTACAAATCAAAAGGCTTTCTGTCCTTAACAACTTCTGCAGAAAACCAAGCCTACAGATTTATGCAAAGATTATTTAAGAGGATGTAGAAGAAAAAATGGTTGTGCCTGATAATGCTAAAACTGAAGATACTTCAGAAATTCTTTGCAGTATTTGGCTGTGTCTGCTTGCAACTAGAAAGAGCCACCAGAACCAATTTCTTTCTTGTGGTCATTTTTCATCACTAACAAACTATCTGAGAGAAATCAACTTAAAAGAGAAAATTATATTTTGTCTCATAGTGTGGGATCATGGTCAGAAGAATGACACGTGGTGAACTAAGCCTTGAGGATCTGCAAGAGAAGCTCCAGGAAAAAAAAGGCAGGCCTTTTCCCTCAGGTACATTTTGTTCCCTGGATTATTCTTAGGCATGATTTTGTACTTCCTGAGACAAACATTTACATTCAATACAAAAGACATGTTTATTCTTGTTGGTAGGAGCACAGCTATAGAATCCATATTGTGAAAGGACATGCTAAGTGTAGTCATCAGTGTATCCTGAGTCTGAATATGAACTTCTGCCTTGCTTTCATGCTTTCCCAGATACAATGCATAGTACATGGCAGGAAATTTGGTTTTGTTGTTGCTGTTGTTTTTGTTTGTTTGTTTGTTTGTTTGGGTTGTTTGTTTTTGAGACAGGGTTTCTGTGTGTAATATCCCTGGCTGTCCTGAACTCACTCTATAGGCCAGGCTGGCCTCAAATTCACAGAGCTCCACCTGACTCTGCCTCCCTGAGTGCTGGGATTACAGGCCTGCAGATCAGGCAATTGTTTGTAAAGCAGTCTGTCCTGATTAAATTCTGGAAAAGACTGCTCTGTTAATATTTAATATGTGTTTATCTGGCATTTATTTACATCTTTTTTGGATCATGTTTTGCTAAACTCAAACAACCTTCCTTGGATCATTGCTGAAACAGAAGTAAAGTTGACTGCAACATTAAACGGTAGTCCCCTCCCAACCCACCTTATTCTTTAAGGTCCTCAAACCCAAGGTTTACAGACAGATCTGCACAGGTCAACAAAAATTCTGACATCAACAAAAGTCTTCAGAATTTTCAGTTCATAGACTGATGGCTACATTGATTCTGGTCTGTGATGAGCCATATATCATGTGAAAGGGCACAAAAGACAAAGCTGTTCACCTCACAGCAGAAAATGAAGAAAAGAGTTGAAGAGATGAGAGGAGAAAAGAGGAGAGC
Source organism: Pachyuromys duprasi (assembly GCA_028658305.1). NCBI lineage: Eukaryota > Metazoa > Chordata > Mammalia > Rodentia > Muridae > Pachyuromys > Pachyuromys duprasi. The sequence continues at coordinate 26,115,574 of CM053763.1, forward strand.
CAAGGGGAGAGAACAGAAAGGCAGAGATATATCCTTTAAAGCATTCCCCAGAGACTACTTACTCTGCCCAGCCCCACCTTCAAGTAGCCGTTTCAGCTGCGAACTCAGCAATGGTGTAAATCTTTGATGACGTTTGAACCTTGGTGATCCAGTCACCTGCCAATGGCACCAAGCGCTGGAGAACAAGCCTTTAGTACAACAGGCTGAGGGGTCATTTCATATCAATCTGTAACTTGGCTTGTTTTCCTTACAATCAATGCAAATACCTCAGAACAAAGAGGCTCAAAGGAGTGCTGACTTCTTTTCATTTTAGAATCACATCGTTCTTTCTTTTGACTTTTTAAATAAAGTTCCAACAAAATGGAGGCTATTTTACCATGAGGATACCAAACAAAACACAAGCAAATTTCCTTAACCAGTGTATGTACTTAATTTCCTTATTGGCAAACCTCTAATTAATATGCAAATGGTATCCAAAACATTTAGAGCCAGATAGAGCCATTACTCCAAGACTCATTTTGGCATTAGAAAAATAAATTGCATTTGGAGATTTGTTTAAGCTTTGGAATGCTGATCCTAACAAGACAGGGGACTTGAAAAGAAGCTCTGAAAAGAAACTATGCGATCTCTCAAGAACAATGATCAATGACACCTCTCTCCACCAGGTTTCCTAAATTTAAAGGATCAGGATTCTCTCTCCAACCAAACATTTCAGTTCTGTAAATATTATCGAATCTTGCAGTCTGCTTCCCAGGGAGCATGCGTGCTCACCATTTCCTCACACCTATAAGGACTCACGTGCTTCTGTATCTTTTCATAGGACTGCTGAAACAACATCCTAAGTGAGTCTCGACATCTGACGGATTCTCTAAATAACAAGTAGAGTAACTTGCGAAAGAGAACTATTCAGCACACCTTGATCCACATCTTTTCCAAACCCTCCAGGAGCCACGTTCCTGTACAGATATGCTATGTCTCCACAGTTTGACTCCAACATATTTTCCTTGCAGTCTCATTTCTTTTCCGTACCACTTCAATCATGCCTCCTAGCCATACTGCTGCCCCCAAACCAGACACTGTTTTTATACACATACACACACACAGACACTAAACTTTTGGTTCATCTTTCCTTGGCCTGAAGTGTTGTTATCCAATGTTGTTATCATGTTTTCTTAAAATGACACCACTTTTTTGCAGCCATCACATACCTCTTCATGTAATAGCAATGGGAATCTTATCTGCCAAAGTTTCTTGTACCTGCCTTCTTATAACTTCGATTATATTTTGTCTCAATTATTTTCCAGTGTCTGATGTGTCTGATTCTCTTCACTGTGACTCTCTGAAAAGCAATGCCTGTGTTTGAATTATCTTTGTACTTACAACAAATATGTGTCAAATGTATTTGCGAAGAGACTATGTAGCAAACTTATGAATGTCAATTTTTTAGAAAAGTGAACTTTATTCCAACTAATTACACCACTAAAGAAATTTTTCTTCCCCAATTTTATATTGACTTCTGCAAATTACATAAAGTAATTTCATTTCACAATTATGTATTTCTCTAAGCATGTTCTAAAAAGTCAACAAACCTAAATAAAAAAGCTTTAAAATAGTTTCTATTTACAGAACACTACTAAGATCAAAATATTAAATATCAAAAGAGTAAAATATTCCTCTTTATGTAGGATTCCTAATTAAATTCAATTGAATTGAATGTTGCTGTAGATTGTGGGAATATTGTATTTATTAACACTATGTTTGTATATATGGCTGCAAATATTTTAAATGCTAATCAGATAGAAACAAGAGAATAAATTTAACACTGAAAACAAGTTGTCTACATTTGGTTAAAATCTCTTTAAAAGAAAAATAAACAAGGGTATCAGATTTTGTATCATCAAAATATTGTCATGTTCAGCAGCGACAGATGAAAAAGGTATAATTAGTGTTAGTGACCACTGCACTAAAATTTTAAGAAATCGTGGAGATGCTCATAGTAGACCATCACCATGAGAGCTCAAAATCCTCAAGGTACACAGATGCATTTGCGGTAGGAGCTCTGAAGCAGCCTGATGAAAACCATCTCTGAACCAAGAAATCACAATCCTCCTCCCCATTCCTTCTGAAAATCATGGAGATTTCAGAGCTTCATGGTAATCTTCTGCCCCTGTCCCTGAAAGTCAAAATTAAAAGAAAAAATATTTTCCTTTATAAATTGTAGACTCCTTAGGAAGTTTCATGTTTACATTCTCTCACTTGGTTAAACCTTCCTTAGTAGTATTGGTTTACAAAGTTTGCTTTGGTAACTAACTCAGGCTTAACAGATTAGTGTTTAAACGGTTCTGGGAAAACTGAATATCCACATGCAGGTGGCTGAAACTTCACCCTTGTCTGTCCCTCTGTTCAGAAATCAATTTAGAGCTCATCAAAAACCTTGAGGTAACAGCTGAAGCCACAAGAGGAAATTAGGATCTTTTTGATGTTGGCACAGGTGACAATTTCCTGGATAGTATTCCAAAAGCTCAAGAAACAAAGGCAGAGTTGAAAAATTAGTTTTAATATTTAACTGACATGAATGAAGATAATGTCTGGAATAGGTAAATAACTCAAAAAAACCAAGCAATACAATTAAACGAGCAAATGGCATACATTGAAAATTCCTAAAAGAAGAAATGTAAGTACCCAATAAGTATATGAAACTTATTCCATATCATAAGCAGAAAAGAAAAAAATTTACAAATGCTGTCATAGATGTAACCAAAAAAAAATGCTCACAATGTGGAGATTCTTCAAACAACTAAAAATAGTATTACCATATGATATAACTACTCTACTGCTTGGCTTATACCTAGAGGAAATGAAATCATTACACAGAATCTAGACCTACCTGCTTGTGTTTATCTCTGCACTGTTCATTGAATCAGCCCAGGTACCCATAACAGATGAATGGAGTATTATTTAGCCACAAAATAGGATGAAATATTGTCATTCGTAGCAAAATGTTAGATAAAATAAGCCAGAAATAGACAGATATCTTGTGTTCTTTCTTATGTGTGGAATTTTTAAAAATATCTTAAATAATCAACCTGAAGAAGAGGAATTACTAGACACTAGAAAGAGTGCTAAAATGTTGGCAAAGGTAAAATGGAAGCTGGACATGATAAATGTGGTGTCCACGTGTACTACAACATCGCGGAGACTGTTAAATTGTGCAATTAAGGGGTATTATAATGATGATAGGTTTTAATAAATAGTAAGGGCATGTGAAGAATTCCTATTTTAACACTACACTGGCCAAAGAAGATCACTGTTGCGTAACAGTTTCCTCCTGATTTGAGCCATTACATCCAGAAGAAAAGCTCCTTAAGCAGGAAGATAAACAATTCAAAAATAGCTTCAGAAAGTCCCTGAAACTGACCAGATTCATTAAGCTACTTCCCAGCCGCCAGAGTGAAAAAAACAAAGTGCAAAGAAGACTCTCAGACAAGCAAAGCTGAGAGTAAAAAGCAAAACCCTCTGCACCCGACCAGCCGCCTGGAGAGGTTTAGATCACTAGGGACTTGCTCCGCATTGAGCTGCCTGCAGGCTGAGCAGTGTGCTGCATGTCCCTACCTTCTGTGCACTGTCCCCTATGCTGGGGTGGGCCGTATCACCAGCATACGTGCAGCTGTCTTTGAGTCATATTTACTCCTGTAAGTAACCCCAATAAAACTCACGGGCTTTCCAAACTGGACTTTGATGGTATCTGTGCTGTGGTCTATCGTGGTTTTTCCTGCCTGGGGACGATAATTCTCAATCTTCCTAGTGCCGTGACCGTTTAATACAGTTCTTCATGTTGTGGCGATCCTTAACCATAAAATTATTTTTGTTGCCACTTAATAGCTGTGATTGGGAGGGTGGGAGGGAATGAGAGAGGGGGCTACGCCTGGGATGCAAAGTACCTAACCTGTGATTGATATAAAAATAAATAAATTAAAATAATAATTTTAAAGGTTAAATTGTCATAGTTAGGGATTGTGTTGAGGCTATTGAGACAATAAAGGGCAATTTTGTTAGTATAAAAAAATAGCTGTGATTTTGCTACTTTTATGAGTCATGATCTAAATATCTGTGTTTCCCAACGGTCTTAGGTGAGCCCTGTGAAAGGGTCATTCGACCCCCACGTTGAGAACTTCTGGGCTAGTAGCTATGTATTTCGAATCTCCTCAAGAAAAGTTTTGTCATACCACAACCAGCAGAAGTGGGTCAGGGAAACCAGAAGGTGAAGAGGGGGGAAGTAGCGACAGAAGCAGTGTGATATGTATAGAAATCATTACTTCGTATGTTGACTTAAAACAAATTTTAAAAAACTTTATAAAATCCCGAGTCCTTTAAAAATATAATTTATTTTCCTTGCACATCAAAAGGGTAAAGGCAGAATTTTTTCAAATATGGAGATGTGCTTCATGGCCGCCCTCTCTTGACCTCAAAAGTGGAGAATAACTTTTAGCAAAAGATTCCATATTTTTATTTGCCTGTGAATTTATTCATTCCAAGGTTACTACATAAACACAATCTGAGCACTAAACATTTTAACAGGCACATAAGATAGGAAAAATCAATTTAGAAATGGATAAATGTCAGTGTCTCACCCTTGAAATGGCTGAGGAAATGCACGGTTGAGGCAATTGTATCGGAATGTGAGAGAGAACACAGATGGTGTGGGAGCCCAGGAGAATGACACCCAAGCCAGGGAAGCTGTGAGGAAGAGGGGGCAAGTCGAAGAGAGCTTCACGTGTCGCCTGATTTCAAGCTCAGATGAGTTAGATTAGTTAAAGCGGGTGACAAGAGCACTCCATGTTTTAAAAAAAAAAAAGAAAGAAAAGGAAAAGAAAAAAGATGCTCCAGGAAAATGAGGCCAGTCTTGGGAGTGAGCTGGCATCAGCGTGGGTGGACAATAGACAGAACAGCCAAGGGAGGATGGTCAGAAGGGGTGAAAAGAGAAACTGACTCACATCAGTTTCTGAGCCTGTTTGTCCTAGCATTTTGTGTTGGATGACAGAATTGCCAAGCTTGGGCAATTTGTGAGAAGCTATTCTAGAGGCTGGGGAGGCCAAGGGCAAGAGGACAGCTTTTGCAAGGGCTTATTACATGGCAGAGGAATGAAGGGAAAGCAAAGAGTGGGAAGTCAGACAGAAGCCAAGAACCCAACCACACAATATTTCATCCTTAGTGCCGCAAACTTATGTCCTTCTTTTACACAAAATATGTTTGTTCTATACCAATAGCACCCAAAATTTTAGTTTATTCCAGTTTCAACCCTAACGTTCAATGCCCAAATTTCCTTCTAATGAGAAAGGTTAAGACTCAAACCCTGAGTGTCCTGAGGAAATTTCTCTAGCTGTGAGGCTGTGAGATCAAAACAGTGATCTACTTCCAAAGTTTAATAGTTTGAAAGGCATCTAATAGATACTGTCATTTCAAATGGATGGGTGGGCAAAAGAGAGGAGGAGCTTGTCTTATGTGAAGGAATAACATTAGCTCTCAATAGAGACTCTAGAACGACTTTGTGCCTTCATATAGGACAAAGGGTACAAAGATTAGCCTTCAAAGGATTTTGCTACATTCAGCCCACAGAGCTGCCCTTGGCAGTTAAGATCTCATTCATGCCACTCTCCTTGGTTGGGATGGAACAATGGCTGGGATCCTTGGTTGGGATCTACAGTTCTGGAGTATGAGTTGTGACTCTCCCCTGTGGCTCTTCCAGGCTCAGGTGGGGCTTGTGTGCAGTGGATGCTTCACTGTTAAATCTTATGCCTGAAGGGACGCTAGCCAGCTTAAGCAAGGCAGGCATGGCTCTGGCAGGCCTTGCCCTTCTCCCCCATGCCCTCTGCCTTGCTAAAAACCATTAGATTATATTCCTAAAGCTAGCCACCATGGCCTATTCCCTTATTTGGCTACTTCCTTCTTCTGAGGCTAGTTATCGAAGTCCAGCTATCAAAGTATTGAAGCCCAGCAATCAAAATTCCCCTGTGGCTCACCTAATTAACATGCCCAATTAAAATTAAACACCTCATCATAACATGATATTTTCCCTTTTACCTTTATAAACCACTGTTTTCCTATGAGCCATGGCTGGCTGCTCTCCATCCAGAGGCAGACCCTTGTCACCACCTCTTTCCCCTTCTTCTTTGTCCTCTCTCTCCTATCTTTGTCTCTTATTCTCTTCCTTTTGTCCCTCTGGGGCAAATAAATCTCTTTTGTTCTGAGAACTTTGTTGTGGGGTATCCTGAGCCAATATCCATCCTTTTACTACCCATGTCTTGGGTGTCCCTTCAGCCATCTTTTAAATCCCAATGAAGGCCATCATGGCTCCACAACTCATATGTTTGCAAGTATGTAGACTGTCCAGGATTACCACTTGTCTCCTAGAGAAGTGGGTCAAATAGCATTTGGGCCCCTTCCTGTGATGGCTGAGAAGTGAAATACAGGGAACTGAGTCTGAATGCAGTTGTGGACATGGTGTGTGTGTATCAGGGGAGGGGTAGGGGACACAGCCTAACCCCTGAAGCCATTCTATTCTTCTAGAGCTCTGGGCCCACAATGGGGAAACCATCATCAAAGATCTCCTAGATGCTGTCTGGGTTGCTAAGACTGTGTTTTGATGATCCTGCCTGGCTTACTTGTATGCACACCAAGCCCTTATCAAATGGCCACTTGGCTACACCCTCCAGTATTACCCATTCTTTACATGCCAGGGCTTCAAGTTTTCCAAATGTTTATGGTCTGCTTCACTGAAGGTAAGAGTTCATCTTTACAACCTTTCTTTTTAATGTTTTTCTTGCATGTTGTATTTTGTTGAGCACTCATGAGACAGAGAGGTGTGTGCTGTTGCTCTTTCCTTTTTACAATGTAAGTCTCTTCTTTCTTAAAATGCACAGCACCCAGAATGCTTTGTCGCTACATATTTCTCCTACAATGTATCTTAGTTTATTACTCCCAAGTTCTCCTTCCCACAACACTTTAGAATTTGAGACAAATTCTGGCAAGTTCTCTGCCTGATTTTACAAAATATAAACATTCCTCCAATTTGCATACTTTGTTCCTCATTTCTGCCTGACCCCTCATTTACCACTATATTTCTGCCAAATCTGATAATGGTCACTTAAGTACCTATAAGAAGTTTTAAGATTTTTATGTATCTTTTCTTCTCAGCCATCATTGAAACCCTTTGTAATGGTTCATTCATGAGAATAAAAGCTTCACTCACAAACTGCCCAGGCCTCTACCCACTCACAGATTCTAAAGCCAGATACTTACACATACATACACTTTTTTTTCCACTTGGACTCTGGAACAAATTTTGTGTTTTAGTCTGTATTGCTATTAAAACACAATTTATAATGAGCAGATCTGCACTTGAACATTTTCATTGTTCCATAGTTCTGGAGTCCAAATGATCTGATACAAAGGTGCTCACATCTCTTAGAAGCCTTCTTAAGGTATTCAGAACATAGTACTGTGAAATTTTCTTACTTTATCCTAAAAGAGAGTTTCGAAAGACTTTTCCTTTCTTTTTTTTATTATTAGTTCTGAGAATTTTATACAAGTGTGCCTTATCATATTTCCTCTCCTCCACCAAAATCGTTCCAGATCTACCCCTCCTTCCCCATCCAACTTTGTGTCCTTTTTTAAATGCCACTCAGTCTAAGTTTTGCACCCATATTTTCTTGCAACCTTCTACTGGAGTGTGGTAGATCTACTAATCAAACAAGGAAAGAAAACACAAGCAGGCATATTTTTTCCAGTACTGGACAAAGTAGACTTAAAACCAAAGCTAGTCAGAAAAGATAAGAAAGAACACTTCATACTCATCAAAGGGAAAATCCACTAACAAGGTATTACAATCTTAAACACATATTCACCAAACACAGGAGCATTCACTTTCATAAAGGAAATGCTATTGGATCTAAATCCACAGGTTGGTTCCAACACAATGATACGAGGTGATTTCAATACTGCACTCTGATTAATACATGTCATTCAGAAAAATGTTCAGCAAAAACTAACAATTCTTAGGCAGTAAAATGGTACAAAGTCACCTAGTGGGTGTTTTTATTAACAGGTTTTGTGACATTTTGGCTATAATTATTTTTCATAAGTATCTGCAAGTATCCTAGAACTTACATATTTATTACCTTCTTGATTTGCCTAAGTTTCATTTTTTAAAATTTCTGTGATAAACTATCCTGATAAAACTACTTGCATTGCATCATTGTGGGGAACTCATAGTACCAGGACCTTGAAGCATCTAGTCATAGCACACAAAAGCCAAGAGAAGTGAATTCACTCTTATACAATTCACTGTCTACTGCACTGGGAATTGTGTCACCCACAGTGAGTGTATCTTCTTGCCACAATAAACACAATAGTTTTTAAACCCACCACATTATTTCCCACAGAACAACCTAATATTGATTATCACTCATTGAGTCTTCCTTTGTGTTGATGGTGGTTTGAATAAGAATGGCCCCCATAGGCTCATATATTTGAATGCTTAGCCATTAGGAAGTGGCACTATTTTAAATGATATAGCTACTTAGCTACTTTTCCAGCACCCTACCTGCATGCCACCAGGATAATAATGGACTAAGCCTTTGAAACTTTAATCAAGCCCCCCATTAAATGCAATTATAATGCTTCACAGAAATAAAACAATGTCAGCTGTTCAGTGGACAATTAAAATCAATCATTACACTGCTATAATGGCACAGAAAACAATTCTCATATTTTCTTTTCATAGAGGACCAGTGTGGTAAATTGAAAAAAGACACAGGGGATTTTTGAGCATATCTTAAGAAGTACGATATGGATTGAGCTGGGATTTAAGCTGAGACACAAGGAAAACATAGAAAAGAAAGCAGGATTGCAAAAAAATCAAAGGGCCAGTGAATTCTGGAACCTAGAGGGATCAAAGGATTGCTTAAACCAGACAACTAAAAGACAGTCCACTTTTAGCAAGGAAGTAGGAGGGGAAAGCTTTAAATAGGTATTTGAAGTTGAGATTACAGGTAACTATGTTACGTTATATCCTGGTGTCGAAATGTAGGTTTCTGCCCACCTGAGGTGGAAAGCAATCTCCATAACTGTGCCCTTTGTACTGGAACTCACTCTTTACCTGTGTAGCTTACTTCTAAGGACTGTTCTTTCTTTCTCTTTTGGGAAGGGCTGATTGTCTTCTGGCCTTTCTGATTTAAAAGATGTGCTACTGCAGACCTGTGTTGGAAGTAGAGCAAACAGGATCTTCCTCTTCAAAATGCTTCTGGGGAAAGGGTCAGTACATCTGCCTGATAGCTGAGTTCAAAATTGGATGTTCAATGGTTTATAACTCTATGATTTCCTGTGAGAATTGGGGAAGTGAATTGCTGCTGAGAAATTGAAACTGAAAGTTGATCTATTCCAGGATATTTGCTTCTGAAAGGTTGTAGAATCATCAGCTAAAAAGCTTCTTATTAGAAAACACAAGGCAGAAGCCAGGTGTGTTAACCTACAAGCCACATACAAAGGGATGTTCTTCCAGGAGCCACTCAAAGGTAGGAGTGGGGGGACTGTCAGAAGTTCCTAAGCTCATCAGCTTGGAGCTAATGATGTCAGTGTTCAAAAGAGCAAAGCATAAGACTCCTGATGTATTACACCTACACACACACACGCACACACACAAACACACATGCACATGTACACATGAATACACCCATGCACAATTTTAAATCTAGGTTCTACATATTTAAAAACAGTTGTTTTAAACTTGTAAAACTCCATTATTAAAAATAGATTCTTTTTTCATGCACTATATCCTGATTTCATTTTTTCCCTCCCTCTGCTCCTCCAAATTTCTCCCCAACTACACCCAGATCTGGGTCCACTCCCTTTCTGTCTTTCATTAGAAAAGTGCAGGTGAAAGGCCCTCACCTGCACCCCTGCCCTTGCTGGCCACTGCAAGGAGAGAACCAGAGATGAAAACATGGGAGAGACTGAGGAGCCCAGCGATGCACGAGCTGTGGAGAGAGAGAGAACTGGTGCCCTGACAGGAATGACAGGTGAGAGAGAAGGCTGAGGGCGATGGTGGACCATGTCCTTGCTCAGTGTAGTTAGCATGAAAATGTGCAGCAGCCCATGGTTTATGCAGATACAGCTCAGGCCCCAGACAAGCAACCCAAGATGAGGAATGGTCCACTTTCTAGACTAGACCTCCTCAGAAGACCACCGTGTCTTGTGATGTTCCTGCAAGCCAGGAGTAGGTCAGTGGCCCTAAAGTGGCCAGGGTCCTGGTTGATGTCCAAAGACTGTGTTGTCATCTGAGTCCATGTTGACGTTTATGGGCCACTCTACTCCAAAGACTGTGAGTGGCCTGCGTTGCCACCTGGGGCCTTAGTGGTGTCAGGTCCAGGCTACTGCCGAGAGTCATGTGTGGGTCCGAGGTCCTGCTACAGCCAGGGTCTGAGTTGATGTCCGTAGCCTGTGCCACCACCAAAAGCCAGGCAGATATCTGTGGTCTGTGCTACCTCAGGAATTCATGTAATGTCCATGGTCCCAGCCAAAATAGAGGGCCTTATCTGAGTCCACAGCTTATCTACAAGCAGGAGCCCTGTTCATGGTCTGTGCTGATGCCAGAAACCATGTGGAAGACCATGATCCATGCTCCCACAAGTAGGCTGCTTTTGCAGTGATATTGATGATGGCAGGGACACAGCAGAGAAAGGGGGACATGGAAGACATCTGTCCTTACCTCTACCCCAACCCCCCTAAAAAAAATAGTAACAGCCTAGACAGGAATCCACTGTAGAGAACTCTTAAAATATGTGGTAAGATGCTGGGGCATTGCCCTACACAATAAATGGCTTCGGGAGGGGAAGGACTCTGCTCTATTTAGGGTACAGGCCACCAAGAGTTTGACCACATTTCAGTGAGCTTAGAGAAAACACAAACTGGACTTTTTTTTTTTTTTTGCTGGGTTTGGGAAGGTTATAAGGGGAAGTGGACAGGGAAGGACTGGGAAGAAAATATGATAGGGTATATGATGTGAAATCCTCAAAGAATCAATAAAAATATTACGCTGGAAAAAAACAGGCTTCTCTCTCTCTCTCTCTCTCTCTCTCTCTCTCTGTGTATCACCTGGCTGTGGGTCTCTGTATTTAGTTTCATCTAAATTTCTCTGATGATGGCTGAATAGGCCATGATCAATGACATTAGGAGTCATTCTGCTGTTACATGCTTGGTTTGTTCATTTGTTTTGGTTTTGTTGTTGTTGTTTTTGAGAACAGTAGTATTTGGTTTTACCCTAGGTCTCTGGTTTTGGGGTTTTTGTTTTGTTTTCTCTCTCTCTCTCTCTCTCACTGTGTGTGTGTGTGTGTGTGTGTGTGTGTGTGCGTGTGTGTGTGTGATCTGCCTTCTTCTACTTGGGTGGAAACGTGTCAAGGAAACCCACAACTCCAAGGCCACAAATCCGAGGACTGGGAAGGTGTCCCAGCTCTGAACTGGGACAGTGTCCCAAGGATATTCTGAGACATGGTTGCCCAGGAACCTCACAGCTCTGAGGTGGGACAGTGTCTCAAGTTCTGAGGCACAGGAGCCCAAGAACCACACAACTCTGAGAGGAACTCTCTTCAACAAAGACATTGCAGCTCCCAGTTGAGGGTTACCCCAACCCCTGATGAGCTGAGGAGCCTGGGAGCCTGACCTCCCCTCTTCATTTTTTTTCTTTCTTTTCTTCTTCTTCCAATATGTTAGTCACTGCAGGAAGTAAATCTCTTAAAAGAGATTATAACATCAGAGCTAAAAACCTGGGCCCAGAGGGGCCTGCAGAGACAGATACTCCAACCAAGAACCTTGCATGAAGAAGACCTAGAACCCCTGTTCAGAGGAAGCCCATCGGCTGCTCAGTTTCCAAGTGGGTTTCCTGGTGAGGGATACAGGGGCTGTCTCTAACATGAACTCAGTGGTTTTGATCACCTCCCCCTGGCGGGGTGCAGCCTTGACAGGCCACAGAGGCCTGTCAGTCCTGATGCAGCCAGTCCTGATGAGACCTAATAGGGTAGGGTCGGATAAAAGAACAGGAGGGGAATAGGGAAAGGACATAAGGGGGAAAGTGGGAAAGTGGGTGGGACTGGAAGGAGATGAGGGAGGGGGCTGCAGTGGGGATACAAAGTGAATAAATTGTAATAAATAAATAAAATTTAAAAAGAGATTTATTGAAGGGACAAATCGAGGAAAGGAGGGACAAATCCAGGAGTGGCTATCTCTTGGGTGAAGACAGCAGGGCAGACACAGCCTTTATGTAGGGTTTCTTAGGGGGCAGAGCTTTCTGGGGCAGGGAATTCCAGGGATTGGTGGGATTTCAAGTCCTGAGCTTGGGGAGATAAGGAATTGGTGGGCTGTTCAGGGACTAGTTGGTTATCTTGCTCAGGAATTGGTGGGATTTTGTCCATACTTTTCAGATCAAATTTGCATAATCTGGGATGAGTCTTTCTGAGGGGCTAGAGATGACAGTTACAGAGGTCTGGTTGGGGGTGGGGAGCTGGGCTACTGGGGCTTTCTCAGGCAGAGGTCTGACTGCTTTTCTGTCTTGAGTTAAAAAGTCCACAAACAGTCCAAAATTTGCAGAGAGTCCACTATGAAGGCAGTAGGCTGAAGCAGGAAAGGTTGTCTTCATCATAGACAGCTCTCATGGTGGCAGCAGTGGGCTTTCTGAAGCAGGAAAGATGCCTGTTCCCATAGCAGCCAGCTAAGGCGAGACTAGGAATAGTCCACCATGGACAGCTCTGAGGGGCTGTAGCCATTTTATCCCCGTGGCAGGAAGGAGGGGCTGACTGCCCGGCGGCGGTGGGACTATGTATTTAATTGGCCTCTAAACACAGCTCTTAAAGGGTACAGTGGGCCATTTGGAGTCCCCTCTGCCGCAAGGAGGGTAGAGGCTGCAGTGGTCACCTCGGCTTGTGGGGCATCAGGACAGCATGGGGTGGCAGGCCACCTCCGCTAGGTGGGCCACCCCATGTCTTGGGGAGGGTTGGGATGGCCGAGGCTTGGGATTGTCTCAGCCAGGGACATTCACTGCGGTGGGCTTGGGGCAGCAGGTCGCCTTGGCTCCAGCCTTACACTCTGGGCTATATAATCTCTGGTTCTTAATTATCGAAGCAGTATAGGGTAGAACTTAAGTCAAATTAGACATTGGTTGGTTACTTCCACAAACTTTATGTCACCGTTACCCCAACATACTTACCATGCAGGACAGAGTGTAGATCAAAAGGTGTATTATATATTTAGTGGAGTAGTTTGGGAATTTTCATGGGACCCCTTTGACCAACAACTCCATTGTAACTCAGTCCCAGTACTGGATGATTAATATTCTGACAAGAAATGGCCCTTTGGAACTTTGTCTCTTTTATTATTTAGAGACTTCATTAGGATTGTCTTAATATAATTTAGAAAGTTTCTACTGCATTAAGTTTTCATAACACCTAGCAAATGCTCAACTTTAGCTGTTTCTTCCTTCATTCTTGCCCTCAAATCCATCTTCCCTCTCCCTCTCCACATGATTCTCCCAATCCACCTATAAACCCTATTCTGTTTTTTCCTCACATGGATAGCCATGTGTCTCCAATAGTCCTTTACTGATACCTAACTTCTTATCTAGGTCTGCTGATTGTAGCTGAGTTACCATTTATTTAAAGTCTAATATCCACATATAAGCAAAAATATACCATTTATATTTCTGGGTCTGAGTTAACTCACTAAGGATGATTTTTTTAGAGCCTCCCATTTGCCTGCAAACTTCATAATGTCGTTATTTTTAATAGCTAAGTAATGCTCCATTCTGTAAATGAATCACATTTTCCTTACTCATTCTATCTATATGTCCCTTACTCTATTGAGGAACACGTAGGTTGCTTCCAGTTTCTGGTTATTATGACCAGAACAGCAATGAATGTGGTTGAGAAAGTGTCCTTGTGATGTGATAATAAGTTCTATCAGTATATGCACTAGAGTAATAGAGCTGGATTCTGAGGTAGCGCAATCCTCATCTTCCTGAGGAACTGCCACACTAATTTCCTTAGTGGTTGCATAAGTTTGCACTCCCACCAGCAATAGATAACTGTTCCCATTTTTTTACATCCTTTCCAACATGAGCTGTCTCTTAGATTATTGATCTTAGTCATTCTGACAGGTAGAATATGAAATTTCAGAGTAGTTTGATTTGCATTTCCCTAATGACTAAGAATGGTGAACATTTAATTCAATGTTTCTCAGCCATTTGACTTTCTGCTGTGGCTACGTTTCTGTTTAGAAGTGAACCCCATTTTTTAATTGAATTATTTGATTTTCTGATCAAATAATTGGGTTGGGTTCTTTATATTTTTTAAATTAGTCCTCTATTGGATGTGGGGTTGGTATAAATCTTTTCCCATTGCTAGTTTGTCCAAATGACAGTGTCCTTTTCTTTATGAAACCTTTCTGTTTCATAAAGTCCCATTTATTATTTGTTGATCTTAGTGCCTCTGCTACTGGTGTTCTGTTCAGGGAGACTTCTCCTGTTCAAGGCTATATCTCAAGTTCTTTTTTAGCAGGTTCAGTGTATCTTATTCTGTGTTGAGGTCTTTGGAGTTGAATTTTGTGCAGGGTGATACATATAGATTTATTTGTATTCTTCTATATGCAGCAAAGCAGTTTAATCAGCACCATTTGTTGGAGATGCTGTCTTTTTTTCAATGTGTATTTCTAGATTCTTTATCAAAAAATTGGATATCCATATGTGTGTTGATTTATGTCTGTCTTTAATAGGATTCCATTGATCAACATGTCTGCTTTTTTTATACCAATACCATGCTGCTTTTGTTATTATAGTTCTGTGATACTACTTGAAATCAAGCATTCTTTAGGTGAGACCTCCAGCAACTCTTTTATTGTTCATGATTGGTTTAGCTATGCTGAGGTTTGTTGTTATTGTTGTGTTTGGTTTTCCATATGAAGTTGAGAATTGTTCTTTCCAGATCCAAAAAAAACTGTGTTAGAATTCTATTGGTATTGCATTAAATCTGAAGATTGTTTTTGGTAAGATGACCATTTTTACTGTTAATCCTACTGACCCATGCATGTGAGCGATCTTTCCAACTTCTGATATATTTTTCAATTTCTTTCTTCAAAGACTTCAAGATTTTATCATGCAAGTCTTTTGCTTGGTTGGTTATATTTACCCCAAGATATTTTATATTATTTTAGGCTATTGGGAAAAAGTGCTGTTTCCATGATTTCTTTCTCAGTGCCTTTTTCATTTGTATATAAGAGGTCTACTGAATTTTAAAAGTTAATTTTTGTACCCCACTACTTTGCTGAAAGTATTTATCAACTGTGGAAGTCCCCCATGATATCATCTGCAAATAATGATACTTTAACTTACTTATTCCTTTCCACTTTGTATTCCTTTGATCTCCTTTAGTTGTCTTATTGCTCTAGCTAGAATTTCAAGGACTATATTGAATAAATATGAAGAGAATGGACAACCTTGTCTTGTTCCTGATTTTTGAAGAATTGCTCAAGTAGAAGTTTCTAGTTTATTTGAAAACTCAATTGTGCTATGTGAATATGTTTTTTGTTTTGTTCACAAGTGTGAGATGTGGGGATGTTTTTCTCCTGTGAAATACATCCCCTGAGGAAAACAGCCCCCAGGAGAGGGTGCATATATTGGTCAGCTGAAAGCTACCTCATGCAAAAGGAGTGGTTTTTGTGAGTTGCAGAACATCTTTGTGTGGACTTTGAGAAGGGTTAAATAGAAGCCCACAGAAAGTGAAACAAACTTTCTACATCTCTACATTTTTGCATTACCTCACTTTGCAAAGGTTCCATTCTTGGCTGGTCTGCAGAGAGAAACGCTATAGAGAACTGTTGGTGCTGCTTTAGTGGAGTTTCATTGGTTCAGTGGACTACTGCCATTTGGGCATCTACTGAATCATTCTGCTTCTGCTGATGTGTCTTGCTGCTGCTTCTTTGCTAGACTGCTGGTATACTGATGACTGAGTTTGCTAATTCCCAAAGAACCCACTGACGCTTACCAGCAGGAAGTAGATAAAAGAGGTCTACAGCCCCTTTCCCAACTAATCTTTCCTGTGTAAGGTGGAAATGGGGAGTGGAAGGAAAGTAAAGGTGTTTAAGAACATTAAATAAAGCAGGTGTTTTTTAAAAAATCTAAGCTGACAGATTGCTTTGAGTTTCTATCACCTTAAATTGATGTTGGCTATAACACCGCTGTAAATTGCCTTTATTGTGTTTAGGTATGCCCCTTTTGTCCCTACTCTTTCCAAGAATTTTAGGATGAAGGAGTTTTGGATTTTGGTCTCTTCATCATCTAATGAGCTGATCACGTTTTTTTTTTCCTTTCAGTTTGTTTATATGGTGGATTACGTTTATTGATTTTTATATATTGAACCATTCCTGCGTCTTTGAGATGAAGTATACTTTATCATGGAAGATATTTTTGATGTGTTCTTGGATTCAGTTTGCAAATATTTGATTGAGTATTTTTCATCTGTGTGCATAATGGAAATTTGTCTGTAATTCTCTTTCTTTGCTGTGTCTTCATGTGGTTAGGATATCAAGGTAACTGTGGCTCACAAAAATGAATTGGACAATGGTCCTGTTGTGGGGGCCCACTTAGATCCAACATAACTCAAACACCAGGTCAATGCCGGTAACAAAAAATTTGTTGTAATCAAGCCACTACTGATCAAACAGGACTGAAGAACAAACTTGGGAGCTGAACTGAGACCCTGAAGGCACATTGTTCAGGATATTTGAGGGATGAAATCATAAACTGAGGGGGAGCAGGATGGGCTGTAGCTTTGTCCAATCATATTTTGACATAAGAGGTTGAGCAAGGAGTTCTTTGGTTTTTTTTTCCAAAGAACTCAAAGCCATTTATTCACCGCAAGCATCACTTTACATCAGGTACAGTGTTTATCAGTGAGCACAAATTAGCAAATAAGAGCTCAGCCAGTGTGTGACAGATGAAAGCCTGAGCCCCAAACCCTCTTCTACCAAAGGACATTATTTCTCCCAGAAAAGGGGAATGTGGACATTTGTTCTCTAATTTGTGGCATTGACCGTGATACTATCCATATAAGAGAAGTGTTAAAAATTGAACTTGATTGCTTTCCGAACCCTTCTTACTAAAGGAAGAAATTGTTCCTGAGTTTTCTAGGATGTGAGCTAACACTAAGATAGACAGACTAACTGAACATTTATCTTACTACATAGGATATTGACCATGGGCAACACTGTCCTTCCAACATCGTTAAAGACAGTCCTATAATCCCTGTGAGGGCTGTGTGTACCCTGAAGTATTCTCATCCATAGTTAGAAACTGTACCCTAGACATAGCCAGGTATCTTTGTAATTTATTTTATTTATCATTGTTAGGGAATCTGAGTCAAAGAATGTAGAAGGATTCACTTGGAATCACAGATATTCAAAATAGAGATGTGGACATTCAACATGGGCTCTTGAGCTAGTACAGTACTATCCCAGGTGAAGAAACAGACATGGACTATGTGCATTTTGTGAATGCATGCACTGGATGCTAATAGAGCCATGGCCACAATTTGTTTTCAATTGTTATTTTTGCCCATACTTGACACCTAACTGTATGGGTGCACAACATCTGCATATATTAAGTTTCAGTTTTATGATCACACCTCGTGATTAAATAATCATCAGATATTTATAATGTTGTTGATGATACCTGTAGCAGTTTGGGGAAATGGCTAGGATATTTAGTATTGATTTTTTTAATTTATTTTTTTATTCATTACAATTTTTTCATTTTGTATCCCAGTTATAGCCCCCTCCCTCATTCCCTGCCAATCCTGCCCTCCCTCCCTCTTCTCCTCCCATGCCCCTCCCCCAGTCCACTGAGAGGGGAAGTCCTCCTTCCCTTCCATCTAACCCTAGCCTATTAGGTCTCATCAGGACTGGATGCATTGTCCTCCTCTGTGGCCTGGTAAGGCTGCTTCCCCATCAAAGAGCCATCCACTGAGTTCATGCCAGAGTAGTCCCTGTTCCCCTTACTAGAAAACCCACTAGGAAACTGAGCTGCCATGGACTACATCTGTGCAGGGGTTCTAGGTTATTTCCATGAATGGTCCTTGATTGGAGTATCAGTCTCAGAAAAGACCCCTGGACCCAGAATTTTTGGTTCTGTGAGCAAAGGCATTTTTATCAATCAGGATAGGAGTATGTTCATGAACTTAGTTGACCCTGAAATAAGGATGGAGAAATCCTTAAAATAGTTGAACTCAGACAATTGTCTCTTACAAGTTGTCCTTGAGATGTCTGGACTCAGACAACTGTTTCCCTACAATAGAAGTTGTTCATCTATTGGTCCTAGGGCTGGGGACCTTAACTTTATTTTCTCCCTATTATTAAATAAAGTCTGAAAATGAAATGGTAATACTTAGAATAACTTTCTATTGCTTGTTTCCAACAATTCTTCTGTTTCTATTTTGTGAAATAATTTGAGGAATATTGGTGTTAGTTCTTCTTTGAAATTCTGGAAGAATTCTGTGCTAAAACTATCTGGCACTGATTTTTTTTTTGATTGGGAGATTTTAAATGACTGTTTCTATTTCACTAAGAATTACATCTATTTAAATTGCTTATCTGACCTTGATTTAACTTTGGTAGTGAATCTATTGAGAAAACTATCTATTCCTTTTAGATTTTCCAATTTGGTGAAACACTGGTTTTTAAAGTATGTCCTCTTCTCTGGACTTTCTCTGTGGCTCTTGTTATGTCCCCCTTTCATTTTTGATTTTGTGAGTTTGGATAATCTCTCTGTGTCTTTTAGATAATTTGGATAATGGTTTGTCAAGCTTATTGATTTTCTCAAAGAAGTAATTCTTGGTTTCATTGATTCTTTGTATTGTTCTCTTTGTTTCTATTTTGTTGATTTCAGCCATGACTTTATTTCTTGCCATCTAGTCCTTTTGTGTGTGATTTCTTCCTTTTGTTCTATAGCTTTCAGGTGTTCTGTTAAGTTGCTAATATGAAATCTTTCTAAGTTTTTGTTGTTGTTGTTGTTTTTAGGCACTTGGTATTATGAACTTGCCTTTTAGAGCTGTTTTCATTTTATTACATAAGTTTGTGTATATGCTGTGTATTCGTTTTTATTAAATTTTAAAAGGTCTTTAATTTCATTTTTTATTTCTGTCTTGACCCACTTTTTATTCGGTAGAGAGTTGCTCAGTTTCTATGAGTTTGTAGGCTTTCTGTTGTTTTAGTAATTGTTGATAACCAACTTTAATTAGTTGTGATCTGGTAGGACGCAGGGAGTTATTTCAATTTTTTAAAATATTTTTTCACAGACACTCTGCTTTACTATTATTTTTATATAATTTTTATTTATTACAATTTATTTACTTTGTATCCCAGCTGTAGCCCCATCCTCATCCCCTTCCAATGCCTCCCTCTCTCCATCCTTCATCTCCTCCCATGCCCCTTCCCTAGTCCACTGATAGTTGAGGATCTTCTCCCCTTCCATCTAACCCTAACCTAGAGACTTACTTTGTGTCTAAGTATGTGTTCAATTTTAGAAAAGGTTTCATGTGGTGGAGAGAAGAATGTATATTCCTTTGTGTTTGAGTAAGGTCCATTTGGTTTATGTCTATTAGCTCCAGAAATTCTGTTTAGTTTTGTCTGAATCACCTGTCTATTGGTGAAAGCATGTTTTGTTTTGTTTTCTGTAATTTTTATGATCTGTTGGCTATGGATGATAGGGAGCCAGTTCTGTGTCCCCAAAGTCAACCATTTTTGTCACAGAGTCTATCTTGATTTATGAGTCAGAATTCTTCATAACAAAAGCCAGGATGAAATCCATTTGAAAACATGAAACTAAGTTACTGAAAATTACTATTGTAGATCCAGTCCGTGATAACACATAACAAAGGGAATAAGATAGGGTTTGTTCTGGTGTCAAATAGGACTATGAAACTTCATGAAAATGTTACCACACTAGAATACAATATTTAGAGTAACCTGAGTTTGTTCTCCCAAGTCACAGTCACAGTCCTATTTGACACCAGAAAGCAGCGTTTTAAAGTTTCCCACTATTGATATGTGAGGGTCAGTATGTGGTTTAAGCTGGGGTAATGTTTCTTTTGCAAACTTGTGATTGGAGCATAGATTGTAAGCATTAAAATGTCATATGGTGAATTTTTTTACTAGTATGCAGTATCTTTCCCTATCTCTTCTGATTAGTTTTGGTTTGAAGTCTATTTTGTTAGGTATTAAAATGGCTACACCAGCTTGTTTTGTAGGTCCATTTTCTTGGAATATCTCTTTCCAACCCTATACCCTGAGGTAATGTCTCTCCTTAATGTTCAGGTGTCTTTCTTGGATGCAGCAGAAAGATGGAGCCTGTTTTCACATTCATTAGTCTGTATCCTTTTATTGGAGAATTGACAAAATGATATAGAGATATCAGTGACCAATGACTGTGGATTCCTGATATTGGTGGTGGTGGTTGTAGTGGTGGTGGTTTTGTGTGTGTGTACACGTGCATGCATGCATACATGCTTCCTTTTTTGATATTGCTATTCTGAGGTTATTTATTCCTTGTGATTTCCTGAGTGTAATTAACAACTTTAGGTTGGCGTTTTCCTTCTAGACCTCCTGCAGGGCTGGATTTGTTGATAAATATTGTTTAAATTTGGCTTTATGGAATATCTTCTTTTATTCTTCTGTGGTGTTTGAAAGTTTTGCTGGTATAAAGTAGTCTAAGCTCACATCTGTGGGCTCTTGGAGTCTGCAGCACATTTGTACAGGCCTTCTGGCTTTTAGAGTCTACACTGAGAATTCAAATGCAATTCTAACCAGTCTGCCTTTATATCTTATTTGCTCTTTTTCTCTTGTAGCCTTTAATATTCTTTCTTTGTTTTGAACATTTAGTGCTTTGATTATTTGTGATGAAGAAGGAACTTTCTTTTCTGGATCAATCTATTTGACGTTGTGTGCTTTTTGTATTTTTATAAGCATCTCCTTCTTTAGGTTAGGAAATTTCTCTTCTAACTTTGTTGAAATTTTTCTGATTCTTTGACCTGTGTTTCTTCTCCTTCCTCTATTTTTATTATATTTAGATTTGTGTTTTCATACAGCCACAGATTCCCTGGCTGTTTTGTGCCAGGAGTGTTTCTAGACTTAACATTTTCTTTGACTGATGTATTTGTTTCTGCCATCGTATCTTCAACTCTTGAAATTCTTTTTTCTCCCATATCTTGTATTCTGTTAGTGGAACTTGCCTATGTAGTACTTTTTAGCATTCCCCCAATTTTTATTTCTAGAATTCCCTTACTTTTGGCTTTCTTTATTGATTCTATTTCTGTTTGCATGTCTTGAATAGTTTTATTCATTCCCCCCCCCCCCGTGTGTGTGTGTTTGTGCTTTCTTTAAGGGATTTATTTATTTCCTCTTTAATGACCTCTATCAGCTTTCATACAGGTGGTTTCAGGTATTTTTCTTGTGCTTCAGCTATGCTGGAATATTCAGGGCTGCTATGGTAGGATTTCTGGACTCTAGTGGGGACATACTGTTATTCAGTTTGTTTGTTTTTTTATAAATTTATTTATTTTTATATCAATCACAGGTTAGGTTTTTTGCATCCCATACGTAGCTCCCTCCCTCATTCCCTCCTATCCTCCCCAACCCTCCCTCATCTCCTCCCCAACCCCTCCAAGTCCACCAACGGAGGGAGGATCTCCTCCCCTTCCATCTGATCATCTTGTCTCCTCAGGACTGGCTGCAATGTCCTCCCCTGGGATCTAGCCAGGCTGTTACTCCCTGTCGTGTATGGGGGAGGGTCAAAGAGCCAGCCATCAAGTTCAAGACTGAAACAGTCCCTGTTTCCCTTACTAGGGTCTTCAGTTCGACAATGAGTTATCATGGGCCACATCTGAGCAGGGGTTCTAGGCCATATCCATATATGGTCCTTGGTTGGAGAAACTGTCTCATATAAGACCCTTGTGCCCTGCTCAGTTTGATCTTTGTGGAGCTCTTGTTCTCCCCAAGCTTCTAGACATCTGGATTGGGAAGATTATAGGTCAAGGTGCTGATATCTGGTTTTGACTTGTTGGATGGTTATTTTGTTCCTTGGTTTCTGTTTCCTGTCTAGATTTTAGAAGAGTGCAGTGGCTGTATGTTTCCTAACAGGAATTTGTGTGTGTGTGTGTGTGTGTGCGTGTGTATGTGTGTGTGTGTGTGTGTGTGTGTGTGTGCGTGCCCCTTGTAAGTGGGGCCCCTGGGGATTCCAGGTAAATGTGTTTCTGTGTACTGGAAGCTGACACTTAATAATGAAGATAGGTTATGGGTCTGAAATCAGATCACAGGAGGGAGGAGATCCGAGTGTGTCTCAAGGATCTGTCTATTAGTTTCCTTGGAATGAAGATAAACAGGAAGAGAGGTAACCTCAGAAGGTCTGCTGCAGAGCCAGACACTGGGCACTTGGAACAGGAGGAACAGAAGATCAGAGGAAGGTCTACAGTTTGCCTACCTGCTTCCCTGGAAGAAGAGACCTGGGAGTTAGCATGAGGTTTCTGGTGGAGTTGGGGCCTTTTGGGGGAGGGAGACTAGGAGAGGAAAATCTGTGAGGACCACAGGAGATATGGGCAGGGCAGAGGGAAGGAAGCCTGCAACAAGAGATCTGTAACAGAGCAAGGGATGAAACGGAAAGATTGGATTTGGAGGAGAGGATGGAGCCTTGAAGGTCTTCAGTTAGGCCACCTGTTTCCCTGGTCTACTCAGGTAGTTTCAGCTTTTTAAATCTGTTTTTGTTGTTGTTACTGTTGTTGCTGTTGGGTTTTGTTTTATTTTGTTCATTTGTTTGTTTTTGTACTGCTGTATTTTATACTTACAAGGTACTTGCTAACCCCCCCACAGATAGCTTCCAGGGAAAGTTGAAAAGACAATGCTGCCTTACAAAATGACCAGAATGATATTAAAAATTATCATGGTGTTATTTAATCTTGTGCCAAGAAAAGAGATATGTGGGAAATTTGCCTCACTTATATATGGTTTGTTTCCTACAGCTACACATAAGGCACACAAGCTTGGTATAGTCCTGTAATTGAGTATAGAATAGGTTGGGAAGTGGGAAAGTGGAGAATTTGTCACACTACAGTGATAATCAATAAGGAATGTTGAAATACTGACAGGAAGTTTGAATATACCTACCTTCAACAGAAAAGCAAAGTAAGAGAAAATAAATGCTGACAATAAAGCAGTCTTTTGTTTTCCCAATACGGATTAACAGGTAACCCTTATTTAGATTTCACTGAAAAAAAATGATGAGATTTGAAGACATTTTCAAATATGTTCCATTAAATGAATGTGTTTTAATCATCTATTCAAAATGTAATAATCTCCACGTTCTAATAGTTGTCTATTTTAAATAACTTAAATTACAAATTTATGCTGGGGATGTGACATGAACCTGTAACCACAGCACTCGAAAGGCTGATGTAGGAACACGGCCAGGAGTTCCATCTCACATACATAATGAATTCTAGATTATCCCTGACTCTGGTGAGACTGTATCCTGAAATTTGTGAAGGAGAATGAAGAGGAGGAGAATAAATAGTATGAGAAGGAGGAAGAGAAGAATACTTTAAATATCATGATATCGAGTATAATCTTCTTGGGATAAAACCTTCCATCTGCTTAAGGAGCAAGATGGTCTAAAGAGAGGAGAAACATTCCTGCAAGATGGTCTGAAGAGAGGAGAAGCACTCCATCCTGCAGGTGGAAAACAACACAAAGCTTCCAGGTATCCTGAAACCAACCAGTCATTAGGCTCTTCCTCCCTAGCTTACTATAAACAGTAACAAATGCTGAGAGACCCCCTCAGACAAGACAAGCTTCGGAGAAGAGGCTCAAACCATCCAAACCACCTGGAAGAAGCAGAGACCAGCTGAGCTGTAGGGCCGTGGCTCAGACCTCTGAGGTGTCTAAAAGAGAAACGTTCCAGTCTGTTACATGTGGTGCACTGAACTCCATCTTTGCACCTTCATGAGCCATCCCATTTTGGAGTTGACACTTGTGGATGTTGCTGTCTTTAAATCATTTCTGCTCCTGTAGTATTCTCACCCATATTCTTGCACGTAACCCCAATAGACTTACTGGTTCACCAAGTTGAACTTTTATGGCATCTTGACTTTGGTCTGTCATCAACACCTTATCTAGAGTGAGTAGATATTTTTTCATGTCTCCTCAGAAATAAGGTCACACAGCACATAGTAGGATAAAGCATTTATCCATTTGATATTGTGTATAGAGTTACTATCACCTGAAAGCAAGAATCACTTT
Source organism: Pachyuromys duprasi (assembly GCA_028658305.1). NCBI lineage: Eukaryota > Metazoa > Chordata > Mammalia > Rodentia > Muridae > Pachyuromys > Pachyuromys duprasi. The sequence continues at coordinate 26,139,952 of CM053763.1, forward strand.
TATTATTTATTCAGTGTTTAGTTTCTGACACACCTAGTAAAAGAACTGATCTTAGCCCAGGAAAGAGAAAACTCATACATTTCCATTGGTAATGAAGGTTAAGATTCATTTTCAAACCAATTTTCTCAAGACCCAAACATTATTTAAAAATTGCTACAATTTATTGAGTCATATTGAAGAGGGAAGGGTCTAAAGGAAAGGTCAAAGAATAGAGTCTTCTAAATCATGTAGGACCCAGAAGCCAATGCCACTTTTCCAATTGTTTGGTGACTTACCTACTAACTCAATGTTTTGGTCTGAAAGGTGAACAGAATGAGCGTTAGAGCTAGAAAAATTATATGAAGAGCAATTTTAAATTAAATTGGAAAAGGAACCAGTCATAAAATAAATTAACTAGTGAAAGTGTTTCTTCCCTTGTTAAAGATTTATATCATTAAGACAATTATTTTAATTCATTATCCCATCTATCTCTTAATGACTACAAAGACTTCTTACAGTTCTTTGATAATCTTATTGCCAAAGCATTGTTTCCTATTATACTGCTCTTATTTGGTGGCAGATGTTTCATTTCTTCCATTCCAGGGTAGAAATGTCAATATGTATATTTAATTTCTCTCTAGGCATCTATGGATTTTACCTAAGTAAACTCAACCTTTATGATTATTGTAATTAACTCCCCTTTAAAGGACTTCATTGAGAATATGACTTCAGCTTTGTTAAGAAATGATCATTGGCTGTTGCTCAGGAACACAGCACAATTTCAAGCTTGCTGAATTGCACATACATAATCATCGTGTGTTAAAGCCCTTTAATGGCATGCAGTCAAGTCACTATGCAAATATGAAGTACAGAAGTTCAGATTTGTTTTAAAAAGATCTTTTTCTTTGTAAAAATTAAACAGATTGGTAGGATTTGTCCCGCCATTTATACTACATGTCACCAAATACCTTTTTAAAAACTATTTCATAATTACATGTTTTCGTCTTTGAAGTTTTATAGAGTATGACTGACTATGCCCAGAGAGTTTAGCAGCAGAGTAAGGCAGAGCTACGAAAGAGACAGCTAGAATGCTAAAACTTTAAATTCATTTTAAATAGGTGTATAAGTGGTATCTTGTAAACATGGAATGAATTACGCATTCTGGTAGAAATACTAGTGACAGCTCAGGAACTGTGCTTTTAACTGATCTTTAGCCTAGCCATAGAAACACTAGACAAAACTGAGATGACAATCTTGTTATTTGCTCCACCTCTGTCACACTTAATGGTTTGGTTGGTGTGTCCTAGACGCTTTCAGTGCATCGGCCAACAGTTCACATATCCGTCCTCTGAAAGACTGTCATGGACATGGATGATTACAGCTTTGCTGCCCTCAGTTGCCTCACTAACAATGGCCAGTCATTAATTGGATGGCGTACAAAAGCCTTTGTCTCTAGGTCAAGCAATTTCTGTAGAACAACTGTCATTTCTCATTGCATCATGCTGGCTTTAGACTGTCCTATAAATCATCTCCTACTAAAACTCCTCTATTCTCTTTTCTCTATGGTCTTCCTCAATTAGATTGTACTATGACAGTGACATAGCCCTGATGTGTGGAACAAAGTCAAGAAACAGTTTCTGGTGCCTGAACGTGAACTAGAGTCTTGTTAGAGCAGGTTACACACTGCAGAACTAAATGAGGCAATGCATCGCCTCAGGAGCATGTTCCTGTGAGACAAAATCACATGCCCTGCAAGAACCAGAATGCCCCTCTGAGAAGCCTTGTAGGAACGTGGGGAAGTGTTAGCTCCTAGTAAGAGAACACAATACAAGAACTGCTCTGGCAGAAGGCTGGGGGGTTGAAGGGATCAAAGTTGCAGTGGATCAGGTAGCTAGAACGCTTGCTTATGCAAGTTCTGTAAACACAATTGATTGTGTTTCTCTGCAGGACCTGGAGACATTTCCCTCACTTAGTTGACCCAGCTTCAGTTCTGCCAGAGAGAAAGGTGGCAGCAGATCTTAAAGGCAGCAGGCCTTGCCTGGTGGGTAGATAGTCCCAGAATACATTTCAAAGAGGAATTTGACAAGTGCCACCAGACAGGTCCCCTAAAAGCAATGTGGGTCAGATTTCTTTTAAAAAGTATATGAAAAATAAAGAGAAAAGATCAGGAGGAATTTAAATACTTTCAAGAAAATCAGGAGAGTTAAATAACTCAACATTGAGCAATATCTTCTCCTCTTTAGAGAGCAATAATTGACATTGACCCAATCTGGAGAGTATTATATTGGGGCTGAGTATTGACCCAATATAGAGAGTTTTGTGTTGGGGCCAAAGCAGTACCAACATCTCACAGCTCTTTCTTGATCCAGCCCTCTCAGAATGGGAGAGCAGGAACGTGGCATGTAAGCATAAGACCCTGAAAGCAGCACAGAGCAAAGCCTCTGCATTACCATGGAAGCACAGACCAAGCAGGAAGTCAAGCATTTCAAATGGAGCAGAGGTTATAACAAGAACAGTTACAGGCAGTCACAGCCTTGAGGATCAGTGCTTTTGTCACTGGGTCACAGAAAGGGAATCTGGAATCAGTGACACATGGTGTGCTAGGAAGGAACATAATGTTGGCCCCGGAGAAAGGTACTCTGTAGGCACGAAAAATGTAGTCCCCTCCTAACATCTGTCACCTTTGCTGATGCCCAAAATGTGGTTACTGTTGCTTTTTTCAGGGTGTATTTTAGACTCTCGTTTTCAGCAAGATCTCACACACACATCGCCCATCAATCCTTCTGCAACATTTGCTGAGACATATGGGTAGAGCAGTGAGCAGCAGCATATCATTGGCGAAGAGAGAAAAAAGCAGAGCCAAGATCAGTTCTCATCAGCTAACCCAGAGCTCCCCTGGGATGGAGTCATAGGAGCAAAGAAGTTTGCAAAACAGAGGAAACACAAAACTCTTGAAGTAGACTCTGGCCAACTGCTGCCATCTCTTGTGTTTAAACATGAAATCAACCAGCAGAAAACAAAACATTCTTCACTGAGCACATCCCAGCATCTCTACCCTGACACCACTTATTGTTCACATGCATTTTGCTCTCATCAGATCTTTCTTGTTAATCATTTCTATTTCAACACACTGGGCCAGCTATTCTATAAGGGCACCAAGAAAGAAAGACTTCTCTTTATGAGATACAGATTTATCATCTAAAAGAATAAGAGTCTTTTTTAATCAGCTCTCTTCTAATCTGGCCTTTACCTTTCTCCACTCACAAATATCAGCATAATAGGATCATAAATGGCAGGGCAGAAAGCCCTGCATACGTACAGCATCTCAGGGTGGTCAGTGATTAATAACATCTCCTCTCAAACCTTATTTTTTTTCTCTTTCATAAATACATCTGCATAACCATTGTCTTGGATAAAGGCCAAAGCTTTTATCCTTGAATGTCCTTTGGCATAGCTGACCAGACACAGATTCTTCTGTTACAGAGATGGGACTAGTGCCAAAACAGTTACAAATATCCATCACATCTTATAGAATGCACTTACTTCATGGCCTTATTTTCCGAAATAATGACATGGCCCAGAGGAGCTCAAAATTAAGCCATTTTCTTCTCTCTGGTAGGAAAGACTGCATAACCAAGAAAGAGGAAGAGGAAGGGCAGAGAAACAGCAGCAGCCTTTACTGCCCTTTAGTTCAAATCAAATACCCAGAAAAGTAAATGCTGTTTAATGCAAAGCCTCAGCCATGAGAAAGTGAAATTCAAAGGAATTCAAAGGAATTTAAGCAGCGAGGATACAAAGTGAATAAATTGTAATAAAATAAATAAATAAACTATTAGAAAAAGAATACTAAGGATAGACAATAAAATATACCAGCTATCAGAAAGAAAGGAAGAAAGAAAGGAAGGAAGGAAGGAAGGAAGGAAGGAAGGAAGGAAGAAAGAAAGAAAGAAAGAAAGAAAGAAAGAAAGAAAGAAAGAAAGAAAGAAAGAAAGAAAGAAAGACTAAAACCCAAATCTAGAAGGTTAAGTCTGTTCTGAAGCTAGCAATATGTCATGAGACTTAGGTTGGTTTATCCTTGGTTGCTTTGGTTTAATGAAACAGACAAAGCCAAGAAGCCTCCTAACTAGAAGGTTGGATCAAGGCTCCAGATAGACGTGGTGTATTGAAGATCAGTGTCTTCTATAAATAACAGTAATCACCTTTGTTGTTGTTGATGATTTTATTATTTTTTTACTATTTTATTTTATTAATATATTTTTTCTTCTTTTCATCCTAAAGGTCCTTTTTGTTTATGTATTAGGTTTCCAGTTGAACATTTTAATGGAGTTTTGAAGCAAGTGTTTCTTATGACTTCTTTCGAGTTCTTTCCCTTCTGCTTGATTGTTTTGTCCAATCCTGTTGTGTTGGGTTTTTCTTGTTATATTTTGTATTATTACATTGTATTTTATTAATTTCCCTTAGAAGCATATTTGTTTTCCAGTGAGAGATAGAGAGAGGATAGATCTGGATGGGAGGGAAGAAAATTGTAGGAGTACTGAGAGGGAAAACCATAATCAGGGTGTGTCATCTGAGGTAAAAAAAAAATCTGTTTTCTATAAAAGAGGAGAGAGAGACAACCCTTGGGAATTTAACTAATTAGTGGTTAGCAAGGACTCACAATGTGAGATAACGGGCTTCTAAAGACTTTCGGTTCATTTTCTGCTGGCGTCCACTGCTGGGCAAGTAGCCTGCCCTTCAGAGTACTTTGTTCCCCCAGTGAGGCTTCCTTGGAGGAAACCAAATTTACATTTGTAACAATCGATATTGCTTCTGAGTTAGGGGTGGGGCATGTGTCCACTTCCAAGTCAAGGCCTACGGTCCAGTCTAGTACAGATCATTGCAGGCCCCATACAGGCCACCTCTGTCTCTGTGAGTTTTTATGTCCATCAATCCTGCTTTTTTAGAGTTCCTTGTTATCATGGGATCCTACATACCATCTGGCTCTTAAAATCTTTCTTTTTCCTCTTCCATGGGGTTCCCTGAGCCCTGAGGGGAGGTGTTTTATGGAGACCTCATTTAGGGCAATGTGTTCCAAGGTGTCTCACTGCGTGATGTTGGCTGTGGATCTTTGTATTGTTTTCCTCATATGCTGCAGGTGGAAGCGTTTCTGATGGAGAGACACTGATTGATGAGTATAGCAAAATGTCGTTAGGAATCCTTTTATTGCTGTGTATTTTTGTTTAAAACAGGAGTATTTTTGCACAGCCACTATGAAAATGAGAGTCACAGTTCCTCAGAGAGAAGGGAATTGATCCATCTCCAGATCCAGCTATGCCATTCCTGAGCATATACCCAAGGGATGTTTTGTCCTACTACAGAGATACTTTTTCAACCATGTTCATTGCTGCTCTACTAATAATAGCCAAAAACTGGACACAACTTAGCATAACCTTTTGTAACCTCAGGTTTTCCTTCCATGTCCCAGCTCCCAAAATAATGACTGTGAGACTTTATATTTATTAATAAATTTCTACTCCTAAGTGTAGATATTGTTTTTAAAATTCTTTTTGATCTTTTTTTCTCCCCACTCCAACCCCTTCCAACACCAGGTTGGAGAAAAAAAGGGTTAGTGGGAGAGGGACACAGTTCTTTTAGATGCTTCCTGCTGGTTAGGGTCATCGAGTTCTTTGGAGCACTCCAACCTTTGTCCAACTTCTTGTTTCACAACAGCAACCATGAACAGTAAGAAAAGCAGAAGCAGCCTTGTTATTTCTCGGAGCTCCACTCTCTGGGATCTGGCATTTATTCTCTCTCCAGAGTCCTCAGATTTAAACTATCTGCAGCTGGCAAAGAGCTCCTCTCAGAGCCCTAATGAGGCAAGTAGTCTGCTGCTGTGGACCATCTGAATGAGTCCCATATCCCATACCTGGGACCAAAATAAAAACATGTTTATATCAACAACACATAAGCTTAGGCTTGTTCCCCACTGTTCATAACTTATTTTATCCATTTTTTCTAGTCTGCGTGTACCACATGGATGGTTACCTCTCCTCAGTTGTATGCATCCATTCTCCTCAGAATCCTGGATGAATCTCTCACCTCTCTATATCCCAAAGTTAATTTCTCTCTCTGCCAGAACTCCCACCTCCTATTTCCTACCTCAGCTAATAGGCCATTTGCTTTTTTGACAGGTAATGCTTACATTCAGTATACAAGGGATTCTTTCTACAACCTAGGTGCCCCTCAACAGAAGAAGAATGGGTAAAGAAAATGTGGTACATTTACACAATGGAGTATTACTCAGCTGTTAACAAAAATTACAAAATAAAATTTTGCAGGTAAATTGACAGAGAGAAAAAAAACATGCTGAGTTAGGTACCCCAAACAAAGACAGACAAATTTGCTATGTATTCACTTATATATTAATATTACATGTTAAGTCAGCGATAACCAAGGTAAAATCTGTAGAACTATAGATAGTACAGAGTAAAGGATTAGAAGTAACAGATAGATCTCCCACCCTAGAAAAGGAAATAGAGTAGATAATTATGGATGGATGGGGGAGGTGGAAAGGGAGGATCAAGAGGGTTGGGGAAAGGAAGAGAGGGTTAATGGAAGGAATATGGGGAGAGACAGCTTAAATTAAGGAGCATTAAAGGAACAATATGAAAGCCTCATGCAGCAGAAACTTCCTAAAATATATACATACATGAAGGCAATCTCAATGAAATCACCAAATAATGAGGGAGACAGAATCCAAACTGGTTATCTCTTATTATCAAAGCTTCCAGTATGAGGACTAGGTTACATCTTATTGAGTTGTTGGCCACAGGTATAGTGGAAGTTTTGGTTGTATTATGTGAATATGTTTTTGTTGTAGCTCCAAGTGGGAGATGCAGCCTCATGAGAGTGCGCATGATCCTTGCCAATAGGAAACTGTCTCACGCAGGGGTTGAGGGGTGGTTTTGGCCAGCTGAATAACATCGTTGGGTAGACTTTTAAAATGTATAAATAGGAGCCAGAGACAGAGAGATGCTTTGCACTGCATTGCTTTGCATCCATTTGTTTTGCTCCTAGAGAGAAAAGCTCCGGTGAACTGTTTGTGCTGCTTCTGCTGAATCCTGCTGCTGCTGGTGATGGACCTTGTTGCTGCTTTTGCTATTGTTGGAATGCTGGTTGGCTGTTTGAGTGGACTGCCTGTATACTGACGACGAAGATTTAAACCCTTCTAAAAAGGTCCACACTCCATGTTTTGATTACTATTCTTTCTCTCCTATCTAGTGTTGAGGTGTTAGAATGGATTGAGGTGGAGAAGAAAAAAGAGACATAAGGAACTCCAAATAAAGTAGATTTTAATAAGACAAAGGCAAACGGGATGGACATCAAAAGAGGGAGACAACAGGGAACAGGACATGAACCTACCACAGAGGGCCTTGGAAAGACTCTACCCAGCAAGGTATCAAAGCAGATGCTGAGAATCATAGCCAAACTTTGGGCAGAGTGCAGGGAATCTTATGAAAGAAGGGGGAGATAGTAAGACCTGGAGGGGATAGGAGCTCCACAAGAAGAGCAACAGAACCAAAAAATCTGGGCACAGGGGTCTTTTCTGAGACTCATACTTCAACCAAGGACCATTTATGGAGATAACCTAGAACCCCTGCTCAGATGTAGCCCATGGCAGCTCAGTCTCCAAGCGGGTACCCTAGTAAGGGGAACAGGAGCTGTCTCTGACATGAACTCAATGGATGGTTCTTTGATCACCTGCCCCTGAGGAAGGAGCAGCCTTACCAGGCCACAGAGGAAGACAATGCAGGCAGTCCTGATGAGACCTGATAAGCTAGGGTCAGAGGGAAGGGAGGAGGACCTCCCCTATCAGTGGACTTGGAGAGGGGCATGGGAGGAGATGATAGAGGTGGCGTTGGGAGGGGACGAGGGAGGGGGCTACAGCTAGGATACAAAGTGAATACACTGTAATTAATAAAAAAATAATAAAATGTTTAAAAGTCAAACCCTACACAAAGGGGGCCCATGGACATCCCCAAACAACCTAGGCTGTTGCTCTTCACAAACTGACAGCAGGACTTTATTGCTGAAGACAACAGCCACACAGCTCATTAAACATGGAGAAGTTAAACTGGTGCTTACATAGAGCCTTTACTTCTGCA
>CM053763.1:26148574-26180820 GCA_028658305.1 Pachyuromys duprasi
TGAGTTCATGTCAGAGACAGTCCCTGTTCCCCTTACTAGGGTACCCACTTGGAGACTGAGCTGCCATGGGCTACATCTGTGCAGGGGTTCTAGGTTATCCCCATGCATGGTCCTTGGTTGGAGTATCAGTCTCAGAAAAGTCCCCTGTGTCCAGATTTGTTGGTTCTGTTTCTCTCCTTATGGAGCTCCTGTCCCCTTCAGGTCTTTCTATCTCCTCTTTCTCTCATAAGATTCCCTGCACTCTTCCTAAAGTTTGGTTATGAGCCTCAGCATCTGCTTTGATACACTGCTGGGTAGAGTCTTTCCCAGAGGTCCTCTGTGGTAGGCTCCTGTCCTGTTTCCTGTTTTCTCCTTCTTCCAATGTCCATCCCATTTGTCTTTCTGAGTGAGGATTGATCATCTTACCCAGGGTCCTCCTCCTTGCTTAGCTTCATTAGGTGTACAGATTTTACTATGTTTTTCCTATATTATATGTCTAATATCCACTTATAAGTGAGCGTATACCATGTGTGTCTTTCTGCTTCTGGGATACTTCACTCAGGATGATCTTTTCTAATCCTACCATTTGCCTGCAAATGTCATGATTTCTTTGTTTTTAATCACTGGGTAGTATTCCATTGTGTAATTGTACCACAATTTCTGTATCCATTCCTCAGTTGAGGGACATCTGGGTTGTTTCCAGGTTCTGGCTATTACAAATAAAACTGCAACAAATATGGTTGAGCAAATGTCCCTGTTGTGTACTTGACGTTTTTTGGATATATGCCTAGGAGTGGTATAGCTGGATCTTGAGGAAGTGCTATGCCCAGAATATATATATAAAAATACAGCCACTTCTTATTCAATGTTTGAGATGTGTGGAGAGATGGGCCATTGTATCCTTAATACATATTTTATTCACCATATGTGTTACCAAAAGAGCTGTTCATGACCCTAAGCGAAGTCAGAGAGCTGCAGTTCACATTCTCCCTCTATGAGGTTCATAGATATCTGAAAACTGTTTCTCTTAAACCTTTTATATTCTCTTATCAATGCTTCCATCCTGTCTCTTATTCCCCAAATACCAACTGTCTGATTTAAGAACCAATAATTAATAATCAATATGCTGATGGGAGGAGATAAGAAGACCCAAATAGAAAAGGAAACCCCTATACTTTATTATTGACAGTATTTGAGAACTAGTAGCTATTGACCTATTTTACACACAAGGTTTTTGGAGTGTTGCCATTGAACCCTGGAAAACTATGTTGTGACACAAGATTTCTTCTTAAAAAAAAATCTTAGGGCTTCTTGAGCTGATCTAGGTCCTTGATTGACACTGGTCTAGTTTCATTTCCACTGATAAGATAAAATGCATCAGCAAAAAGCCTTTTAGCAGTTCAAGGTTATGCTTCACAATTATAAGGAAATCAAGGCTCTGCTAACTTGAATTGCTTATCCCATCACATCTAGTCAAGGGCAAAGAAGAATGAACGCATGCTCAATTGTTTGCTCATGCTAAGCTTGATCTTTCCACTTATGTAGAATTCATTACCCCCTGAACAGAGAATGGCGTCCTCTGCAGGACTGTGTCCTCCCACATCAACTGATTAATCAGGACAACCCTGTTCATACCCACATCCACCGAGGAACAGAGGTGATAATCTCTTCCCAGGCGACTTAAGCCTGTATGAAATTGACAGCTAGAGTTGACCATCATACTGTTCCTACTTTTTCACTTTCAGTAGATGTCAATCACAAATATTTGAATGAATGAATAAATGTTTTAGTCTCTGAGAATCCAGAGTTGAAGTGGGATTTCCACACAAGTTCCTGAACTTCTGGGAAGACTCCTACTCTCATGTTCCTCCTTCCAGCAAGGATTTGGTTTGGATATATTTATTCATCTGTGAGCAATCTAGAATGTTCAAGTATATGCTGAGGTAGACACAAAGGTGAATAACCCTCAGATCCTTCCGGCAGGAGTTCGATGGTTCACAGTTCACAGCCTAATTGGGAGCAATGACACCTGCAGGCATGAGTAAGTACAATGCCTTTCCCGAAAAACTGTCCTGGGTATGTTTTAGGCACATGGACTTTGGCACAAGAAAATTCAGGTTTCAAAACTCAGCTAAACGCGTTACTAGTAACTTGAAAACAATCACTTATAAACTCTGAAATGATTCAGTTTTTCCATGTACAAAACTGATAAAACAGTACGCATTTTAGATATAAAGTTTAAATTATTAAATACAAATAAGCCATAATAAGCATTAAATACCCAATATGTTATACACCCATACGCTTTTATGCTTAAAAATTGTTTTGATTTGATTTCAGGACTCTGGCAATGGTAAGATTTAAAAGGCTGGAATTGTGGAACTAAAGGCTTTGGATTCCGCTGTTGAAATAATACTTTCACATCTCTGAGCTGTGTAGATAGTACATGCAAGAGCCGAGTCAACAACTACACAGCCCATGTTGCTCACAGTGCTCTGCTTTTCCTCACACAACTTTACTCCCAGACACTTTCAACACACTTCCCCCCTTTAAAATAATTCTCTTACCCAGGCAGTTTAGAAAATTAATTTTACTAAGTCCTAATATTTAACAAGAATGCCTGGAACTACATTTTCATAGTAAGAGATAATTAACTTGCTTTCATTTTCACATGACTGTCTTGTGACAGGTCAAATATCCGAAAACAAAACAAAACAAAAAAACAACAAAGTGTTAATTTCCATAAGTAGGTCAAACTATTATGTTGTTAGCTGAGTTTTCTTCCTCTGAGGAGCATTCCTCTCAGAATCAAAACCAACACTGTTATGACTAATACAAAGACTATCTATTTGTCTATTCCTGGCTTTCCCTGAATATGCATTAGCAAAACGTGTTTGTCAAAACCTGCTTCTAAGAGGATTTCAGCCTAAGATACAAAAAGATAGACTTAACCAGCCCAAAGGTAAAACAAATAAATTGTCAGTTTATATCTTATGAAGGGAGACTATCACTGTAGGAGCCAGTATGACACCAGGAGAAAAAGGCCCACAAAATCAGCTAAGCAGGGCTCCTAAGCTCAGAAGAGACTGAAGCAGTAATCGCAAAGTCTGCATGGGTCTGAGCTAGGTCCTCTGCATATATGTTATGGTTTCATAGCTTGGTGTTTTGTTTTTATTTTTGTGTGTGTGTGATTCCTAACAGTGGGGATGGGGTGTCTCTGAGTACTTTGCCTGCTACTTTTTCTCCTACTGCGTTGCCTCGTCCTGGCTTGTTTGTGCCTAGTCTTATTGTAACTTGCTATGCTGTGTTCACTTGACATCCCTGAGAGACCTGCTCTTTTCAGAAGGGAAACTGAGGAGGGGTGGATCCTGGGGAGAAGAGAGCTAGAAGGGAGAACTTGGAAAAATGGAGTAAGGGGAAACTGCATTTAAAATGTGATATATGAAAGAAGACTAAATAAAAATAAGGTAAATATTGATAGTAATAAAACAAGTTTATAAAATAATCTATGTTTAATGGGTTAAAATCTAAAAAAACAAAATTGTGGCCGTCACATCGGTTGAATATTACTGAGTTCTGGGCCTCAAATAAGATGAGGTATATGTTTTGAGGGTGTGAAAGAACAAGAAAGACAACAGAACTCAGATAGTGGCACAGTTCTTCGAGGTTGTGTATGCTCCCTTCTACATCAGAGACGAGAGACAATGGACAAGAGTCAGCCATAGAGTTCTGCGAGTTAAACAAGAGATGAGAAGTCACTGTCATAGAGTTGGCACCAACAAAACACTGCTCATTATTGCCTTTCTTTTTGTACCTTATTAAAAATTTACTCTAAATGACTAAGAGGAGATATATATATATATATATATGACTCCTAATGTGTTAGTTAGTAGTTTCTTCTCTAACAGTGATGAATTGTTTATTGAAAGTCACAGAATGACAAAGACAATCCGTCATTTAAAAACTTCCGAAGTTTTCAATTTTAATTCAATATTTCTCAATTGATTTCAAGCAAAATTTCAGAATGGATTCAAAGATACTAAAAGCAGGTCATGCGCCCCTAGGGGAAACCTACTACAATTAATTATTCTGCTAACTGGAGAACATATAAAACCGACTGAATGACTTATTATTGAAAGCATAAATTAGTGTGTCTCTCAACTCTTACCCGAAATGCTTCTTTTTGCAGAAGATGGTGACTATCCCAGAGACCCACAACTGGTCACGGTGCAGTGAATGAGAGACTTTAAAGTTCTCCACCCTAAAAAGGACATTTGTATCACATTCTCCCCCCCCCCCCCCAAGGCTCAAGAATCACTGCAGAAGAGGAGACAAAATATGTACAAGAGAAAGATACAATGGATAATCACAAAAAAACAGCATTTGATGGGCACAACAGAATAGTTTTACATATAACTCACAGTGGTTGTTGACAGCATGCATGAGTTACACAAGCTCAAAACACACCAAATGCCCACATGGAGAGGGGAGGTGGGCATGAAGTCCCATTCCTAGGTGAGGGGCTGTTAGTAATTGCTCTCAGAGAGAGTTGGTTTCCTTTACGCATGCGGCTTGTGGTAGGTTAGCCAAGCCCTAGTGGACGCTCACATACCCAAGAGTATATGAAGTCAATGGGGGAAAAACAAAAACAAGCAAACAACAAAAAAACCCACAGAATTGGTTGTGTAAGGAACTGGAGGCTGATCTGGAGAAATTGAGGAGAGGAAGTGAATGTTATAAAAATACAGTATAGGAAAGTCTAAAAAAATTAATAAAAATACATTTAAAAAAAGGGGGGGGGAAGCAGTCTTATGAGAAAACCATCAGTCATTTTTCTCTTTCTAAATGAATAATACCACTTAACTCATGTTCTGTCGACAGTCTGAAAAGACAGAGGACACGTCTGTGAGTTTTGTCATTGTCATCTAGATAGGCTTCTGAGGAAGCGGTATGGATTCCAGTGACAGTGGGAAGAGGGGAAGGGGTGGAGATCCAGACACGAGATGTTGCATATCTTACAGTGTCAGAGCAGAAACAGATGTGTTCAGAGAAGTGGCCGTGGAGAGAGGCAAGGAGAAAAGCACACAAACCATGAAGAGTACGCTTACAAAGAGAAGGGGGCAAGAATGCTGTCTGTGACTTGGGGGTGCCATCTCTTGGATTTCTGTGCACCCATTACCATTAGTTATTCCTACATTGGATTCGTGTGAGTAGAGGCTAAATATGATCTTGCTTGAACCGCAAAGTAGCACTACTCAGATTTCTTTGATGATTTATTCCCAACTTTGCTAACTTAACTTGGCATGTGAGAAACTATCCTCTCAGCAACTATAAATTTTCTAAAAGCCTCATTTCGTCTTAGGGAGAAAATTAAGTGTCCATTCCAACAGCAATAAGGAAGAATAAATCCCATTATAAGTACATACTTCTTGCTGTGAGCATGTAAAACAGTTTTTATTTAGCCTGTTTCTCTTTTTCTTGTGAGCTGATGTTGAATTGCTGTAGTAGGATGTTCAGAGCAGGGACAGATCTGCAGAAAACAGGGCAGAAAGGACCACATATCACTGATGGTTTACGCTTGTAAGTTAATCCATATTTGTGTGGCATGGCTAATGTTCATCAGTGTTCAGGAAATGGGTAGACTGCGCCTGTAATGACAATTCTGTTCTGAAGCTAATGGTTTATAAGGGTTGGTTAGTTCTCTCCTTCGACACCTGTAGGCCCCAGGCAAAGTTTCATTTCCAAACATCTACTCGCTACTTACTTCATGATTATCATTCTGGGTCTATCCAGAGCAGGCAGCAGCAGTTTTAAATGACTGCTTTGAAGTGCATATGAATGATGTGGCCTCCTTTATGACTGATGCCTTTGCTAAAATGATATTTTCTACCACCACTTACATCTTTCATCTACGACTGGTAAGTCAAAAGGAGGATAATTTTGATGTAGTATCTGAAAAGATGGCTTTTCATACTGCATGCTTTTTTATTTATTCTTTATTTTCTTTCACATACTTTTGTGTGGATTCCTGAAGGTTATTTTGCTCTATCCTTGATGTCAATGACATGGGTAGTCACAAGGGCTATTTTGCATATTAAAATATTCCTTATTTCACTAGAAATGAAAACACTTCATAAGTGGGACATTTTCCATAAGTAAGTATATTATTTACTTGTTTTGTTGTAACAAAGTACCTCAAAGAAAGCAAATTAAGGAAGGAAAAGGCTTATTTTGGCATTCAGCTTCTAAGTAAGGTTCATCAGGATGGGGAAATCATAGCAACAGATATGTTAAGCGGCTGGCCACACTGCATCCCTGGTCAGACAGAGGGAGATGAGTTCTGGTGTTTAGCTTGCTTTATCTCTCTTTTAAAAAAATATTTATCCATGGATATGAGAATTCTGTCCCTGTATATGTATCTCCATGGCAGAAGAGGGCATCGGATTCTGTCATAGATAGTTGTGAGCCACTATGCGATTGCTGAGAATTGAACTCGGGACCTGTGGAAGAATAACTAGTGTTCTTCACCAGTGAGCCATCTCTCCAGCCCAGGCTTGCTTTCTCTTCATTGTTCAGTCTCGAACCTCATCCCAAGCAATGATGTCATCCACATTTATGCTATTCCACATCAGTTGACCTAATCCAGTCACTCCCTTACAGCATGCCATGAGGCGTATTTCTTAGCTGATTCTAGATCATGCTAAATTGAAAAAAAAAAACACATCAACCATTGCAGTAAGTAAATCCAGAGAACTATGCTACACTGTCAGTTATGTTCATCACACATCAGAGATTGGAAATTTAGTCTTAATAACATCTTTTTACATCCAATTGGGCGGCACTAACAGGTAACTGCTGAAAGTTGTCATGGTTGAATCCACCAGGTAATGCAGATCTTAGAACTTGAAGACTTTAAACTCAGTTGGACAGAGAACCAGAGATGGTATTCATTGATGGTTTATGGAAAGAAGTAAGATCCACTCACAGAAGATTCTGAGAAGAAGACTACTCTGAAGATGAAATTGCCACGATAGTAACTTTGACAAATTCATACTTTCTAATGATGCCACAAGGCAGGACATCCAGTAGAGAAGAATCAGCCCAAAAGCTCACGTGTCCCATCGCCATCCAACACCATGGACAGTAGGGAGGATGGCGCTTGAAGATGAAAGTGGAGATAAGAGAAATGCTTCTAGAAGCCATAGGACACCAAGGATCGCTAAGCGTTAAGGGTTGGCGTACCTTTAAAAATGATTTTATTTTGGCTTCTTATGCCCTTTCTCCCTTCTCTAACCTAATCCCTTCCAACACTATGTAGGAGAGAAAGGTTAGTGAGGAGAGGGGCATAGTTCTCTGAAACCATTTCTTGCTGGCTAGGATCATTGGGTTCTTTGGGGGCAAGTACAATTGTTCGTTTCAGGATATCTCCAATTTCTTCTTGCCAAACTGCATCAACAGTAACTAGGAACAGCAGGGCCTTTTTCCTCCAAGCCCTCTTTCTCTCTCTGGGCTCTGGCATTTATTCCCTCTTCAGAGTCCTCAGAATTAAACTGCAGCTGGCACAGAGCCCACACGAGGCAAATAGTTGTTGCTGTGAACAGTCTGAACCAGCCCCAAACCCCACACCTGGGATTAAAAGCAAAACATGTTTTCATAGCATAACTGAGTTTTTAAAGACAACAAAACTTTCACTGCAATTAAGGGAAGCGAGGAGAGGAACATGGAACACGTTCTGCTTATGTCATCAAAGAAAGCCAGCCTCCCGGTGTCTTGACTTTAGAGTCTTCACCTGTGGAAGTTCCAGAGGACAAGTTCTTACTGGTTTTAGTCAGTTGTCTTTGTGGTCTATAACAAAGCCATCTTTGTTAAGGAACTCTAGGAAACAAATGCAGGCTCTGGCCTAGAATTCTGTAAAAATACTGTAATGACCATGCTAATAAGCATGCCTTCCCATATCCACATTTTAAATTGTCCTTTTAGAGTGTATATTCCTGATTGTGATTTCTGACACTAAATACAAGAATTCATATTCAATTTTGCCAGAGTACTTTTTAAGAGGATTGTAATATTTTTTTTTTTCTAGAATCCGATAGAGACAGAAGTATCTGTTTCCCCAGAACTTTGCCAGCATTGGAAAGCAATACTTCTGGGTTTATTAGGGGGAAGCCATGTTGAATTTCTCATAAACCAGTAGAAATTTAAATAGCAAAATCATATAAAATCATTTGGAAATCACTTCAGTGAAGCTGAATGTTCTACAGAATGGTTGGAAAAAAAACAACATGGGGGAAATGGCAAGAAGAAGAAGAACTGTTGGACTCCCAAGGTGGGGAGACCCTCTGTTTCTCGGGATAGACGCCAGACCCCAATAACCCACAAAGACAAGGCTTGTTGCAAACAGCAAGAGGTGTTTACTAGTAGCCGGCATGCCAGGGCTCTGCACACAGCTCCCACGCAAGGGGGTGGTACAAAGCCCTGGGCTGCAGAGTCACAGAGTTTATAAAGGCAAAAACCGCAAAACAGGAGGGGGTCTAGGGGTAAGGGATTTTTTTTAATGGGACAGTCAGTGATTGGCTGTGCCCAGGTGTGGTGATTAGGGGACGGTTAGGGACTGTTTGCACTTCTCAGTCCAGGAACAAAGAAGGGCGTTTAGGGCCAAGTTAAAATTTCCTACCCTTAGAGAAGGAGAAAAAGAAGGAGGAGGAGGAGGAGGAGGAGGAGGAAGAGGAGGAGGAGGAGGAGGAGAAACCAAACCAAAACCAAATAAATAAAATAAAGTAAAACACAACTTAGAGTATTGGGATACTTTTTCTCTCCTACAAAACCTGTATGTATAGTTTACATGATCAGTTGAATTTCAGAGAAAATAAAGCAGTAAAGCAGAAACATGACATTGCCAATGGTCACCAAGTGACCCTTAGAATTCAAAACTAAGCAGAGAAGACACACCACAGTCTACGCGCACTTGCCTTTGCTCAACAGGTGGGTGGACCTCAAGAAGGTGTACTGGGATTGCAAGGAACCATATGCAATGACTGCATTTCAACTGCCACTGCATGTGTGGTGGACAAGTAGAAGGTTCAGAAACTGCTTGCACAAAGAGGCTATTCATAGCTTGTAGCAATATTTATTACTGTGCTTCTTAGACTTAAACTGTGCACCTCCTTGCCATGGAGACACAGTTTTCTTGTTCTAATGCAAAACAGAACAAAAAGCAGTAACACTAATTAATGCAAAACCACTTATTTATAGTATACTTCATAGTAATGAAAATTGGTTTTTGATGAAATAACTTCTAATGTAGCCATATGTTGGAATACTGAATGATCATAAGAGGGCTTGAGGTATTTCTATGCCTATGGGTATTTCTTTCTATAGCCAAATAGATAGGTAAAGGCAAATTGCATAACAGTATGTGAATTTCGATCCATTGGTCTAAAACCATGTAAAACTGTTACACTTCTGTATATGTTTTTATGTATCACTGCTGGAGATGGAACCCAGGCATGTTCTAGGTCTCCATTCACTACTGAGAAGCGTTCCCAACTCCTGAACCTTACATTTGAAATCTCTGTTGTCAGCATTAATTTGTCTAGTATGAGCTCCTGCCAGACATCTGCAAGGATAATGTGTATCTTCAAGGAAGCAGGGACGCTTGACATGCTGTTTCATGCTTCAGCAGGGTTCCACCCTGCCACTCTGTTTCACGCTTCAGCAGGGTTCCACCCTGCCACTCTGGAATTTTACTCCTTTAGTCGGTTAAGCTTTTGTCTTTTTTCAGCACATGTGTATACAGTGTAGACTAGGCAAAAACATGCGGAAGACGGTTGATCACATTATACAAAGTTGATCATTATTTATAGTCAAGAATTTTATAAATATCCTTCCTGGAAGAAAAAAAGGAGTTCACTGAAAAGATATCATATAGAATCTGATGATCTTCCTGGGTGTAATCAGACCCCAGGGGTCTGTGGTGGACGTGGGGTAATGTCAGCTTGATCAAGTTTGGAATTCTCGGACAAAGCTCTGAGCTTACTGGTGAAGGAGTTTGTATACTGGGTTAACTGATGTGAGAAAACCCTCTCCAGACATGGGCAGTCCCACTCCGTGGACTGGAGGACCCACAAAAATAACAAAGTGTGCTTGGCGCCCACAGTCGTCTCTCTCAGCTTTCTGATTCCGAGTGTAACACAGCCAGCTGCCTCACCTTCCTTGCCATGATGGACTGTACTCCCAAACTGGGAGCCCAAGTCAACCTTCCTTCTTCAAATTGCTTCTGTAAAGTATTTTTGACAGTGGTGGGAAAAGCAGCCACAGCCCTGCCTGTGACTGACAGGTCTATGACTGACACATTTAGCCTAGCCTCTGGAGGTCTCCCACCTGGGCCCTTCTGCTGATCTCTCTCCTGGTTATTCATTGTTTCCCAGTTTGCCCTGTGGTAACTGCCTGTGCTCCACATAGCTTCATGGATGCTGATTGCAAGCACACAGTTTGCTCTTTAATTCAGTAGAAATGCCAGTAAAATTGTCACTATGTATGTGATACTATATTTTCATTTGTTCTAGATGTTCTTCATATGAAGTTAATTTTAGTCATTTATTAGAAATACATGTTGGATATTTTCAAATGTCTCTTTGGTGGACATTTTCATGGCAATGGGAACATCATGATTAATTTTTGACTGGTGACATAAACCTCACTTGATTGTCATGTATTATTATTTTAGTTCTGCATCCACTTATTTTTTTAGGGATCACGAGAGGTTGAGCAGTGGTGGTGCTGAGCAGATCCCCCGGCTTCCAGCCAGCTTAGTCTTTCTTACCTATTGTTTGTATTTGCTTTTTACCCACCAAGCCATTCTTGGCTAACATCTGCCTTGGAATCTTATGTTTTCATGACTATTCTCTGTATTGTCTCCTCCCCCTTAAATCACTAGTTCTCTGTCTTTGGTCCCTTTTTATCACTAATTCTTGTTTAAAAAAAAATCCTTGTGAGTGCACGTGTTGAAGGCACACGTGTATCGTCACATGTGAATTGTAGAAGTCAGAAGACATTTTTTTTTTGGACTTGCTTTTTTTCTCTTTTTAAAATTTATTATTAGTATTTTTTTAACATTTTTATTTTATATTAATCACAGGTTATGTACTTTGTATCCCAGCCGTAGCCCCCTCCCACATTCCCTCCCTATCCCTTCCATCCCTCCCTCATCTCCTCCCTGTCCCTTTCCAAGCCCACGGATAGGGGAGGACCTCCTCCCCTTCCATCTAACTCTAGCTTATCAGGTCTCTTCAGGACTGGCTGCAATGTCCTCTTCGGTGGCCTAGCAAGGGTACATTTTTAGTCTCCTTTCATCTTGATTTTCAAGGCAGGGTCTCAACAATTTCACTGCTGCACTGAGGCCAATTCTCCTGCTTCTGCCTCCTGCTGGGACTACAGATGTAACAAGACTTTCTGGGCTTTATTTTACTTAAGTCCTAGGGACTGACTCCAAGTCATCAGGTTTGCCCAGCAAGTACTTCTACAGAACCTCTGACACATATCCTCAGGTCCTTTTATCACAAATTCTAAAACCAGCCAGTCATATTCACTATATATTTACATTGTGTGTGTGTGTACCTTATGTAATGATACACAGACTTTATGATTTCTATATATTTTATTACTCTGGTAATAAAGGTTTAAAGGCTGCTTAACAAATTACATATAGGAAAATAATAGAAAATAAGAATAAATAGAAGACTAAAATATTACCACATATATATATGGTAGGCTTTTTTTTGCTGAAAAACAGTTTTTCATACAGTATATTTCGACCACCCTCTCCCACCCTTCCACCTACCCGCCTTTCTCTCTGTCCAGTAAAATTATGACACATGACATTCAAGGTTACTAAGAGATCTACAAATGAAGGGTGGAAAGGAAGACAGACCTGTAATTCTACCTAGTAAGGAGGCTGAGGCAGGAGAACCACAAATTTTAGGTCTGCTACAGTGCAACTTCAAGGCCAACATAGGGAAATTGGTGATCTAGTGACCACGTCGTCAATAGAAAAGTACAAAGAGAGCTAAGGTTGTAGTTCCAGGGTCGAGCACTTTCCTGCCCTGAGTAAGGCCCCTGGTTAAATGGTAGCTGCTTTGAAACACACAGTCCTCATGAGACCTGATGGGTTAGGGTCAGATAGTAGGGGAGGACCTCCCCTATCAGTGGGCTAGGGGAGGAACATAGGGAAATAAAAGGAGAGAGGAGGAGGATATGAGGGAGGGGGCTACAACTGGCATAAAAGGTGAATAAACTGTAATAAATAATAATAATTTAAAAAGAAAATACCAAGTTATGATATGATTTGTAGTTTTAGCATAATGTCTCTTTCTTGGTTTTTGATTTTAGTCCTGAGAGTCATTTTCCCTCCCCATTCTGTACAGGAAATAAAGAGTTTTGTAGGAATGCTTATTAACCAGATTCAGGACTCTCTGATACCCTAAGGGCTGCTCATGGCTATAAAGTAGGGGTGGAAGTGTGTAGGTATAGATATTTAACTTCAGAACAAAAGCTTCTAGGTCTGAAAATAGCACATACACTTGTACAGTCCCATTACTGCCAAATCTAAACTTCCTCCATCCAGTAATTTGTAGCTTCTTTTTTATTCACTGGAAAGGATTTTGAAGTACCCATCTCCTACTTAGGACTCCTTTTCCTACTGCTTCTTACGTGTGAAAAGCCAACGACTTTCTATTTTAGTAGGTTTATTTCTGGAGAGAGTACACGGAGCTCATTCTTCAACTCCAGTTTACAACCTTTTCCTCCCTAAAAATTTTTTTAAGAAAAATTTTGTCTGCTAGACTAAATGGTTTACCAAGTAAGCAAAAGAACAAGAAAACTGCTCACATTAAGTTTCAGAGGAATCAAAGTTCTAGTGAGCCTCTGAAGTTTCACTTAAAAGTAGCCTTTTCTGCTCAAATGCATGGAACCCAGAAAGCAGCAATACTGTGAAAACACATATAAGTATATGGATTTCTGTTTCAGGATTTAAGCTCCCTGGAGAGCCATGGCATGAACTCATGTTTATATATATTGTTGGCTGCAGATGAAGTTTAAAAATTGTCCGAGTATGCTCATAAAATTTCTTAAAACATCTACTTAAGAACGTTTCTTCAGCCAAATATGTTTATACATATGTGTATGTAGCTTTTTCTTAATTTTATTTTCATCACACATATATAATACAGATAAAATTCCATCATATATTATATATAGCACACATAAACATCTTAAATAATGTAGATTTGTATAACTGCTTGGATTAGTTTTGGTATCCCAGTTAACCTGTCAACAGCTCTCATATAAGATAACTACCACTACGGCATGAAGAAGCCTACATCTAGACTGAGATATACTATGGACTCCGCTGTCAAAATGCTCATGGAGGTAATTATTGCTTTAAAATGTATACTCGAGCTTTCTGACTGGAAAAATCACAAAAATATCATTTCACTTTTTCATCTAATGCCAAGAAGGGTTTTATACAGGGTTTATCAGATATTTAGAACTAAAGGGTCTTAATATGAAAAGAATAGTTAGTTATTGGATTCATCAGAGAAATTTTATACCACAAAATGGCAGTAGTCAGAAATCACGTTAATTATTCTCTATTGTTCTATATAAGAATAAATGATAAAAACTGATAGACTTTTGTTAGAAATAAAAATGGTAAATTATTTCTTTACTCTTGATATTGTTTCATGCTTTATTAATAGCAGAATGCAGTCAGTATTTTCCTTACAAGTATCCCTTTAAATTTATACTTCTAAGTATGATTCTTGGTTTTGACTGAGAAGAAGAGTCTTCAGATCTCAGAAGAAAAAGGAACTAGAGATGGGTTATCATTCTTAAACACAGAAATAGGAGAGAGTACATGGATCAGAGTTTGTCGATCAGAGACTGCTGTTACTTGAAAGAAAATCAGGTTGATAGGTGAGCTAACATGACTGATGGGAGAGAGAACTGAAAACAGTCTGTCTTTGGATCTTCCTGTAACTCCTAGAGTTACACTAGAGTTTCTTTCACTGAGGACTCAGAACTATCCTCCAATCTTTTATAGTTCTTCCTTTAAGCACTCCGTTATTTCCACAGAACTTGCCAACAGATAATCTGCCAAATTGGTCTATGTTAATAGAAGAGAAATGTCAAAACATCAAATACATGCAGGCTACTAAGTGCATACAATTTTCCGTTAGATCTGGGCTTCCTTCCACGTATCAAGTGAAAAGAACAATAGTCTCAGAAATTTCTCCAGTGGGTGGGAGATCGGGATACATTGAAGAGGCAGCATTCGGGGGACTTGCTGAGAGAAAGGATTTGTGATGTCCCTTGAATCACACCATACAGATGTAGATGCCAATTCTATGAAGTGTCTTTTATGAATCTGAACTTAAAAATCAAGATCAAGTAATCTTGTAGTCCTCAGGCGTTAAAAATGATTATTTCTATAGCACTCAGTGCATGTGTAACAATACTTTGGCTGTACAAGGAACCACGCATCAATAGATACTTTGTATTCCTCAAACTGATCCTTAATTTTTTATTTGATGCTTTTTCATAGAAAATATTTCATCTTGATTCTGTTAAGAACATTATGCCCTCAACTATGTAAGTTGTTCGTCCTCCTGATTTCTAAGAATAGCAACACACCCACCCACGCCCAACCAAAAGGCAATTTAAAGGCTTAAAGATATACTTCAGAATCTCAAGAGAGCAATAAACACTTACTTTCATTTTCAATGTAGCTGCAACTGAGAGATAAAATGTATACATGCATATATATGTATATATATGTATAAATCATTTTGGGGAAACTTGCCTTTCTTACTTAAATGACATCTTAAAACTTTGAAATTTGACAACTTTGGGCATTTTTAAAAACTCATTTTTCTTAAATCCACAAATATTTTGAAAGTGATAGCTCTTCGGCTGAAGAACATTATTCTGTTCATTAGGTATACTAATAAGGACCTCTAGTCATCACCAAAGGCAACTACAAGCACCCCTTTTTATTGCAACATCTAGTTGTAATGAATATTTATTCACCTCCAAATTTGGTGAAGAGTTCTACCAGAGGGGAATGCCTGTTCCTTCATTCATTTGGTTTCAAGATCATTATTCTACTAAAACTTGCACAAGAAACATAGAGCAGTAAAGTTCCTCTTTTGAAAGTTAATTGCTTGAACTTGGATAACCTTCATCCTTTTATAAAAGAAGAAAATGAACGTAAAATTTGCCTGTCTTCTTACCATCTTGTTATTTCATATAATAAGTGCATTTCTTTATGAATGAAGCCCTTAGGATATTTTAGCATTGCATCATACTGTTGTCATCTGCTGTCTATTTAAAAATAACAACAACAAAACAGAAATTTCAGCTATTTGGGTTTTGTTTTTACTTACATCATTTTAATTTTTCTTGTTTTAGATTCTGACTTAATTTAGTACCTGTAGTGAATACTGTAGTTTGCTGTTGAGGCTCCCTGTCCAAGAATGAAGCATAAGATTTATTATTTGATGACTTTTAGTCCTTCTCCAGAAACATCTTGAGCCAAAGGGAGACATTTTGCCTACAGCCACACCCTTCTGTGGTCAATCTGGTTATCGAAGCAGAGGCATAAACAGCTAACCTCATTGTCCAAGAACGGGGTGGCTTTCAGCATTAAAGCACTTTCTTATGACTCTGTTAACTCTTCCATCTGCCCAAGTCCACTCCCTATACTCCCCTAGAAATTTTTCTTATAAGATCCTTGTATGTAAGTATTTGCTTCTTGGGAAGCATTAATGTACAATTTTGAAACCCTTTGACTCCTTAGATGAATATTTCAAAGAAAATAAATGTATGTTATGGGGCAGAGGGAGACTATAGACAATACTGATCACAAAAATATTTTTTTTCTTTCAAAGAGAACACGTGGCCTGCGTATAATAGAGACATTCCTACACTATCCTGCTCTGTGGACTCTGGTCCCTTAGATCTTTGTTTATTCCCCTGAATGGAGGGCCTCCACCTGCCAAAGGAATGTCTCAGGCAGGAGATAGCACATTCAAGGACGTTATGTAAACAGCCCTCATTTGACAGTGAGACTTTCTGTGTCCTGAGCACATCTGGTGAAAGTGATGGGAATGACTTTACATATTATTCCTTCTTTTTCTGACCCTGCTTTGAACCCCGAGCTATCTTGTAATAGAAGCTTCAGAGAAGTCCAGTAAAATTTCTTGATTAGTATTGCACCTAGAACCCTGAGTTCTGCTGAATCTGGAACTTGACTTCAGTTCCTCAGCACAGGTCACTGGTTGGCTGCAATACGAACATTATTGACAGATAATCCAAAGCCTCCTACGAACTGATGGACACACTGCAGGCAAGAGCTTTGAAAAGGACACTGGATGGGAAGTAATGCTCACCTTCCATCAAGAAGTGCAGATTTGTGAAAGACCTAACTTCATAGAATGGGTAATTTTTTTTTTAAGATTGTAGAAGAAGAACTACTTATGAAAGTTTACTTGTTAAAAATCAGTAGAACCACATGTATATCCTCAATGAGATTTCCAGGGGCCACAAACCAAAATGAATGACAGCTTTGCAAAAAAAAGAAAGAAAGAAAGAAAAGAAAAGAAAAAAGAAAAAAAAGGTCAATAACTCATGCAATGGAAGAGGTATCAGAGCTACTGTGATGGTTCTGAACGACCGCCTATAACAGGGACCTACAAAGTAGTGGCATCATAAAGAAGGGTGTGGAGATCCGTCATGACAACAGGAGGTGAAAGACAATTACACAGAAGCAAAACAGAAGCCCTCACTCCCCTCACCCAATGGAGTCTGCTCTGCCTTTTCTTTTTAGCAGCCTGTGATTTTTTTTTTGTTTGTTTCTTTCTTCCATTTTGTTTTGTTTTTGTTGAACTGGCTCAGTTTGATAAGTCATGGCCACCATGACTTACAGCTATAGCAGACTAGCTTGAGGCACACCGATGGTTTCGCCAAGAAAAACTAGAACTACCAAAAATCACATAATCACACGGTCTTTGTTTGAAGACATTGGAGAGATGCCAGGGTGAAAAAAACTTGAGGGTGGGATTGCTGAAAAGAAAAGAAAAAAAAAAGAAAAGGAAAATTAATGGGGGTTAATGCCCAACCCCTTTTGTCTTCTTAAAGCATTTGTCAACGTCTAAACTAAAGTTAATGTTCTAACTCGGAGTTGTCTGTTTTAGGAGGCTTGGCTCAGAAAAATAGTGTTTGAGATGAGTAGGGAGGAGAGATCTAATGACAATTTCAGGCTATCAGTTAGGATTCCTCATAGTGTGCCCCTGAGAGTTCAATAGGCTCACATTTGCTTAAAGAGACAGGCTAAGATTCAAACCATCACAATTTCAATTTCAGTGAATTTTGGTAATTTTTTTTTTGCTATTTTGTGTGCTTATCTAAAGCGAAATATTTCCCCAGAATTTTTTAATTATGAACTTGTTGGACCACCGGAAACAAGGACAGAAAAAAAATTAATAGGAAAGAAAAATGCTGACAGGGCTTTTAGCCATTCCAGACACTGTGTTTATATATTTTCCTTCCTTGTTTGACTGTGCATTCCTGGACTCCCTCTGTCTTAGAAGCATGTATGAGGCATTGAAGATAAAAGCTCAGTTATTTCATAACACAAGTTATAAGTTAATGGATGAAGAGAACCATTCGATAATTTTTTACAGAAGTTTTTATGTTTTTAACCTTAATTTTTATTTATTCATTGACAACATGACTATTTAGAAGTGTGACCTCAGGAATAACCATGCTCCTACTGTACCTGGCAGGTTGGTATCCAGAAGTGGATAGTACTGCTCTGAAGCAGATAACTGTTTGCATAATAAGAAAAGGGGTCAACGTAGCGATGTATCACAGCAGATATTAAGACTCGCAATCAAGCCTTTGGCAGAGGGCGAGAAGTGATGATAGAAATGGAGGAGGTTGGTGAGACTTGGAGAGAACAAGAGCTCCACAAAGACCAAACTGAGCAGGGCACAGGGGTCTTGTATGAGACGGTTTCCATAACCAAGGACCACGTGTGGATGTGGCCTGGAACCCCTGCTCAGATGGGGCCCATGATAGCTCGGTGTCAGACGCTAGTGAGGGAAACAGGGACTGTTTCAGTCATGAACTTGATGGCTGACTCTTTGACCCTCCCCCATACAAGCTGGGGAGTGACAGACTGGCTAGATACCAGGGGAGGACATTGCAGCCAGCCCTGAGGAGACAGGATGAGCTGGGGTTGGATGGAAGGGGAGGGGGTCCTCCCCTGTTGGTGGACTTGGAGGGGGCGGGGAGGAGATGAGGGAGGGTGGGAGGGAATGAGGGAGGGGGCTATGCTTGGGATGCAAAGTACCTAACCTGTGATTGATACAAAAATAAATAAATTAATTTTAAAAAAGACCTGACCAAAAAAAAAAAGGCTGTCAGACTAAGTCAGAGATTTGCATACTATAGCCACTTCCTGAGACTTTCTGAGTTCTCTTGTTTTGTTTTCTCATTTATTTTATTCACTTTACATCCTGTAGTCCCTTCCCTCCTTCTCATCCAGTCCCATTCTCTCTCCCTCACCTCTTCCCCTCCTCCCTCCCCTTTTTGTCAGTTCATCAAGTTGTATCAATGCTGAAGGTGTCCTCTTTCCCTGTAGCTTGTCAAGGCAGAGCCACCAGGGGAAAGCGATCCAAAAGCTAGCAAGTGAGTCCATTTCCAATGCACACCCACTTCCCTTACAAGAGCACCCACCTGAAGCCTGAGTTTCCCATTTGCTACATCTTCGTAGAAGGCCTAGGTCCAGTTCATGCATAGTCCTTGGTTGATGGTTCAGTCTCAGCAAGCCCCTCTGGGCCCTGCTTAGTTGGCTTTGTTATTTTCCTTGTGGAGCTCCTGAAAAAAGCAAGGGCAAGAGGACAGAAAGCCTGTAGAGAAAAGAGAAACTGAGGGTGGGGACAGTTCTGTGACAAACTGGAGACCTAAGACAGGGTAGGCTTCTGAGAGGATCTGAGAGGGATTTAAGTAGAGACTCCTAGTAGCAGAGGGCATAGAGACCAAAGAGGACACCCTTTAACTAGACTAGCGTTTTAGTAAATGGCAGGGAGCATCAACCCACCCACAAACACTTTGACTCAAAATGAACCCTGCCTATAAGATGTGCAGGGATAAAAACAGAGCAGATAGAACACAGATTGAGGGAATGGCCAACTAATGCCCAAACAAAGACTCACCCTATTGGAGAGAGAGCCAAACCCTGACTCTATGAACAATAGATGCTCTGCTAAGCTTGCAGACAGGAGCCTGTCAGAGTTGTCCTCTGAGAGGCTCTACACAGCAGGGCTTCAAAAACAGATGCTGAGACTCACAGCCAAACATTGTTCAATGGATAGGGAGTCTCGTGGGAGGAAAGAGAAAAGGACTCAGAGTTCTCTTGTTTTAAAACAATGAAAAGGTGTTTTAAGGTATATCTTGAGAGAAGGGATCATAAACCAGTTATACCTACCACAACCAGTCCCAAGACCACCAGGTCAGGACAGAGGAGCCAGGAATGCAGGTGACCTTGATGGCCATGCTTAGAGAAGGGTGGGCACTGATCAGGGAATGTGTGCATCTGAAGATACGGTAAACTTGCTTTGCTTTTAGAGAAAGGAGTCTTTCTAGTTTCAGTAAAAGAAGACAATAGAGCTTCTATTGTTTTTTTTTTTTTTTGTAAGTTACAGTGTCAAAAGGTATAAGAAAGTAAGAGGGGAAAAAAATAAGAAATTCAGTTTGAGGAATGAATAGTTGGGCCCAACAGAGCTATTGTTCTGTCAGTGTTGGCATTATAAATTCCCATCCTTGGGTGTTTATGAAATCCAGTTAGACATGAACAAAATACACTAGAATCTAGCAGCAAGCAATTTCAGAAAAAAATTGAATAATGTACCTCAATCACTTTTAACTGTAGGCTTTGCAAATTGCTCTGCCATCAAACCACCCCGAATGT
Source organism: Pachyuromys duprasi (assembly GCA_028658305.1). Classification (NCBI taxonomy): domain Eukaryota; kingdom Metazoa; phylum Chordata; class Mammalia; order Rodentia; family Muridae; genus Pachyuromys; species Pachyuromys duprasi. The sequence goes on from CM053763.1 coordinate 26,168,583, forward strand.
GCCCAACCTCATTTGACCTGAGATGGAAGTTGATTTCTTTCAGACACATCCTGGCTTATAACAGTGTGTTAAAAAAACACTCTTCAAAGGTACTTTAATTTAGATAAATGTAGAAATTAGGCTTCATCACAGCCTACAGAGGGTGTTATCTTCAGAATAGATCTACTATGGTGTACTGCTTGAATTAAACAGTTTTAGTAAATACTGCATTTACGACATCATATTTCACTTGGAGTAATGCCCTGCATTTTAAAAAAACTTCACTGAAAGTAAGGCCCTCGGCAAGGATGTATAGATGATAAGGATGAAGTCTGACAGCCCCAATGTGGCCACGGGAGCCCGCACAGTGTACTCACTCAGGTACTGTACACAGAGTCAATCCAGCCCGTCTTGATCCAGCACCACTGTATAAATGTTTCAGTGGGCTATTGATCTTTGTCTGTGAGACAAGAATAGGAAAAGGCAGGGAAAGTCAATTGAATAGGTACTCTGGGATAGTAAGAGAAAGAACTCGAAAGATAAAGTGAAGGAAGAGAAATGGTGAGGTCAAAGGTGACCCAGAGGCAGGCTGGCAATATGATGTCTTTCCCTTGCTTGCGATTCTTCTTTTTGAGGAGCTTACATTACAAGGGCATGATTGTTTAAACCACTGTCCATTTGTAATTCAACGACTCTTACCCACTCTCTCTTCCTATGACTGGAAAGGAATGGTTGCTATAATTATAATCAAGCACATTATTTAACTGTTACAATATTAATTCATTCATTTAGCAGGTCATCTCAAAACCTAATACATACCAGGAACTTTTCAAGTGCTAAGGATATGGAAATTTCCCAATAAACCTTTTTTCATTTGTGGATGAATGAATGGGCAAAATACGATATCTCTATCAACCTGGAGATACAGGAAACATTATTGGGAATGCTTCTGCTTTTTTCTCCATTCTTCTGTGAGAAGCTGAAATCAAAAGTATGTTGGTTCTTACAGGAATCTAAAGAAGTTGAGCATAGGTTTAGCCCTCAGGAGTCAATGTAATCCATTGGTACTCCAATTAGTGGGACGTCTCTGAAGCTTTTCAGGTCTGCTCTGCTGAAATGGGAACAAGGCAAGTGATGGGCAGCAGACCTAGAAACTCCAATACAGATTATATGTTGGTCCATGTGATACTGTAAGAAGTACATATTTGGTCTTTATTCCTGGTTGACAGTACAGAGCACTAGAAACCTTTAGGATTTCCTGAATGGCAGAAGTGATGAGAACATCCTTGTTACTCATATAAGGCCTCTTTTAATCATATTGGAGTTTATGACAGCAGCATAACTCTTGGGTGGGTGGACCTAATGCCATATCATTGTGGGAGCTACCTGCAAGAGAAATTACCTATATGCGTTACAGGTTGTAACTGTTAGTTCTTTCCTTGATCTTAGGTAGGGAGATTCAGCTAATCACAAACAACCAGTAACTCAATCAACCACGCACAAATAATGGATTCTTCAGAAAGCCCTTCAGCAAAAATTGCAAACGAGGAGATGGAGAGAGGGCTCAGCAGTTAAACGCTTCTGTTCTTCCAGAGGACCCACGTTCAGCTTCCAGCACCCACAAGTCAGTTTACAACCATGTGTAGTTCCAGGAGATCCTATACACTCTTCTCTGAACTTTTTTTAAAAAATATTTATTATGTATATACAGTGTTCTGCCTGCACGCCAGCAGAGGGTGCTGGATCTCACTATAGATGGTTGTGACCCACCATGTGGGTGCTGGGGATTGAATTCAGTACCTCTGAAAGAGCAACTGGTGCCCTTAGCCTCTCAGCCATCTCTCCAGCCCAGCGCCCCCCCCCCCATATTCTCTTCTAATCTCCATGTGGTCCTTGAACGTGTGTCAAATAAGCACATACATATACATGAAAATAAATCATTTTTAAAGTCCTAAATGAGAGAGTTTAGAGAGCTTCTGGCTCTGTGAAAAGATCAAGGTATTTGAAGGGTGGTCCTTTATAGAGGGCACAGACAGTTGTGCCCTCTGATCTTCCAAGCCTTTTGCATTTGTCTCCTTAGAGTTGAATCCTCTTTTGAGTTCTGAGTGTGACTCTATCAACTGAGGTGGGTTTATTCCTTTGTACTTACACATGATTGGTTAAGTACAGGTGACAATCTGCTTATTGCAAGTGGAGTTTTAGAGTATTGGACCCTTCACCTGCAGTATCTGACCTACTCCAGGAAGTTAGTATCAAACTGAACTAATTGCAGAAATTAAGCTGGAATCTAAAGAGTTGGATAATCAGTACGTGTCTTAGTTAAAGCACGTGTGTACACACACATAAATACATACATACATACACACACACACACACGCACATACACACACACACACACACACACACACCAGACTTACCCAGGGGCCAAGCTGGTGGGGGCATTTTATCAATTGAGATTCCTTTGACTCTGGCCCATGTCAAGTTGACATGAAAACTAGCCAGTCCATTAGGTGTTAGAAAAATAACAACAACGATTACCACATCACACATTTAATGTAAGAAGTGGAAGTAAAACTGATGCAGGTAGACTGCTGGAAAACTAAAACAAAGGAGAATCCAAATGGCCAGGGTGCCACACAAATGCTCAGTGCTTTCTCACGTAGCCTGTAGAAGCAAATGGAAAGAAACCTACAGATTTTGATATTCTCACCCAGAGAAATTTGTCTGGAAGGGTCTTTAAAATTAATGACTTGTGCTAGGTACATTGACTAAAAAAAAGACCATTCCTGAGTTGGGTTTCTCCTTGCTAATGCTCTCACACCTGTTTCTTTCCTTTTTGAAGGTCAGTGATGCTTCCATGAACCACCCGTGTCAGAGGCAGCTGCATGGTTTCTGATTTGACAAGGTTGATTGGCTCCTTAAGACTTAGGAATCTGCTTATGTACTAACTTCTTACATGCCTGGGAAATTTGAATGCTTGAGAATCATTACTAATGAAAGAAATTCCCTGTAGTTGCCAAATGAAGTTGGGGGTAAGGCTCATGGTCTTAAGTTGGCTTGACTCATGGCTGTTACTTTTTACCAGGGACCTGCACAAAGATCACTTTAGCTACTGGAAATGATTGCAACACAACAATGTTTCCCGGAGTACTGTCAGTATTTTGTTAATGGCTAGAGAGGACATTTTTATTTTGACTCATAGTTTCAGGAAACGAGAGTCAATCAAGGTGAAGAAAGCATGGTGGAACATAGCTGCTCACATCACAACAGCCAGGAAGCAGAGAGAGAGGGTCTGTACTAATAGTATCCCTTCTTCATCTTTTAGCCGCACTCCTCATTCTTGACTGTTGCTGCCTATAATCAGGCAGATTCCTTTGTCTACCCCAATTAATTCTTTCCTCATAGACACACCCAGAGGTGTCCTTTAATAATCTCCCAGGGTCTTCTCAAACCAATTGTCAGTCAAGTAGCCACGGCTCTTGACAATTATAAATTGCAAGTCTCTTTTTAAGAATGGTTGCTTTGCACAGCAATTTATTTAGGTCACTGCGGATACCCTTTGATATTTCTTCCCATGTAAGTGAGTTAAACATCACTTGTTATTACAACTTTAAACATTCAATATTTAATGTACATATAGAAAACAAGTAACAGGACATGAGCCTACCACAGAGGGCCTCAGAAAGACTCTACCTAGCAGTGTATCAAAGCAAATATTAAGACACATAGCCAAACCTTTGGCAGAGGGCAGGGAATCATATGAAAGAAGGGGGAGTTAGTAAGATCTGGAGAGGACAGGAACTCCGCAAGGACCATATATATCAGGGCACAGGGGTCTTTTATGAGACTGTTTCTCCAACCAAGGACCATGTATGGATATAACCTAAAACCCCTGCTCGAATGTAGCAAATGGTAGCTCAGTATCCAAGTGGGTACCCTAGTAAGGGGAACAGGGACTATTTTGGACATGAACTCAATGGCTGGCTCTTCAATCCTCCCCCACCCCCGAGGGAGGAGCAGCCTTGCTTGGCCACAGAAGAGGACATTGCAGCCAGTCCTGAAGAGACCTGATAAGCTAGAGTTAGATGGAAGGAGAGGAGGCCCTCCCCTATCAGCAGACTTGGAAAGGGGCAGGGAGGAGATGAGGGAGGGCTGGGAGGGATAGGGACGGATTGCAGGAGGGGGCTACGGCTGAGATACAAAGTAAATAACCTGTGATTAACACAAAATAAAAGAAAAAAAGAAAATAAGTACAATAATGGGGAATGATCACATTTCTGTGACGCAGTAGAAAAAAATAACAAAAATAATTTACTTCTGGCTGATAAACTCAAATTAATGAATGAACGATGTTGGAAATGGTCAACCATGAGCTTTCTGATTCTCGAGTTCCTTGAGCATTTAAAAACCATGCAACTTATCCGGTCAGATAATGCTTTTCTAGAGGAAGGTATAGATAGGTGATAGCTAGAATAAGAACTCTAGCCAGGCAATGGTGGCACACGCCCTAAAGCCCAGCACTCAGGAGGCAGAGACAGGAGATCTCTCTGAGTTTGAGACCAGCCTGGTCTATAGAGTGAGTTCCAGGACAGCCAAGGCTACAAAGAGAAACCCTGACTCGAAAAACCAAAACCAAAACCAAAACCAAAAACAAAACAAACCCCTTCAACCAACCAACTAAAAAAACAAAACAAAAAAACAAAAAACACCAAACACCCCCCAAAAGAACTCTAAATAGGTTATTTAGCCCTGTGTCCTAGGTAATGAAATGGTTGTATCTGTATCCTTAGAGTTTCATACTGCATCTCATATTTTTGCCAACATTTGGGAAGTTTTGTTCGAGTTAATATGTCATGAGCATTGAGGGTCAGTCTAGAAGGCATGGACTTTGTACAGAGGCTCAGGAACAATGCTAGCAGAATGATCCTGAGAGTACCGGTGTCAGTTTCTACTGCCGAAAAGGCTCTGCTAGAAGATGATTCACAGTGAACACGCTCTTTAGGGATGAGAAATTCTACTGCCACATGTGGAAACCTCTTTCTAGAAAATTCTGTTTACTCAGACATCACTGTTCTAACGAAACAGTTTCTCAGCATAAAGAAAAAGGGGCCCAAGAGAATAAATTAAAAAGCTATGACTTTGGTTTCCAGGAAAAGCTTCTGAATAACTGCAAATTCAATAAGGAGTTTTGTGGTTTGTTATTGGAAATTCAAATTTCTTGATGTTTTGCCAATGGTTTCATATTGGCATATGCATTTACGTACAATGTCCATTTTTAGTTAATAGAAATTTATAATCTTACTGCTTGCTTAGAGTCCATTATTCAGTTTGTTGAATAGTTTGTTACAAAAAAGCAAAGGCCAAGGGAACAGAAGAGAAATAAAGGTAAAAGCAACTTGGAAGCTGGCTTCTATTTTCCTCTGAAAATATCAACAAAATTCCCATCCTGTTAGAAAGCCCAAGATTTGTGTTCTTTGTCTTTAAGAAAGAATAATTTTAAAGGATTAATTTTGAGACCAATTTTCAAAATCAATATTTTAATTAGTGAATAAATGTTACACGCATTTTCCTTTCATGACCGGATGTATTTAAATGTGTGGATGCAGCAGAAGGGCTCAATAAGGCATGAACACATAGATCACTTGCATAGTTTTTTTTTTGTGATGAGAACACCTAAAATATGCTCTCAGCATTTTCCTAGGATGTATCTTGTCACTAACTGTCGCCATAATGTGGTATAGTAGATCTGTGACAGTGATAGCGATTGTCAGCTTGAGTGGACGGAGAGATGCTGGGATCAGTAAAGCACAATTCTCAGCAAGTCTGTAAGGATATTCCAGAGGTGGCTGGCATACGGAATGACAGTTGAAGGGGAAGAGTCAGCCAGAGACACACAGCTCCATCTTCCTGTTCGGGAATAAAAGCCTAAGAGGAAGCCAGTGGTTACCTGCTCTACTTCTATGTGTGTATCACCGTTGCTGCCACCTCTGCTCATCACATCCCAACTTCTTCAGTCTTTCAAAGCAGATCCATACCAGTGACTCTCTGGGAAACTTCTGGGCCTTCAGATCAGCCGGGGTCTACAAGATGGGTCTCCTCTTGCTCTGACACTTCTAAATTCTTGGACTATTTATCTGTAGGGCTCTCTACTGTCCCATAATTCACACTGGCATTGTGCTAACCATCTTTTAATACTGCAGTAGTAGACCCAATCAAATAAATCTCCATATACTACATATACAAAATACAATTTGTGTGTGTGTGTGTGTGTGTGCATATGCCCTGTTGTTTCTGTTTCTCTAGGGAATCTTAATTAATAAAAGAGCTCTTAAATGTATTTCTTCTACCTCTGATCAATACCTCTCAACCTCTACTCTCAAACCACCCCACCCACCTTCTAGAAACCACAAGTTCATTCTCTGTTTTGTTTTGTTTTGTTTTTTGAGCTCAGTGTTTTTATTCTTCACATGTGTGAAATCATTACCTGAAGTAAAAGCCCAGGCATCTTAAGTCAAGGGTGAACACTGCAACTTCGTGTAGTACTTATATAAGGAACATGGACAAGGACATCTCCTTTATAATGTTAGTGCTAATACAATTTAAGGAGATTAAGGATAATAAAAGAATGGTGCAGAAGTTGACCTCTATTTGGGTGACATAAAAGAAAGGATTCACTTACAGACATTGTGGTCATTTTATCTCTACAAATAGGCAACTCCACAAGCCACACTCTTTGTTTCAGTTGACACAACCAACTTTAAAAGTAAAGATTTATTTTGGCTCAGTTTTAGAAAACCCAGTCTATGATATCCTGGCCTCATGCAGCTGGACAGGACATCATGGTGGCAAGAATTTGTGACAGAGGGGGCTTTTGTCACATGACGGCAGAAGAGGAAGAGCAAGAGTTGCTAACTAGATACTTCAGATGACTTTCATGCAATGACCTATTTCACTTCTAAAATATTTGGACCTGTCAAAACAGTGCAATCAGTTGGCCATGGAGCGTTCACATGCCAGCCTTTTGGGTAGCACTTCACAAATGATAACATTTGTTTAGCAACCAGGAGAAGATGCTGCATTCGTGTGATAAGGCTCTGCCAGTCCTAGCTAGTTCTATTCCCATTATCATTGCTACCATAGTGTTCCTTTTGCTGTCCTTCTCTTGAAGAGCAGAGTTAAAAACCAAAATGACCTTCAGACTGGGTTCTCTACCCAAAACTCTTACTGAAGCTAAACTGTAAGAAAAAAATGTAGACAGTTAACAAATTCGAGACACATGAAAGAGAAAGGAAATTTGTTCGACATCCACAGACACTTCTACCTGTTGTCCACAAGGATCAGATGACAAATGAGACCTTCTGGGGCAGACAGAGCCTCCAATGCAGAAAGGGCTGAAACTGAGTCAAGAGAGGATGACTTCTGACTAAGCCACAGAATTTAGAATTGGATTTGATTATAGTACCAGGAGATATGTCCTATCCTCAAATCACTCATGACTCAGAAGTTAAGTGTGTTTAAGAGAGGGGATGTCAGATCAACCTTCCTCTTAGCCATCTTTCCAAAGCAAACACAAGACAAAAAAAAATAAACCCAGGACCAAAGGGGGCAAAATAATGATGACCTTAGCCAGTAAAATAACTCAGCAATTTTCTCCAGGAAAAAAAAAAAGGCTTGAAAGCCAGGAGTCTGGATTACTACCTCCAAGAGATAAAATAGGCATTGCTCCTTGGAGATATCAAGGAAAGGAATCTTGTTTTTAAGTTATTTGTTGAAGTTAATTTACTATTTTTAAAGTATTATATAAGTCAAACATAAATATGCATTCTTACAAAGGGCAAATGGTTAACAATCCACCATTTTGTAGCCTTAAAGGAATAAATGTTAAATTTCATAGAAATTAACTATACATATTTGTAGGGTCTTCCATGACTAAATATTATATACTATATAGTTTAAGTATTACAAAGTTGATACTATTATACAATATGATACCTCTGGGCAATGATACTGCCCATTTACAAAAGCCAGAAGCTTTAATCATAAAAATATGATACATGTTTGAGGAGATAACTGTGTGTTCTGTAAGTTTTTTGTCAACTTGACATAAGCTAGAGTCATCTTGGAAGAGGGAACCTAAATGGGAAAATGTCTCCATCAGCTCGGCCTGTAGGCAAGTCTATGGGGCATTTTCTTGGTCAATGTGGGCAGGCCTTCCCCTGAGCTGGCCGTCCTGGGCTGCATAGGAGAGTAGGCTGAGCAAGCCATGTAATGCAAGTCACTAAGTGGTGTTCATTCATGGTTTCTGCCTCAGTTGCTGCCTATAGTTTCTACTTGAGCTCCTCCCCTATCTTCCCCCAGTACCAGACTGTGACATGGAACTGTGAGATAAAGCAAACCCTTTCCTCAGTAAGTTGCTTTTGGTCATGATGTTATCACAGCAGTAGAAAACAAAGAAGGTCATTGCGTTTAATCTGATTTTAGAACTATGAAGCACACATGAGTCCAAGGTTAAATGGCCCACCATCAACAGTTGCAGCATGTGTGTTCTATTATACACTAAAAGTAAATGACAGAGGAATTTCTTTGGCCACAGCTCTGGAGGAGAGAAAGTCCTAGGCAAAGATATTGGCAGGCTTGCTTTCACCAGCAGTGGCTTCTCTTTGGCTTGTTAATATCTGACTTGCTTCATTGTTTCTGTGTAATCTTCAGTCCCTATCTCACCAGCCACTATCAGGAAACCAGTGATTCTGGATCTGGATCCACCCATAAGGTCTTATTATCCATTTTTAGGTGTACTACATTCTAAGGAAGTGAAGATTAGGATTTTAATTTAAGACTTCAGTGGTAGACTTGCTCATCCTGTAATATCAACTATAATTTCAGGTAGTTTTCTTCATAGATAAGGTGACCAACTGCCCTGGTTTGCCCAGAACAATGTGTTACCATGTGTAGTATTTCATCACGAACTTGAAAGACCTTTATTCCACTCTAAAGTATCTTTTTTTGGGTGACAAATTTATGGTCACTTTATTTACAAAGAACCCATACATTTTTTATACATAACCTATTAACCATTCTTTATCAGATATAAACAGACTAAATCTAAGTATATTGAATAATTTTAATAATCAATGAGAGAGTAAAGTAAAATATATAATAGATTGAAACAATAGAATTAAATCACAGCCACTAGGTATTTGCCATTGGCTCTGCAGTTGCTGTTGGAGATGTTGCAGCTGAGCACAATTTCCTACTGTTGTAGAGTGCATGCACAGCTCAAATTAATTAATTCACATAATCAGTAAAAGCAAAATGTAAGAGAAAAGGACACATAAGACATAAATAAAAGTGATAGAATTTCCTAAAAATAGAGTAAAAGAAACAAAGTAAATCACCAAGGTTATACTTAAAGAGCACAACTTAAACTTAAATTAAAATTAGAGCAAAATTTTGATATGAAAATAGTTTAAAGTAATTAGCATATATAATTACATTTATTTTATTTTTTTCTTCACAATTTATTCATTACATATCCTGAGATGAAGCCCCCTCCCTCACATCCCCCAGTCCCACACTCCCTCTCGCCCCACCACCTTCCCCGAGTCCACTGAAAGGGGGAGTTCTCCACTATTACCATCTGCCCATAGTGTCATCAGGACTGCCTGCATCCTCTTCCTCTTCCTCCATGGCCTGGCAAGGCTGCATTACCAGGGACGAGTGATCAAAGAGCAGCCAACTGAGTTTATGATAGAGGCAGCCCCTGCTCCTCTCCCTCAGAGATCCACATGGAGACTGAACTGCTGATCTGCCCCATCTGAGCAGGAGAGGGCTGGTGAGACGGGCTCAGCAAGCAAAGATGCTTGCTTCTAAGCCTGATGATCTGGGTTCGATCCCCGGAACCCACAAGGTGGAAGCTAAAAGACCACCTCCTAAAAAGTAGTTTTCTGAACTTTAATTGTGATCCTTGTTGTACTAAGTCACACATGTACCCCATAAATTTAAAAAAATGATAAAATAAACTATTAAAAGTAAGGGCTAGAGAGCTTGCTCAATTGTTAAGAGTACATCCTGTTCTTGCAGAGGACCTGAATTCAGTTTGTATCACTTATGTTAAGTGACTTTTATTCATCTGTTACTTCAGCCCTGGGGGAGCTGCTGCTTCTGGCTTCCTAAGGGCACCTGCACACACACATGCACACACACACATATATACACATGCACACACACACACACACACACACACACACAAACCCATGCATGCGCACACATAAATAAGTTCTCGAAAGAAATTTTTTAAATCTTTGGACTTTTAACAAAGATTAAATTTTAGACAAAATTTTCTGTATGAAAAACAAGGTTGTTTCTGTGGTAGGAGGACTATCAATACATGTTTGTCATTTTCAGAGATATCTTTAACCAAAAATAGAAACTGTAATTATAGTAGAGGAGGACACTTTGCACAATTTTTTAAAATTACCTTTTAAAATGCAACTCTCAAATCCAAAGTCTGTTAAGAGCGTAAGTGTAACCCAGGGTTAAAAACTATTTATTTTGGCGAGGCTTTATAGACGTAGCTTCTGAGATTACTAGGAGACTGTCTCGTAGCAAATTCGCCTATCCTTTGCTTCTTAGAATCTCTCTGCTCCCTCCTCTACAGTGTTTCCTGAGCCTTAGGTGTGGCAGGTGTTTTACAGATGTAACCATTGGCACTGGGCTCCACAACCCTGTATTTTGCTTGACAGAGGAAGCACCCCAGGCCTCAACTTTACACAAAGAACCACAGTCAACCAAGGAACGTCGAGAGTGAGAGAAATAGTCTTCTCCAGGTAAGAACCCTCCAAATGATTGTTCAATACTAAAAAGTCAGCCCTGAAAACATATAAGCAAGTAACAATAAACAGACTTAGCAGGTTACACACACACACACACACACACACACACCTAAGAACAGTTAATAAGGTTATGAATATGAAAGACATAAAGGAATATAGGAGGAGATTTGGAGGAAAGAAATGGAGTAATTATATTACAAACTCCATATTAAAAGAACTAATAAAATTTTATTTTAAAGTTGGAATGATAGTTCGGTCAGTAGATTACTTGTCGAGCCACGAAGACTTAAATAATATTCCTAGGAACTCACAACAAAACCCAAAACCCAAACAAATGACCACAACAAAAATCTGGACTTGGTGAGAGCTTGCCATCTCAGCACGTAGAGATGGAGACAGAAGATCTTTGTGCTCACTGGCCATCCAGCCTAGCCTACTCAGCAAATGCCAGCTCAATGGGAGATCCTCTTTCAAAAACACTATGCTTTTATATTCTCCACGGTCACCATTTCTTTTATTCCTTCCTGGGATTATGAGGGATCCTAGGATCTCAGCCCTGCTTCTCATGGCGATAATGCAGACACACTGCAAGAACTCTGTTCCCCTGTTGTTCAGGTTTTCCTGCTACATCCTGTCATCCCCTACCACCCTGTCAAGGGCTAACTTCCATGAAGCTGCACCTCAGCCTTCTGCCAGGCTACAGTGCGTACTGGCCAGTACAGAAACTCCCAGAGAAATTTAGACAAAACAAAAGCAACCTTAAATTGGCTAGTAGATGTCACAGCTATCTACTGACTCCTTGACCCTTGTATAAAAATACCAAATCTCATGGGTTCTGGGGAACCACAGGCCCTATGAGCACTTCATGTCATCTTTTTTCTCCTGTGGCTCTTCCCTCAGAGCATTTGATCCTTTCACCTCCTCTAATTAAAACAACGACAACCTCCACCATCATGGCTTTATCGTCTTCATAACAAAACCAGAACTGGATCACGTGGCCCTTTCTCTTCTTATTATCTCCCAGTTTAAAATGCTTGCCTCTCTTAATAGCAGACGTCTCTTAGTTCTGTAACTGCGCTCACTACACTCAAGCCTTAGCACAACCACCTCCCCCTCTGCTACTTCTCCCTGTCCTCACCCCTCCCGTCCCCCCTCTTTTTCCTCCACTTCCTTCTTTGTCTTCTTCTTCTCCTCCTCCTTCTTCTCCTTCTCCCACAGCTCTCTTTTGTACAACATAGTCTTAGCCTGCCAACCATGGCCACTCTGCTTCTAGTCATAATGCCACTTTCACTGGGAATAGAGAAATTCCTTGCCCTTCTTAAACTGGGTTGGTGCTTGCCACAATTCTTGCTGCAAGTCAAGTGACTTTCAAGACTCTTGGACATGTTTACAGGGCCATGGTCAGCATAGACAGGCCTCCTGAAGTT
>CM053763.1:26181320-26196769 GCA_028658305.1 Pachyuromys duprasi
TGGCTGAAGAGCTCACAGACACAGGGGATATACCTGCTACCTTTATTCTGCCAGGTGTACACAGCATAAACTACTCTCTAAATTCTTATCCTTCTGCCCACAAATCGGTGCAGCTCTGACACCTCATGAGAAAATTTTCTTTGCGCAGCAATGGTGGTTAATCCAGAAACTCACAACAGATGAAAAGTGCAGAAAATAAGTATCAGGACAGTATTCAACTACAATTATGACATCTGTATCACACCCCTTCCCCAAGACTCAGGAACCATTTGGATGATGAAGGAGAATACACTGGAAAGAGTGTAAGACAAGAGCCTGGGAAGGATCAGAGAGACACTGTCCTCTGATTAGGATAAGACTTCTACACTCAGGAACTCACAGCATCTATGATTGCCTGCTTAAAACCCATAGAAGTTTAAAGCCGTTACCAAGAACAACTAGGGGAAACAAAGGTTTATTTGGGTTACTTGTCCCTGCACAGATGTGGGTCTAGCCTTATTTAAATCACAGTTATTGAAATTAACATACAGCCAGAGAAGGCTGCTCTTTAAAAACTGTCTATTTTTGAGATTTTGATTTAATTACAAAATTTCTCCTTTCCTTTTCATTCCACCAAACCCTCTCATACACCCCTTCCTGCTCTCCTTCAAATTCATAGCCTCCTTTTCACCAATTGTTATTGCATAAATGTAGGTATGTTTATATACATATAAATTTCTAAATATAGTCTGTTCAGTACACATAATATTAATCATATGCATATCTTCAAGGCTGGCCATTTGGCATTGGACAACCAGTTGGTATGCTCTTACTCCCAGAAATCTCAGTCCTTATTTGTTTTTTTTTCCTGGTATTGAAAAAGATATTTTTCCTCTCACATAATATATCCTGATTACAGTTCTCCTTCCTCAACTCCTCCAAACTCCTCCCCACCTGCTGGCCATCTAATGCTTGGCATGCAGCATGCTCTTTTTGTTGTTGTTGTTTATTTTTTTTTACATTTTTTTCATTTTTATTTTATATTAATCACAAGGTATGTACTTTGTATCCCAGCCGTAGCCCCCTCCCGAGTTCCCTCTCTATCGTCCCCTTCCCTTCCTCATCTCCTCCCTGCACCTTTCCAAGTCCACTGACAGGGGAGGACCTCCTCCCCTTCCAACTAACTCTAGCTTATCAGGTCTCCTCAGGACTGGCTGCAATGTCCTCTTCTGTGGCCTAGCAAGGCTGCTCCTCCCTCAGGGAAGGGGGGGGGGTGTGCAGGGAGTTCGAAGAGCCAGCCATTGAGTTCATGTCCAAAATAGTCCCTGTTCCCCTTACTACTATACCCACTTGGGTATTGAGCTACCATTTGCTACATACAAGCAAGAACCCCTGCTTGTATGTAGCATGCTCTTAAGAGAAGTTTGTCAGCATTTGCTTTAACACCCTGCTGGGTAGAGTCTTTCAGAGGCCCTCTGTGGTAGACTCCTGTCTTGTTCCTTATTTTCACCTTCTTCCAACGTCTATCCCATTTGCCTTTCTGAATGAAGATTGACCCTTAAAGCACTTGCCGAGACTCAGACACACTTTAGGCAGAGTACAGGGAATCTTAGGAAAGAAGCAGGAGACAGAAATACGTGGAGGGGACAGGAGCTCCACAAAGAGAGCAACAGAACCAAAAAATCTGGGCCCAGGGCTCTTTTCTGAGACTGATACTCCAACCAAGGACCATTAATAGAGATAACCTGGACCCCCTGCACAGATGTAGTCCATGGCAGCTCAGTGTCCAAGTGGGTACCCTAGTAATGGGAGCAGGGACTGTCTCAGACATGAACTCAGTGGCTGGCTCTTTGATCACCTCCCTTTGAGAGGGGAGCAGCCTGACCAGGCCACAGAGGAAGACTATGAGAAACAGTCCTGATGAGACCTGACAGACTAGGGTCAGAAGGAAGGGGAGGAGGTCCTCCACTATCAGTGGACTGGAAAAGGGGCATAGGAGGAGATGAGGGAGGGAAGGTGGACATGATTGGGAAGAAATGAGTATGGGGCTACAGCTGAGATACAAAGTGAATAAATTGTAATAAATAAAAAACATATTTAAAAAAGAGTACTTTATCATCCCAATGAGACTTCCTACGAGGAAAACACTCTTTCATTTGCAAGTGGTTATCAGCTAGAGATGGCTTCTGGGTTAGGGGCCTCTGTGTGTCTACTTTTCCTTTCAGTTTCTCCACCTCATCTGGTGCAGACCCATGCAGGTCCAGTCCATGCTGCAACAGTCTTGTTTTCTTGGCATTCTCCATTCCCTCTGTCTCTTAGAATCTTTTTACATCCTCTTCTTTGGGGTGCCCTAAGCCTTAAGGGGATCGAGACATCCAATTTGGGGCTGAGTGTTCCAAGGCCTTTCACTCTCTGTGTATTGTTTTGTATGGGTATCTGTGTTTGTTTCCGTCTGCTGCAGGAGGAAACTTCACTGATGCCTAAGCAAGGAACTCATCTGTTTTTTCTGGCCTGAGTGAAAGGTTACTTTTTGTATTTAGTTCAAATATAATGATGACAACTATTTTTAAATAATTATTTTTCATTTACTAAAAAATTAAGGAAAAAAAGAAAGAGGAAGAAAGAAAGAAAGAAAGAAAGAAAGAAAGAAAGAAAGAAAGAAAGAAAGAAAGAAAGAAAGAAAGAAAGGAAGGAAGGAAGGAAGGAAAAGAAAGAAGGATCAACATGGACTTGGAGGGAAGCCATGGGCTCCTACTGAGGAGCCATTGACAGTTGACGCCTCTTGGGGGAATAAAACACCAGTTTTCTTTAAGCATATGTATGACTCTGCTCTGCCTGATGGCCCACACTCAGTACTATATTGAAAGCACAAAGTGGACTTGGTATGTTATGTTTTTTAAAAAGAGGGCATGAAGTTGGGGAGAGTGGTAAGGATGTAGAGTGGGTCAGAGAGATGTTAAGGAGAGGAGCTGTGGGCAAATATGATAAAAATACATTATATAAAATTCTTAATGATTTAAAAATGAGATTAAAACAACTTAGCAATAAAATTGATACTAATAGTCAGAGAGTAAGATATGATTTCTGAAATAAAAAAATAAGGTATCTTCAGGGCTTCCTTCTCATCAATAAGCTGTGTTGACAGGTGGTATCTTTTTTAATTTTATTTTTTTTATTAATTACAGTTTATTCACTTTGAATCCCAGCTGTAGCCCCCTCTCCCTTTGCCCTCCCAATCTCATGTTCCCACCTTCTTCTTGACAGGTGGTATCTTGAGATATGTTCAGACACTTGGAAAATTCAAGCAAAGAAATCAGTGCAACAATTTTGGACATTTCTAAATATTTGTGATGTTAAAAACTAGAACCATCAGAAATCAGCAAGTATACTAGAAAAGGTGAGAAGGAACCAACACATTTGAAACACAGAAAAAAATTAGGTGAGAGGGAAGGGCAGAGGCTGCAATGCCCAGGAAATCTGCCTAGGACACAGGCCCTGGCTAAACAAAACACTGGAATGCTACTTCATTACCTCTGCTAATAGAAATAAATCTGCAGGCCAAGACTATGGCCATTTTAATAAATAAGCTGATAAGACACCATTGACTAAGCAGGGCAGATTATTACCTTTTTGACCATGAAGTGTAAATTGTCGAGCTGTTACTATGGTCAAAACCATATTGCTTATGTGGCTGACTTGAGATTTTTAGATACACAGGAAAATAGAAAATATGCTTTTTCTCCCTCACAGAAGAAGCCAAACTATGCAAAATTGTCCCATGGTGTTTAGAATCTGTCCATGAGAATAATTCAAGGGAGACGCTTTCCTGAAGAGCCATCCAACGTTAGTGTTCTGGGTCATCCACTTTATTGCTCACTGTGGATGGAAGATTATATGCAACCTATAGGAGTGGATTCATTGATGTCCTCCAGCTATCCAAATGTCAGGAGGAAAGAGCAGGGTTCACTGCCCACGAATGCAGGGTATTTTTGACACCAAAGTCCAGAAGCAGCAGCAGAAGAAGTTGTGGACATCCAGAGGTGTCCTGGGAGATGTGTTCTGCTAATGTTAGCTTTAAGGTAAACACCGCAGAAATCCTTTCTCACTTCAATCAATTCCCTTTCCTTTGAGAAGGCACAGATCTTTACTAATATGATCTGCATTTGCCAGCCTCTCTCTCCATTTTGCAAAAGCTGCCATGGTGAGCTGTAACAGCAGCAGGGAAAAAACGTTGAGGTAAATGCCATAACTTAAATACTCCGTGTTTTCTTATAACCCCTCTGAAATTCACGGTGTGTACGTGTTAGAGGAAGGTGTAAAAAAAATAATGCCATTGTAAAAATTATTCTACGCAACTACCCATAGGTGCTACCAGAGAGTTTGGTAGTTTTGAGATTAGAAACAGGAGAAGAAAACACTAATTTCAGGGCTGAAACCCACACAAAAACAAGAGTATAAATTCCTGTCTTCTTAGCTATAAAGTTTTTAGCATGAAGTATTGATCTGTCCTCTTTCCTTTCTCCTCTAATTATGAACTTAGGAGGCACAGCTCCTGGGAGAATACACTCGTGGCGATTATATATGCAATGCAGTCTCCTGTCTGTAATTTAAGTGGGACATTAAAATATGAGTAAGCAGAGAGCTTACCTTTAATAATTAAGGCCTCACTCTTCTAGCTCTGACTTTGATAGAAAAGAGTGCTTTGCCAAGGAAAAACCTCTTTAATTCACTATTAGCTTGAATGAGAGAATTGTTAATATTTGACCACCTTACACCTATAAGAACAGAAACTTACTGTGGTTACATCAGCGTAAAGGCTAGGAAAAAAATCTTTCCAAAAATTCTGCTTAAAACAGAAAAAAAATTAAATATCTGATATGAATATAATTGCTCACTCTGAAAACTCCCAAATGCCTTCCCAAATCCTCTCTGAGTCTCTCTGTATATTTTCCTGCCTGTTGACAAAACATCCACCTGCTCAAGGACGTATATAGCTTGCGGATGTTGATTTTAGGTGTATGTTTTCTTTCCACAGTGTTACCTATACTGCCAAATCAAAGCCAAGCGCATGCTTGTCCTGTGTGCACTGAATCAGCACATCAGTTAACCAGAGACTTTCTTATCAAACCTGATTTTCTAAGTCTGTGTGAATGTAGAGGAGAGAAACAATGAAGTGATAAAAAGAAACAATTGAACTATATAATTTATACGTATTTCATACTGTGATATTATTTCTTTTAAATATAAGCAGAGTAGTGCAGCTTTAAGTCTTCACTATACTTGAATGATTGGACATGATGCAATATTCTTTACTTTTTTTGAGATAGGTTTTTCCTGTGTGGCTTTGGATGTGCAGAAACTTACTCGGTAGACCAGACTGTCCTCAAACTCAGATATCCACGTGCCTCTGCCTTCCTACCACTGGGATGAAAGGCACACAGCAGCACCACCTGGCTACCAGTGTTCTCCTGAGGCTGGGACCTAGCCTTCAGGTGCTCAGGAACCTAGTGTCCAGCTACACAGAGATGGCCTGATAAAGAGGTAATTGAAAGCCATGCTGACAGGAGAGTACTTGACCAGACTCTAGGAATTACCAACTCCCCAAAAAGCACTGTTTACTAGGCCAACAAGTATCCTGATGTCAACGCATCAGACACAGAAAATAAGACATAATTAACTGGCTGGGCTGATAAGAAAACTTGTTAGGTGTCAGGAGCTGTGAGTTCCTATCATTGCTCTGAGTAATTATATACGTAACTTTGAAAGTCCACCTATCCAGCTTTGAACTCCTTCACTGTTGAAATAAATTGTGTCTGATTAAGTAAATCCTTAATACATTTTAATTGCAGACAGTATTTTTGTGTTATAATCACATGACAAAAGATTACTTACCACATTTTGACTAGATAGCAGTACAAGAAATTAAATTACAAATTTTAGTGAGTTTAGTCTGAGGGGGAAAATAAATTTAAATCATAGCTGGCTTTACAAATATATATTTCTATTATTTTTGAGGTTATTATATAATTGCATCATTTCCTCTTTTACTTCCTTCCTCCAAAGCCTACATATACCCTTCCTTGCTCTCGTTCACATTCATGACCTCATTTTTCTTTAATTCTTGTTATATGTGTATGTAAATGTGTATATACATATTCCTAAACACCTATATACAACCTGCTCAGTTTGTATAATGCTATTTGTGTATTTTCAGAAGTCAGCTTAGGGCTTCAATGTTCAGACCAGCAAATTGCATCTTAGATTTGAATCAACTTCTACCTCATCACTTCCTCCATGGGTGGGGAACTCTCACCTACTGCCTAATCCAACCCTCCCTCAGCAATGCTTTTTAAAAACAGATTCTTGCCATATAAAAGAAACTTTGTATTCCTGAACTGGTGACCAATAAACATGCATAACTTTTAGTAGCCAGAAAGGCAATGCAATGTTTTCACACAAGAGGGGAACGCAGAGTTGAAATTATAAGACATAGTTAAGGAATGTGGTTTCTAACTATGTCTTTGTGAAACAAAGAAACATCTGATATTTCTAAGGCTCTGAAAATAATCATTCATTACCCTTGTTGCTCCTAAACAGAAAAATCTCTAGTTGGACACTATAAATAGCTTTAAATTCTGGGTGTAGGAAACTACATCTTAAACTGGAAGTGGGTTGGGAATATTTCCAGGTGAATATCAGGTAATAGAAAAGTAGTGCATATAATATGATATGGTCATATTTTTTTGCAAGGACAAATGAACGATTTTTATAGTCTGAGAAAATATATAGCCAACTGTGAACAGAAATGATCTTTCTATGAGGAGACTATGGTAACTCTCATTCTGGTCCTCATAAATGTGTCTTTGAGGTTATTTGTAATGATTGTGAATTCATTTTATAATGGGTATTCTCACGTCCTCATGGAACTCTGCAGTAAAGAGATCAAGCATTATGGAACTGATGCAAACTAAATGATCACCTTCTTGTAAATATACAAGCCACTCTACAGTTCTTTTTCTTTACTTAGAGGTTCAGTCCTTAATCATTAAATTATGTTTGAGGCAGTGAAACAATCCAATAAAGTAAACTCTGTAAGTGAAAATTGCTTTTGGTCATATAAAGCAGCTATATATTCTGAAGTTAGACATATACTAAAAGGCAAACCTTCCATGTTAAAGCAGGTTTTTAACTACCAAGGTTTCAGTTCAAACCACTTCATTGGGCTTGGTTGTTGGTAGTTCATTCTGAATGAACTTTATGGTTGTAGTTTCCCTATTTTACTGCTGAAAACACCACACACTTTGATTTTAAGACAAAGATAAGTCACGCTGGAACTGAGCTGGACACTCCCTTCCTACTGACTGCCTTTCATTGCCAAAAGATGTTGTGTAGACTAGGGGATGAAAAAAAAATTATCAATGGTCTTACCCAGCTGTGGACTTTATGGGTAGCAATTCTAACCTGTCAGGCAAGGTGTGCCCACTAGGACAGTAGTAGCATAACTGATATTGGTGAAACTGCTTTCTGATAAGATTTGAGGCCCATTGCACTGGAAGAAATGTATGCCTGATCAAAACCCCACAGCTAAGGGTTGAAGAGATGGATCAGTTGATAAAGTGTCTGCCATGAAAACTTGGATCACTAGAACCCACCTGAAAGAGATGGGCACAGGGCCTGAAAGCCCATTACTAGGAGCAATGGGAAACACTAAAAGTATATTCCTGAACCTCATTGACCAGCCAGTCTAGCCAAACCAATGAGCTTCAAGTTCATCAAGTTTCCCTGCCTCAAAACTATGTGAAGTTGGAGAGTAACTGGCGTACACAATCAGCTTCTGACCTCCACACACATATGTTAAAGTAACATTTATTCACCAGGAGTAATTGTAATTTAGAGGCTTACTGCCTCCATCTGCTAACCTAGGCCTTGTCCTGGAAGCTTCTAGTCTCCGTACAATCTTCTAGGCTTGGAAAGTTTTCGGCCTCTGAGACTTCCTGATGAATAAGCTCACCCTTTCTAGTTTTTACTGAACTCTGGATGGCTGGTTCAACTCAGCTCTTCTGACTCAAACTCCTTTCCAAGATGAGTGGTCCAAACTGGCTTCTCAGCTTCTGACTGAATTGCTCTGCTTGGCCTCAAACTAACTCTAGCAATCTGTTCTAATCTTCTGGCTCCTATTCATTCTCTAGCTCGTTCTTTCTTCACCTGTATCTATCTTGTTCTCTCTTCAACCTGTCTCTGAAACTCTCTCAGCAAAACTGCCTCCTCTCTCTTTCTCTCTCTGTGCTGCTCTCTCTTTTAAGTCACCTCTTTTTCTTCTCTGTTCTTATGCGTATATCTTATCCTGCCAAAAATTTCTCTAATTCGTCATTTTGTCTGCCTTTCAATTAGACATCACTTTCAAGCACTTCTTTCTACCAAATAACCTTACCTACATTGTCTAGTAGTAAAGATATGTCCTAAGGGTGTGTCTGTATTCTAGCTACAGTGGTCATGTTACTGGATTAAAATCCCTCTACACACATGACACATGGAAACATGCCTACCTCATATACCTGTGCACACACTCATACTAACAATTCCATATAACATGTATTTAGCAAATGTAATGGACACTATAAACACACATACTCAGGGAGCCTATAACTCTGAGGTCAGAGACCCATCTAAGGAACATAGTACTGTTGTTCTACTACATAAATATGTCAAATTGCCTCCTGAATATTTATGTTCATACCCATGAATCAATGCTACTCTATGTCTTGATCACAAAAATTTCTTTTCACAGTGGATAGTAGTTAATTCAGAGAGTCAGAACTGGAAAATACTGAGAATATGTGACTATTGAGTGTTCAGCACTAAATGGAACATCTGAGTCATCCCCTACTAGGTTCTTGGGGCATCTCAGAAGAAAGTGTGCAAATAATGTAAGAGCCAGAGGAAGAGGAGCAATGCTGTGAAATGCCATCTTCTGGATATGACATGGCTGTTGCTCTCCTAAACTCAGGTGAGTTTAGGTCCCCCACACAAGACCTAAAGAAGATTGAACTTGTCAACATTCCATCATGGGTGGGAGGCTCAAGAAGCCCCACCTGTTGTTGAGAAACTATTATCAGTCAATGGTTACTTAGGGACGAGGAGTCATTTTACATCAGTGGTCTAGCCACTGGTAACCCACTCATGCCCCACACCTATGCTCATACAAGTAACCCTAATTAAATTCAGTGGGTTATACACAAAAATAAAGAAATAAATGACAAAAGTAGAAGGGCTGGTTGGAAAGAAGGAAATCAGCATGAATGAGAGGTAAATAAGAGACGTTAAGGGAGCTAAATACAATCAAAATACATTTATACTATGTGAAATTGTCAAATAATAAACTTAACATAGTTTTGAAAAACATTAAAAATAGAGGTTCCCTATGAGTCTCAGCCTCTGCTTTGATACACTGCTGGGTAGAGTCTTTCAAAGGCCTCTGTGGTAGGCTCCTGTGCTGTTCTCTCTTTTCTCCCACTTCTGATGTTTATCCCATTTGCTTTCTGAGTGAGGATTGGGCAACTTCCCTAGGGTCCTCCTTTTGTTTAGCTTCCTTAGGAGTTTAGATTTTAGTATGTTTATCCTATAATATGTGATTAATATCCACTTATAAGTGAGTATATACCAGATGCTGAGACTCATAGCCAAACTTTGGTCAAAGTGCAGGGAATCTTATGAAAGAAGGGGGAGATAGAAAGACCTGAAAGGAACAGGAGCTCCACAAGGAGAGCAACGGAACTACAATATCTGGGCACAGGGGTCTTTCCTGAAACTGATACTCCAACCAAGTACCATGCATGGAGAAAATCTAGAACCCCTGCACAGATGTAGTCCATGGCAGCTCATTGTCCAAGTGTGTATCCTAGTAAGGGGAACAGGAACTGTCTCTGACATAAAATCAGTGGCTGACTCTTTGATCACCTCCTCCCACCCCAGAGAGGGAGTAGCCTTACCAGACCACAGAAGACAATGCAACCAGTCCCCATGAGACTTGATAGGTTTGGGTTAGATGGAAGGGGAGGAGGACCTCCCCTATCAGTGGACTGGGGAAGGGGCGTGGGAAGAGAAGAGGGAGGGAGAGTGAGATTGGGAGGGGATGAGGGAGGGAGTTACAGCTGGGATACAAAGTGAGTAAATTGTAATAATTAAAAATAAATAAATAAAATACAAAAAATAGATTCCTTTTTCTGATAAAAGTGAGTCAATAATGAGGTCATAGCCTCCAGAACATACTATCATTTCCGAAAGAAACAAACCCCCATGTGGAACTTACATATATATATGTACACACATATATGCATATATATGTATATATGGACACACTTTGTGAAAGAGGGTATAAAGTTAATTTGTTTTTTTACTTCTGTCATGGACTTTTTTGTTTTGATAGTGGATAAGTGCATAAAAATGTATTTGATAGTTAAGGTGTAAAATTCAGTATGAAGCTCTATTGATCATGATAGCTATTCTAACTGTATACCTATTCACTGGAAGTATAGACCTTGGGTCAGGTTTTTATTTTTATTTGAAATTTTCATAACACAGTTTAAAAGTACCAGTTAAACACAGGGATCCCTTCTCTGTACGATGAGTCAATAATGAGATCATAGCCTCTAGAACCCTCCATTTTATAACTGACATAACATAGAGATGAGTTGCTTTGTAGCGATAGACTATGACAATGTTTCTAGCTTGGTTTTCTGCAAATTCCAGTTTCTAAAAAAAGCCTGAAGACAGGCTTTTTTGTGTCTAACGATTGCAGTACAAATCTGTAACCACTGCTTCCACAGTGCCTGATGGTTTGCTCCTGTGATAAAGGGCCGACAACAGCTCCACGTGTTCAAATCGGACTCAGAAGGTGGTCCTTGAGCATGAGCGAGTTGCTCTAAGTTCCTGACTTCAGCAGATCGCCTAAACCTGTGGTTCTTAACCTTCTTATCGCTGTGGCCCTTTAATGCACTTCCTCATGTTGTGGTGACCCCCAACCGTAAACTTACTTTTGTTGCTACTCCATAACTGTAATTTTGCTACGTAATGAATCACAATGTAAATATCTGTGTTTACTGAGGGTCTCAGGTGACTTCTGTGAATGACTTTTCCGCCCACAGCTGGTCGCCACAGGTTGAGAAACACTAGCCTAAACCCCGCCCAGAGCCGCAGGACTGTTTATGGGAAGGCATCTACATCAAAGAAGAAAAGCAAGTGGTTCTGCGAGCTAAAGATTCTGGATGTAAATCTTCGCTTCAAAGTCTGAGGGAGGTTTTGAGGTGATGTGTTAAATTGGAAAAGAACAAGAGAGGAGAGCGGGTCCTGTAAAAGCACTTGAGGAGGTAGTTGGCCACTATTTAAGGTCCTAGCGCTCATTCTCACTTAATACCTGTGGAAGACATGTGCTTCTCTGACCTGAATGTTCTCAGGTATATGCATTATGCTCATGAGGGGAAAAAAGGACAGGAGACAGTCCTTTAAATTGTAAAAGTTGAAGGCTGATGCATTAAAGAAATGGTATTGTTTTCCGTAGAAGAACTTATTGATTTTTTGTTTTCATCAACTATGACGCAGCACACTTTGAAACTCTATACTATTTCCTGTAACTCTCCTTTAAGTGAGTGCTTTTAGCTTATTATCCAAACCAGTTGTTTGTGTGACCATGAAAACGTGCGTTGTGATAGGTGAGGGCAAGGCTACAGCATGGGAGTAATGACTCAAAGACCATGATGCCGAGAGTTATCTCAGTGTTATATAGCATCTAAGGTTAAAGGTCATGAGTCTTCCATTAGATATGCCAATTATAGCATAATTCTACCAGATGGAGTAAGAGGTAGCTGAGTGTGTTGATAATTAAGCTCAAAGTCTCTTGCCAATAGACTCCATTTATGGTGTGGTGTCATCCTTGAATAGGGTCCTTGTTTAGAAAGCAAAAACATGTGTGCTTTAGTGAAAAGTACTTGAAGAACACATTAACTGTCCAGAAGAACTATGACATCTCAAAACATTAGTACAAAACTCAAAATAATGTAGTATTTTGTACATTATTTAATAGGCAAAAACTATGACATTTATATGAAATTTTATATGATATAAATGATAAATCATATATATGGAATATATATAACATATACATCATATATGTGATATAGTATGTGATATTTCTATAATATTTCTATAATTGTCTTTATTGTTAAGCTTAAATTTTCAGCATTAAATATTTCAAACCACAGAGTGAGATAAATACCCATGATCTCACAACTCTGCTCTAATAATCATCAACCAATTGCCAGCTCTATTTTATAATTACCCTTCTCCTACATTGGAAGCGAAACTCGGCTGCTATAGGCTCTTATTTGGTAAAGCTTCAGGTGAATGCCTGATTTTTTTAATTCAAATACCCACATTATTGAAACATTAAATATTTAGGGTGCTGAAGAGATATCTCATTGATTAAAATCATGTACCCAAGTTTGGTTCCCAGTAACCAAACTTCAGACTGAGGGATCCAGCCTCTGAGGGACCTGGCCTCTGTGGGCAGCTACGCTCCTGAGCACATACAAGCACTAATGCCTATATAGAATAATTAATAGAATAAAATCTTTATAACATTTAGGTTACAACATTTTGACAAGAAAAGACTATCTAAAGAATTTGTGTATTATCAGATATGATATAACTTAGCTTTCACACTTTTCAATATGTAATTATAAAATATATATTTCCCTAATTGTTTCTTTGTGTCTGGATCTAATAGAATTCACCTTATAGTACATTGCTTTATTTTGTAATTTCTGTTAACGTGCAAGCACTTCCCCTCATATTTTTTTTCCTCTTTCCAACTTAATTACTAAAGGAAATAAGTGGTCTGGACTTTGTCATTGACTCATCTGTAGCCATTTAGCATGCTCCAAGTCTGGATAATAAGTAATCCACCTCGTATAAACTGGCAGTTGGTTCCAGAAGGCCGAGCCAAATCTGAGCTCCTGTCCACTCCCCTACCTCCAGAGTATTTCACAGGTGTGGTTGTATTATAGCATCAAAAGGCACAAGCTGTCCAACATTTCTTCTTTCTGTGATATACAGTCATGGATTAGTGCCTACCTCCAGCAATTCATTAAGAATTAGTGACTCTTTACCTCTATTGTTTCTTGTCCATTTATAACATGAACTTCCTGTAAAAGAAGAAACATTTTCTCAACCAAGGAATTGAATAGGAAAGGTGAAAGGAATAATTCACTCTTTGCTTTATTTCCTGATTTCCAATGTTGTGGATTAAAAGGCTTTCAGTTTAAACTCTGCATAGAGTACAAAGTTGTTACCTTACGTGTTGTCTTGTCTAGTTTGTTTGTTTTTGTAGTCTGGCTGTCCTGGAATTCACTCTGCAGACCAAGTTGTTTTCAAACTCAGAGATCCTCCTTCCTCTGCCTCCCAAGTGCTGAGATTAAAGGCTGAAACAACCATCTAGTCTCTTTCTAAGTTTACAACTCTTCATTAAAAGCATAGAGAATGTGAAGCTTCACCAGTCTTCTGTGACTTGCATATTAATGACCTTTGCCCCTTTTTCTTTGTTTAGGACTCTTTGCTTAGTCTGAGTGATTTAGTTTCTTTTTTAATTGATTTTTTATTATTATCATTTATTACAATTTATTCAATTTGTATCCCTGCTGTAGCCTCCTTCCCTCATCTCTTCCCGATCCCACCTGTTCTCTGTTCTCTCTCTATGCCCCTCCCCTAGTCTACTGATAGAGGAGGTCCTCCTCCCCTTCCATTTGACCCTAATCAGGTCTCATCAGGACTGCTTGCATTTGTTCCTTATATAATATTTTTTTACAATTTGAGTAATATATATTATTATATTTTATATGTATTAATAATGTATAATATATTAATTCTATATGTATACATACACACACACATATATATATATACATATAATTACCTGTTCAGTCGGTATAATTTTACCTTATGTATGAAATCTATGGCCAACCATTGGATAACCAGTTGGAAAGCTCTTCCTTGAGAAAGACCATTTCTCCTGCTCTCTGCATTCCCCACTTTCTCTTAGTTCTTTTTCTACGTTAAAGCACC
This sequence comes from Pachyuromys duprasi, assembly GCA_028658305.1. Taxonomy (NCBI): domain Eukaryota; kingdom Metazoa; phylum Chordata; class Mammalia; order Rodentia; family Muridae; genus Pachyuromys; species Pachyuromys duprasi. Next base: position 26,195,415 of record CM053763.1, read on the forward strand.
AAGAGTTTTCCCTTCTTGGTGTCAGCGTGTCTATTGGTGTCCTTCTTTTAAGTCTTGCTTAGGAAACCATGTTGATATGAATTCATGGGCATAGCCTCTCTGTCTTTTCTAGGGAACACAGTCGCATAACAATCTTCTTATTCTTCTGTTTCTTAGAGTCTTTCTGCTCGTGATGGTTACTGGGCCTTAGGTGAAAGAATCATGCTATAGATGTACCAGTGGGGACTTGGAATAGCACTCTCTTATTCTTTGCATTTTTGACTGTGTGGTTTTCCAAAATGTTCTCTGTCACAAAGAAAAGTTTCTCTGATGTGGGATAAGAGCAGTTTTATGCACGTTAATCCTCTTTATTGTTAATTTTGGTATTTATTGTGGTTAATAGCTGTTTGAGTATTGCTTTTATTTAGTTGCTCTTTTTAGCCTTTTTTCATGGCATTGAAAGCACAATCTGAGAATTGAATTCAATAAATTAGTGAGAAAATACTCATTTTAATTTTTTTTACTTTTAAATTTTATTATATTAAAATTATTTTAGATTATTTTAGGTTTGTGTATACTTGGTGTTCACCCACTGATGTGTGAATAGCATACGTTAATGTGCTCCAAAGTAATAAAAGGTAAACAAAGATAAATGTAAACAGGCCATATGTTACAGAAAGTAATGTTTTTGTATGTTGTTTATTTTGTTTTGATTAATAGGTGGTCATTCTATGGGACTGATTCTATAAGTAAACAATGAGCAAAATAAATCAGACCCTACTACTCAGTGGGAAAGGAAATCAGACTCCTCCTCAGGGACCCCAGAAGAGACACAAACCTAACAGCTCAGTTTCACCCTAAAGAAGCCTGTGCTCAACTTCTGTGGAACTATAAGGAAAGGATTCATGCCTGCTCTGTCGCTGACATTGCAGACCATAGTGATTTGTTACTGCAGTTATAGGAAATGCAATGCACACTCTTTCTCATTTTCCCTCACATGGTGCTTTGTACCACTGCTGGATTTGTGTAGTTGGAGGCAAGAAATGAAAGGAGTCAGTACAATTACACTGGACTTCAGGTATCTGTTCTGTTGATTTGGCTTCGTGACCTTGGGAAGTTTAAGAAACTTCTCAGCTATATATAAAGAACTCAAGAAGTTAAAAAGCAAGAAATCAAGTAATCCAATTAAAAAACGGGGTATGGAGCTAAAAAGAGAACTCACTGTAGAAGATTATAGAATGGCAGAAAAACACTTAAAGAAATGCTCAACGTCCTTAGCCATCAGGGAAATGCAAATCAAAACGACTCTGAGATTTCACCTTACACCCACCAGAATGGCTAAGATCAAAAACTCGGGTGACAACACATACTGGAGA
>CM053763.1:26206044-26226193 GCA_028658305.1 Pachyuromys duprasi
TGTTTGGGGAGAGCAGAAGATGATTTAAGTACATTTCATTTAAAAATCAAGTAAAATTACATTTTATTTATTTCTTGAATGTGTGTGCAGCCGTGGGAGAGCACACATATGTGAGCTTGTGCCACCGCCTGTGTGTGAATACCAGAGACGAACCTGCATGAGGCAGTTCCCTCTTTGTGTCATGTGTGAAGCAGAGACTGAACTCAGGTTTTCAGGCTCAGTGGTAAGTACCTGTACCTGATAAGCCATCTCACCAGCCAGGAAAGATGATTTTGACCTGGAAATTATGACATGACCATTCAGATGTTTAAGCTTCAAGATTCAACTAACATTTTTCTAGTTAGTAAAATATGGCAGTAAGATAATATTTGGCAGGAAAGGAAGTATAATACAGAGAATAGGAGTAGATAGCCAGGCAAAGAGAGAAGAAAATGATAGCTTAGCATGAAACACTCACCTATAAGAAGATGGATTATTTGAACACTCCACTCCAGGATGGAGAGCTCAAAATTACTTCCAATCAACACTTTGTAAGAATATAGTCACCAGGGTTCGAAACATGCAACAGTGAATTTACCTGGTATGCAGAAAATGCACACCAAATGTTCTCTGAAAGTAGGCACAGTGCTTATTGCTCAAAACTACTCCAGGTGTGTTTAGGCACTGGTTAAAACATTAATCCTGAGTATTTCGGATAAATTCTGAGTCTGAGCAAATACTTCATCATTTGGGATACAGTGGATGAGTTTATTCTGTTTTCATTTTACTTAGTAGCAAATTCACTTTACCCAAATTAATCTATTACCATTGTTTTCAAATGTATTGTCATTTTTCTCTGATAGGAGGCACGATATCACCAGATGGTTGGTGTGGTTTCATTTTCTTCATGCAACTTTGGAATAATGGGTATCTCAACTGTGTTTCCACAATAAATTCACATTATTTTTACTTAAGTTATATCTCAGTTATGTAAATAATATTTCTCCCTGGCTATTGAAACTATGAAGATTTTAGTGTTTTCCTTGATTTGTGAGTGTTTTACCTCTTTCTCTTCGTCAATGGACTTTTCTAGTTGAGTTTCATTGGAGTTCATCTTCCTAATGCTTGGGTTCTGGAGGTCCCTTCCTATTCTCTGTTGACTTGGGCAGGTGGTTAGAGTTCTACAGCAGGAACTACCCTAGACTCCAGTTGCCTTTAGACTTTCTTTTAAAATTGCAGCTATGCATTGAGAGGAGGATTTAACAGTTGATTACATGGGAAAACCAACACAAGTACAATCGGTTGTTACAATTATACTTAAAGGCAGGTTAAACAAACAGGCTGAGCACACAATAGGAAAGCAAACTTTAGTCTTTTTAAAATTTTTACTTATTGATTTATCTATTTATTTATTACAATTTATTTACTTTGTGTCCCTGTTGCCAGCCCCTCCGTCATCTCCTTCCAGTCCCACCCACCGTCCCTCTTCTCCCCCTATGCCCTTTCCCTAGTCCCCGAGAGGGGAGGACCTGCTGCCCTTCTATCTGCCCTGGCTTATCAGCTCTCATCAGGGTTGGCTGCATCATCTTCCTCTGTCTGGCAAGGCTGCACCCCCTGCCAGGCAGGTGATCAAAGAGCCAGCCACTGAGTTCATGTCAGAGACAGCCCCTGTACCCCTTACTAGGAAACCAACTCGGAAACTGAGCAGCCTATGGTCTTCCTTTGAACAGGGAGTCTAGATCCTCTCCATGCATGGTTGGAGTATGAGTCTTTGCAGGTCCCTTTGGGCCCAGGTATTTTGGCTCTGTTGTTCTCCTTGTGGAGTTCCTGTCCCCTCCAGGTCTTTTAGCACCCTCTTCTTCCATAACGATTCAGGCACTCTACCCAAAGTTTGGCCATCTTGTTCAACCACCTTGGAAATCAATATGATGCTTTCTATGAAAATTAGAAATAGTGCTACCTCAAGATCCAGTTATACCACTCCTAGGAATATACCCAAAATATGTCCCACCATTCAATAAGGCCATTTGCTCAACTATGTTCATAGCAGATTTATTTGTAATAGCCAGAATCTGGAAACAACCCAGATATCTCTCAATTGAAGAATGCATACAGAAATTGTGCTATGTTTACACAAGGGAATACTACTCAGCTAATAAAAACAAGGAAATCATGAAATTTGTAGGTAAATGGTGGTAGCAGGAAAAGATCATCCTCAGTGAAGAATCCCAGAAACAGAAATACACACATTGTCTGCACTCATTTGGAAGTGGATATTAGCCATGTAATATAGGATAAACATAGTAAAATCTATAGTCCTAAAGAAGCTAAATAACAAGGAGGACCCTAGGGAAGATGCTTAATCCTTACTAAAAAGGGAAAACAGGATAGATATCAGAAGTAGAAGAAGACAGAGAACAGGACAGGAACCTTCCACAGAGGACTTCTGAAAGGCTCTACCCATCAGGGTATTGAAGGAGATACTGAGATTCACAGCCAAACCTTGGGCAGAGTGCTGGGATCCTTTAGACTTTTTAACATTAAAATGTAACGATATCATTTATCTCTTTCCCTTTATTTTTTCCCACCTTTATGTTCCCCTTAGTCTTCATTTTCCTTTGATTTCTATAGTCTCTCTCTCTCTCTCTCTCTCTCTCTCTCTCTCTCTCTCTCTCTCTCTCTCTCTCTCTCAAACACACACACACACACACACACACACACACACACACACACACACACACACACACACCTACATGCAACCTGCTCAGTCCATTTGGTATTATTTGTATGCATACAATTCTAAGACTGACCACTTAGGATCAGATGACCAATTACAGGTCTCATTGGGGAAAACCAGTTTTCTCTTTCTCAGAAGTCACTAGTTGCCTCTGGCTCCTTGTCCCTGGAGTGAAGCTTCTTGAGACCTTTTCTCAAGAAGCTTCTATTCTACCTTTCATGCTAGAATGTCTATTGTTGTCCTTGTTTGGGTGCTGCTTTCACAGCCTCATTCTTGGGTGTCACAACCCTGTAGTTTCTAGGACTCATAGTCTCACAGCAGACCTTCTGGTCCTCTGATTATTGCATTCTTTCTTCTCCCCATTCTTTGATGTTCACTGAGCGTCACATGCTAGAATGTTGCAGCTGCATCTGTGGGGGATGGGTACCCCACAATCCATTAATCTCTGCATTTTTGACCAGTGGTGGTTTCTGACATTTTCTTGTCTTTTGCCCACTAGATTCTTACATGCTTGAGTAATTACTTTTCCATGGTTTCTCCCATGTTTGCTTATTTTACTAAGATGCATCTCTTTGTGTTCCTATATGTTCTTACTTAAAAGTTTTCGTGGATAATGAACGTCATCTTTTTTTTTTTCTACTTCAGATTTAACAACTTCTAATATGGAACCCTCAGCTAACATTTCCTATTTTGCAGTGATGTCTGTTCTCCAGTTCCCTGTGCTCCTGAAACAAATTGCTTATGCGTCTCTCTTACCACCTCCCAGGCAACCTTCAATGATTGTTCTGCTCATTTTCCCTAGCAGACCGTAAGTGTCTGTAGGCAGAGAATGTGGAACTTGCATTTCCCAAAGACTAGCACAGCCTTGAACACATCAGGAAAACAGTAAGTACAGTGTGGGTTACATTATTAAGAATATCTGTAATGCCTCCTCAATGCAGAAAACATTGCTATTCACACTAACACAGAGTTTGTGATTTTTCTTTTTAATTAATGCCTTCCAGTTAATGATTCTCACTTGGTCTTAGGCAAATTTCATTTAAATTAGCATTGCTTTTATGGATTGAGATGCAGCATTATATCTTTTAGAGTCCAGGCATATAAAAAGTGTCACATTCGTTTTAATAATAACATAAAATACAACAGGGAGCTTTGTTTTGCCTTTTTTAAAAAGTTAATTGGACATTTCTATCCTGGTGTTTAAGATCTTGGCTGCCTTCGTGTTGCGAGATCTAAATGTTTACCCCTAGACTCTTCTAATTATTACATAAAATAGTGAAAGTACATGAGCAGTACATTAGCCTTCTACCTTGTTTTAGCAGGATTCCCAGAGTGACTGCACAGGCCTTCAGGCATTACAATTTTCTCCTAATATTTTTATGATAATGCACTCTGCTCCAGGTTTAACACCTTTCAGATTTCAAAACCAGATCAACTGCACTATAAGAAATTTAAAAACATCAAAAAGCATAAATAGTAAATGTATAAACTCTAACCTATATTCTGATTCTTCTTATCAATGTTGTAAGACAATACTATTTTAAATTTCACAATACAAATTTAAGTTTTCCTTTTTGCCTAAAACACATACTCTAAGAAATTATTTTTCTAAAGCATCATTGTCAATATTTATTTATTATTGTGATATTTTGAGAGATCACATTTTGGATAAAGCAAGGGAACACTTCTCCATTGCTCGTGGGAATACAAACATATACAACCACATTGGAAATCAATCTGGCACTTTCTCAGAAAATTTGTAATAGACCTCAAGACCCACTATACTACTCCTGTGTATATACCAAAAAGTTGTTCCACCATACCACAAGGACACTTGCTCAACTATGTTCACAGAAGCTTTATTCATTAATAACCAGAAACTGGAAACTACCCGGATGTCCCTCAACTGAAGAATGGATAAAGAAAATGCGCTACATTTACACATTGGAATACTACTCAGCTATTAAAAACAAGGGCTTCATGAAATTTGTAGGCAAATGGGTAGAACAAGAAAAGATCATCCTGAAATAGGTGACCCTGACCCAGAAAGACACACATGGTATGTATTGATTTACAAGAAAATATCAGTCATGTAGTACAGATAACCAAACTACAATCCACAGACCCCAAAAAGCTAAGTAACTAGGAGGGCATAAGGGAGGGTATTTGAATCCCATACAGAAGGGGTAATAGAATAGACATCAGAAGTGGAGGAACTGGGAGGGAGAGTGGAGAGGGGAATCAGGGTAGGGTAGGTGGTGACAACAGGGTGGGAGGATAAGATGTGAGTGCTGGAAGAGAGACAGGAAACCCAGGGAAGGCATCTCTGTGACAAGCTGGAGACCTACATCATGGCAGGCTCCTGGGAGGATATAGGGGTGACTCTAGTTGGGATTCCTACCAGCGGGGAACATGGAGACTGAAATGGCCAGGCAGGACTTCCAGTGGAGGGAATGGAACACCAACCCACCCACAAAACCTTCCACCCAAAATTTACCCTGCCTACAAGATATGTGGGGTTAAAGATGGAGCAGAGGTTGAGGGAATGGCCAACCAATGACTGGGCCAACTTGATACCCACTCCATAGGAAAGAGACGACCCCTGACACTATTAATGATACTCTGCTAAGACTGCAGACAGGAGCCTAACATAACTGTCCTCTGAGAGGCTCCATCCCGCAGCATATCAAAACAGATTCAGAGACCCACAGGCAAACATTAGGTGGACTTAGGAGAGTCTTGTGGAAGAGTGGGGAGAAAAATAGAAGGACCCAGAGAAGACAAGAACCCCACAAGAAGACCAACACAGTCAACTAACCTAGGCTCATGGGGGCTCACAAAGATTAAAGCACCAACCCAACAGCATGCATGGACTGGACCTAGGTCCCTGACACATATGTAACTGATGGGTAGCTTGGGCCTCATGTGGGTCCCCTAGCAAGTGGAGCAGGGGCTGTCTCTTATATGGAGTCTGTTGCCTGCTTTTAGATCACTTTCCCCTAGCTTGGCTGCCTTCTCCTCTGGCCTCAGTAGAAGAGAATATAATTCTGATGTGACTTGATGTGCCAGGGTGGGTCAGTATGCCGGGGCGGTGGGGGTCAAGTCTTCTAAGGAGAAGGAGTGAAGGGTGAGGAGAAAGAGGGTGGCAGGGTGGGACTGGGAGGAAAGGAGAGAGGAGGCTATGATCAGGATGTGAAGTGAATAAATAAATAAACTGAACAAAAATAGAAGTAAAAATTATGTATTCACAAATCATATATTATTATTACATAAAATTATGTAATAAAATTATTTGAAGGAAATGCATTGGATTTGGTGGCATCATATTTCATAAAATTACCCAGACTTAAAAAATGTATCCCATGTTATCTCTCATATGTGTAAGCTATGTTTTATATACATGCACCCCTCCACACATACATGTACACATATGACATGAAAGGAGAACAGAGACTATTTGGAAAGAAGAACAGGAAAGGTCAGGGGAGAGTGCTTGGGAGTCAACATGGTAAAAGTATGATAAATGAAAATGTGCAAGGTCTGTTGCCTATACAAAACGTATACACCGAAAAATATTTGAAAATTTATATCCTATATTAGAATGCCTTAAGCTGCTTTCAAGCATGCTTTTTGATAAATTAACTTTCAATGAATAAGCAGCTTTATATAGACAGAATGAGCTCGATTGCTTCATGAACTATGAGTTTAAAATTTCTAAAGTTCTGTTGCTTTTGTTTTTGTTGTACTTCCAGGATCACCCAGTCAGTCCCACCAGTAAGGCTGCCATATGGCGAAGCAGTTTTAATGTCCAAAAACAGTGATTTTTTTTTCATAGAGCATCATTGCGAGGGTGGTTTAGAGGGTGATTTACTTTCTATACCAAAGTATCCAAGTATTCCCATCCAAGTCTCTTCTCCCCAGACACGGGTTATTTCTTTATCAACAGAGTGTAAATTATAGTAGTTAGCAAAAAAAAAAAAAAAAAGGATGAAAAGATATTGAATTGGGAACGTGGAAAAAGAGAGCAGGAATCGTCATACAAGAGGGCTGTATCAATTATTGTATGTCAATAATCGGGTTGGATTGTGTATAATGCAAAAATTCACAGAAGGGAGTGTGGGGGGGGGGAGGCTCAGTGGTTAAGAACACCTGCAGCTTTTGCAGAGGACCCAGGTTTATTTCCCAGCCTGTACAGCGTCATGGTGGCTTGTAACTTCATATCACTTAACTCCAGTTCCGGGGGCTTTGATGTGCTTTTCTGCCCTCCAGGGCTCCTGCATGAACTTGGTACATATGAACTCACGCAAGTGCAAGCACACAGGTAAACTTCAAAGAAGACTGGTTTAAATAAATAGTGAGCTCACTACAGAATTTTGGAAACGCAGACTCCAGTTCCAGTGTGGAAGTTCTATCCAGTAATAAGGAACCCCAGAACCTTTCAAGTTTACTCTAGTACGTTAGCTTCATCCTAAATTCCAAAGTGTTTGCTGGAGAACTATCTGTGATAGCTATATTTTAGGAAGCAGGAAGAAGCAGAGAAATAAAATACTTTTTAATTTATGACTTAATAATACCAAATTATTAACAACTACCTAATAATTATTATAATAGAAACTCAAAAAGCCACAATCGAGGTCAAGGAATAAGTTATCATCAGCATTATAGTATGCCTTTCACTGTCTCCTCCACGCCTTCACCTCCTCTTCCGTAGGGACAGTCCCTTTCTCACGTCTGAGGTCTATTTTCCCTATCGTGAGGTTCCTATAAGTGCAACGAATGGTATAAACTCTTTACTCTCTGCATTCTGCCATACCACTTTATCTATTTTCCATTAATTTTCTATATTCTTTATGAAATGACTTTTAAGCTTACTTTATATGTATGAATATTCTCCTTGCATGTATTTAAATGTGCCATGTGGAAACCAGAAGAACTGGATCCCTTAGAGCTAGAGGGCTGTGAGCTCCCCTATAGGGGCTGGGAACCAATCTCCAGTGTTCTGCAAGAGCATCGCAGAGCTCTTGACCGCTGAGCTGTCCCCTTGCCCTCACTTTTCTGCCCACTCATTTGTTCTTTGGTTACTCATAATATACTATTCACCCATTAATTGAGATCCCAATATCAGTAAGTTTGTTTTGGCATTAGTGTTTTTATTTTGTCTCTTTCAATAGCCTTCAGTTTTTTTCAGATTCTTTTTAATGTTTTGAAAATAAAATATAATTACATCATTTTTACCTTTCCCTTTCCTCCCCTTACCATTTCCATGTATCATCTTTTCCTCTCTCAAATTTGTAGCCTCAACTTTTTAATTGTTGTCATATATTATATATATGTAATATAGTATATATATATCATGTAGATAATATGTGTTACATATCATACATTATATATGCATATATAATACTATACATATGTACATTGCATTATATATATATATATATATCAACCTACTCAGTCAGTATAATGTTACTTGTATGTATATGACTTCAGGGCTAACTCCATGTATTGGATAATTCATTTAGGATCGCTTTCCTAAGATTCTTAATTGTATCTTTTTACTTCAACATCTTAACTTGTTAATTGTCAATGTAGTAAGAAGATGAGGTTGATGCTAGTATCTTCTTTGAGAAACATTTGTTTTTCTGCTGTAGAACATCTGGAGTCACTAGAAATCCCAGATCATTCAAAAAGCATTGAAGACTAGGAATGTTGGAATTTCTTGTAATTTCCTATAAAGGTTCGTCTATTTCTGCATTTTTATTTCTTCACAGCCTCAAACTAAACTTGTGATAATTTAAGAGAGCCTCTGCCTTTGGAGAGACTTGGTTTCTAATTTGTATTTTTACAGCCTAGTCATTGTGTCAAAATCCAGTCTAACTTCCCCCAAAATTCTCTAGAAGACCAGAGATGCTGTGTTATAAGTCCATGTTTGTATGAAGGTGAGAGGTCAGCCTCACGTGTTCCTCAGGAGTTGCCTGCTTTGTGTTTTGAGACAGTCTCTCACTGGGACCTGGGGCTTGCTGATTAGGTTGTGGTCACTGGTCAGTGAGCCCCCAAACCTGCCTGTCTCCATTTTCCCACCATGCCTGTGTCCTGGGGCCCAGGCCCAGGCTTCATGGTTCCCATTATGCACTTTACTGGTTGAGCTGTCTCTTCATCCCACGTTTCCTATTTCTTCGAGGTTCAATTGATTTCTGTTCTTTCTCATTTCTTCCAACAAAGCTACTTTTCAGATTAAATAATTAACCTTTTTCATTGTCCTCCAGAATATGTGCTTTTGGTTAATTTTCTAATTTTTCAACCTTGGAGATTTCGCTATCTTTGTTCTTGAAATGTTGGCAAAAGTATAGCAAGTACTAGTTTTCAGGAATATTGGTTTGTTTTTTTTTCCTGGGTCTTCGCCTTACCATTTTTAATTGCTGTTGTACATGCCTGTTACTGTTTGTTCGGTTTTATAAACATTGTTCAACTTTTGGAATTACACACTTTTCAAACTATCTAATTTCTGAATGGAATTCTACCACACCTTGTTTTTAAGGGAAATATCCAAAATGCTCACAAAGTGTTTTCCAGTTAGATGCATGATTGGTCACACGGCTACAGCTGGCTGGGCTGAGAGGCGACGTGGGAAATGGCATCTTTAACCGACCTGGCAACACAGCCGGATTAAATAAGAACTCTGGCACTACAGAAAAACATGAGACAGAGCATGGATGGAAATTAGCAATACTCCACTGAAAACAAATGGTAAGTGCAACCAAGAAACAGGCATAGAAACACATTTAGAAAACTGTGGAGACTTAAAGAGATTTTTTTTTCTAGGAAATGAGATCCAACGGTGAGAGAAGCAAGACAAAAAATTGCCTGTGTGTGCATGTGTGCCTGTGCCTGTGAAAGTGTGTGTATGTGTCCCCAATCTTACCATTCTGAGGGCTCACCTCTCTACCATAAACATTTCTATCTTCATGTTGCTTTGACACACATAAAATCAGCATAAAAAGAAGTGGAGACTCTAGTTTCTGTTAACCAGAATCATTTGTTCACTTTGCCTGGATGCTTCCTTTGGTTGTGGTTTCTTCTAAACTTTCTTAATGTTTTTGGTCATGCTTTAGCATTAACCAGAATTAGAGTCAACACTTTCCAATATCTTTTCCATTCCTGGTATTTTATGACTCCAACTTAGTGCCAAGCATCTGATTTAAAAGGTAACTGTCCCCATATTTAGATACCACACACGCACCTATGTGAAACTGCAGGCCTTCCTTCAGAACCAGGCTGGGTTCCTATTTTCCAGAGATAGAGAAATGACTCAGCATTTAAATTTATCTCGTGATAGGAATGCTGAAATCAGGAATTTTCCTCAAAAGCAGGGATACAATTTCAGTCTTTTAAAAAAGTGAAAACAGTAACTGAGACATCATAACATATGTGCAGCATGTTTATTTTATAGTTTCCAGCCCCTGTTGAGGTTGAAATGTGCACCTCACAGTCCTTATACCTGTATCCATGAATAGGATGCTTGGGAACTGTTCAGAATTCCTGAGGTAGTCTAGTTATTCACAGAAAAACTTATAGTACACAGAACAGCATTGCTTACAGAAAACTCAGTTCAAGCTAGATTGATTATAAGATGGTTGAAATTGTAACAGAGATAAATAATAATACCAAATGTTTATGAAGGGGAGAACAGTAGATACACAGAATACCACACTCAGGCAATTTATAAAGAAAAGAAATTGGGGAATTAGGGAGATGTCTCAGTGGGTAAAAGTGTTTCATCTCAGAGCTAGACTTGAATCTAAATTCCAAAGCCAAATCCTCTAACCCCAGCACTGGGGAAGGGGAGGGGTGGTGGAGACAGGTAAATCAAGAGCTCCCAGGCTGGATACTCAGCCAACCTAACAAAGCTGTCAGCTTCCCATTTAGCGGGAGCCTGTCTCAGGTCAGTAGGTGGAGAGTGACAGAAGACATTGTGCTCTGGCCTCCACAAACTCTGCCTTCGCTGTACATTCTTTTGCATACACCACACATATGAACACAGCACACTCACCCAGACCTCGCACTCACCCTCTCACTCGCACAAAGCTGGTCTCCCACCAGTTCTGGCTGCTGAGATGTCCATGACCAAGGTGTTTCGTATGTTGAGGGCCTTCTTGTTGCACTGTGACATAGCAGAAATAAGATCAAACCCAGCCTCAATGCCTTTTGTGAGTGGCATTAGTCTGTTAATGAGGGCAGCATTCACATGGCCCCATCCACTCTTAGAAACTCCACCTCTTGACATTATTGTACAGGGACTTAACTTCCTATTAGCATATGCCTCTTAAGGGAACTAATGCAATAAATAGCTCTTCACATTTCAAATCCTTGTGTTCTGTGAAGGGCTGTTCTCTGTTTGCTGGTTAGAGTGATTGGTTTACGCTTGACTTAATGTTACCATAATTGGCTCTGATTTCTTCAGACACCCAGGGTTTCATCGGTTTATGCAAAGACTACTGGGAGTCTTTATAGTTTTAAATGTGATTTCATATTTTCAGAGAAGCCTATGAAAAATACTGGATGTCAATAAAACGTACTGCTCATCATATTCAAAATTTTCATGATTTGTGCATCATTAGACATGTCTTTAAGATGTTTTCCTTTTTTTGTAATAGAAGTAGGTACAGATTTTCACTAGTCTGATTCTTTTCCTTTAAATATTGCCTTCCTGTATCCACTAGCCCCTTGGGGTGAGCAGGCCCATGGCAGACTGAACTGGACTGGAGGGAGAAAGCTTAGCTGGGCATGGTGAGTGCAGTGCAGGATCTTGGTCGAGTGTGCAGGCAATGAATACACCCAGAAACAGCATCAGAGAACTGGTTCCATTAACTGGGGAAGGGGGAAGAGGTATCTAAGACCCTGGAAAGGTGGCCAGGGTTTCTGGGGAAAGATTTATGTGGTCGTGTAGCATTGGCCAGGATAGGGGGGATAGAAGATGCTTTATCTACATACTCAGAGCCTGTGTTGGGGGGTATCTTATAAGGTCAAACAAGGGGTAAAGCCTGACAACTGTCAGGGTAATAAATTCTTACTGGAGTTTATGGTGAGAAGCTGGCTTTATGGCACCAGATTGGGAAGGGAGATGTAGCTGACTCCTGCCGTCCTCATGTTTGAGATATCCAGGGTTGAAGCTCCCTGGAACCCTTCCTCCATAGCCCTGGACCATTATGATCTCACAAAATACAACAGAGTTTCTTAAGTGGAGGTGAGTTTACATTAGTATAGCAGAGGAACAAAAACCAGACAGGCGGAAAAAACTATATTTTTTCTTTAGCCTCTCTTAACCCCTTTCAACAACTGTGGGACATTCAGCAGATTTTGTTGTTGTTAAGCTGACAATGGTGTATAGTTTAATTACTTTAAATGAACAACAAAAACAAAAAGTCAAAATGGGCAAACAGAATGTTTAGAGAGCCACAGGGTGACACATTAGATTACTCTGACTGCTCCCCTTTTTTATGTTCAGAGCTGGGAACATCAGCTCAGCACCAGGCCAATTGATGTGATTCCTTCCGAGCCTCTAAACAAGGACAGTCAAGGGCAGTGACTGCCGCTGTGAAAAGTGGTCAGGATGTAGTTTCTGTCATTTCACTAAAAATGTGTACTTCCATAAACAACAGCCCTTCACCAACAGTCAAATGGAACAGAAAAATCTCACTGTGGAATTTCGACATGATATGAATCTGAATCTACAGTCCCACCAAAGGAGCTAGGATATGAAAGAGAAGATCCACATTTGTTAAATAAGGGAAGCCCAGATAGTTACAACTGTGAAAGAATTCTAAGGGTCCAGTTAACAGGCTGTGCCTTTAGAGGGTGCCTTGGACTGCTGTGAAATCAGCAAGAAAAAGAGAGTGGAGCCTCTTCCTGCCATGGAAGCCAGGGTTTCAGGCTGGAGAACTTGAAAAAAAAAAAAAAGGAGCATTAAACTGAAGAGCTGAGCCCTGCCCAGCCCAGCCCAGCACCCATCCTGGATCTCCAGGCTACTCACAGCCTGGAGACAGCAAAGATGTCCAATGAGCTGATGGAAAACTGATGCAGAATAGCCAAGCCAGGTGGTTGTGAATGAGATGCACGAGCAAGCCCTCAGCCCTGTAAGCAGAATGGTACCCTCAAGGTAAAGTAATACAAAGGAGCACCTTAGTCCCATCTGACCAAACAGAGTCAAGAACTCATAAAAATCAGTGATGCTTTGGAGTCTATGCAGCTGGGGAGAGAAGTCCTGCTCAAAATTAACGGTGCTAAGGAAAGGGCCATGAAGGTTCTTCTGTCTCTCAGCAGCACACTTGTGGTCTTTGGCATTCATACTGTTCAAAAGCAGAGGGCCTGTAAATCAGATCAGCCTCAGGGTGTAAGGTAGAGATTGCAATTGAAGTCCCCACCAGTGAGTCCCCTCCAGGAAAAGGCTGAGTGGATCCTGGACATTGAAGTGACCATGGAGTCCCTCCTACCAGATGCCAGGAGAAGGCAACAGGGCCAGCCTCATGAGCCCTATTCACATGCCCACTGCCCTGTCACTTTGGGAGGACTCACTGCCCATATAGCTCTATCAACTTCACGATGACTTTTATGAGAGTAAAAGGTGTGCCTGTTTGTAGGGCAAGGAACTCCAGGCTCCATTCTATGTTCTCTGGAGTAGGTGGCTTCCTGTTACTCAGGTCAAAACCCTGAAATTCAACTCAGCTCCTTAGAGGGCAAATCTTTTGGGGAAAAAAATGAGAAGAGGAAGTACACATTTTTAGTGAAATGGCGGAAACTACATCCTGACCACTTTTCACAGTGGCAGGTGCACTCTATTCTATTTGATAGAAAGATCCCAAGTGGTGAGGATGCAGAAGCCCATCCAAAGTGATTGAGAGTTTACAAGAGAAGCTGGCGTGGACCCTGAGCAGTGGAGACTCAGGGCATTGTTAAGAATGAGGGAGGTGATCTCTGTCTCTCAGAGGAAGTCTCTGAGCTCCTGGAGTGCAGACCACCTAAATGCCACCAGGGGCCAAGCTTGGCAGCCAGAAGGTCTTCTGTTTCTGAGCATTGGAGACCAGATGGTGAGCAAGGGTACCTGCTTTCTGTCTCTCAGAGTATCATTTCTAGTGAAGAAAATGGGCATCAAGAGAGAAGACAGAGGATCAAGACTTCTGGTGACCAAATTAGCATGACATCAGCATGGGAGATGCCAGTGGGGTCCTCACCTCCTTAGTTCATTTTCTGGCTGAATTCTGAGTGTTGTCCAGGGAAAAGCTATACATTGCTGGGTTTTAATGTACGGATACCTCCTTTGTCTATCACAGGATATCTGTCATCCCTAAGGAACTGCTCGAGGGAGATTAGGTAATGGTCACTAATACCATCTGCTTTCACAGCATATATATGTAAAGCCTGTATGTGTCTATCAGCTTTTAAAGACAAACTACATTAGCATCCTTCTTTAATAGGTAAGTACATTATTATTAAGGTCTGGAAGAAACAACCCTTATATTATAACCTATACAACTCCTTATATCGCAGGCTTTAACCTCCAGAGGTGAGAAAGCACGAGTAGCCAACAAAGTACTGTGAATAATCCAGTGAAGAGAGAAGAACTCCAGGAGCAAATGAAGTTCATTTAAGGAAGCAAGATCTCTTTGGACTTGGAGTCTATGTCCCCCAAGTTTCCCTAACTCCATTATCCTGATTTTTCTTCTGTACCCTCAAGCCTCTTAACCAATTGTCTAGAGCATCAAAAGTACATAGCACGGCCTCACTACATTTCAGTCTATGGCTTGAAATAGCTCCTTGAAGTTGGGAGTCATGTCTTGAGAGTGTGTGTGTGTGTGTGTGTGTGTGTGTGTGTGTATACATCCATGTGGTTCAAGTAATAAATGCACTGAATAAATAAAATGGCAATTGGGGTGCTCTTGGTCTTGATCCTGTCACACTGCAGTCTGTCTGGTGTTACCTCGGGTCTCCCTCTCACCCTGTTTGAACTGGTCTGATTATCCTGCTGGCTTTCTTGTCTCCAGAACAATGCGGAAAGTGATGCTTTCATTTTCTTTGTCTTCAAGAATCCGTGACAATTTGAACAGACTATTGAGGTCTGTTGTTTATTCACTTATTAAAGCAAGATAATTCTTGCTGTATTCATCTTATAGTTTTCCAAAAGGAGTTAATATAAATGACTGTAAAAACCTTATGTCTTCGTGACAGTACACCAACAGGTTGTGGTCATGCAGGCTCAGAAAGTTTTTGACAGGAGAGCGTCATCTAGCTCATTTAAGATCTCCCCTTTCTGGAGGGTTTCTCACTTTTACTAGTATGTTCTTTTGTTCTCTAAGTTGAAACTTCACCCCTCCCCACCCCCATCTCTCAAATTGCTTCTTCTCTTCTATGTTAACTGTTCCTTCCTTGATTTGTTGTTATTGTTACTGCTGCTGTAAACTTAAGTCTGCACCATTTCTTCTCTCATACAACCAGGTCTGGAGAAGCCTTGACTTAGATTCCCCTGCATTAGAGCAAGTTACTAGCTCACCCACCCATGGCCTTTTCTGATCTTATACACATGTGTTTTTCCAAAAAGTTTTTCAGTTAAAACAAAGATACAAGGAGTAGCTTCTTGTTGCTTCTCCACAAAGAAGTCTCTTGGTCTCTGTTCTTCTTTTATTTCACACATTTCCCTGTTGGCACTCAGCTCTGATAATGCAGAAAGATCTCACCCTCTCAAGCTGCTGATATTTGGTCTCTTCAATGATCGTCTATATTGTAACTTTTATTTTGTAGCTGGAGTTGGTCAAGCCTACAGGGACAGTCAGGTCCAGGCTGATGAGAAGAACCTCATCACCCAGTAGGAGACCAGGACACATTCCCAACATTTCACCTTCACTAGGTTTGTGAAACTTTTTGAAAAGGTTATGTGTATACCATGACATAGGGTCTTAAATACCAGAACAATATTTCTCTCTGCCAGATTCTTGCCAAAAAAATCTTATTGCTGAGTTTTGTTTTGTTTTATAGTGATGCTTGCCTTTAGGATTTTGAGCCAATATTGTATACAAATAACTCAGCCAGGAATGATAGTGCAAGTCTGTAATTCTAGCACTTGAAAAGACAAGCAGGCAGGTCTTTGCGAATTCAAGACCAGCCTGGTCTACAAAGTGAATCCAGGACAGCCTAGACTACACAGCCCATATCTTTTTCTTTCCTTTCCTCCTTCTTTCTTAATTAATTAATTCCATTTACATCTAGGTTATAGATCCCTCTTTCCTCTCCTCCCAGTCCCACCCTCCTTCCTTCATCCCCTCTCCCCTTTCCCTCAGAATAAAGGAGCCTCCCTACCCAGACACCCCAGCCCATCTATTCACATGAGGACAGAGTTCCTCTTCCTCGTCCTTGGTATTGTAGGGAAGCCTCATCAAGGAGAAGTGGTCAGAAAGCAGACAACTTAGTCTGTGTCAGAAATATCCATAATTCCCATAATTCTAACTAGTGAACTGACATGAAGCCTAAGGTGGCCATCGGACTTATCTTCTATGCATTTTATGTTTATCCTGTACTATATGATTTGAAAACCAAAAAATTAATAATAATAATAACTCTTAGCTCTGAGTTCCAAATCACAGTCTTACGTGATTGATTGTGTGATGTTTTTTCTTCTATATTAGTATTATTAATATGCTAGATCAGTTATAGCAACATATCTCATTCTAGTGGGTTATAGAATAGAACTATGTAGTTTGAAACAGGTAATGGAGGTAGCACATAGCATACTTCCACTGGGGATCTGGGGCCAGTACTTAAGGCTATCCTTGGTTACACAGAGAGTTCAAAGCTATCCTGGGCTACATGAGACCCTGTCTCAAACTCAGGTTCAAGATATTTGCAGAACTGGGCTTTATTTTGATGCTTTTAGAATTTTTAATTTTATTTCAGATTATATTTTGCTAGAGACTGAATCTCATAAGCGGTAAGCGAGGACTGGCTTGCATGCCTAGCCCAAGTTGGCACCGGGTAGAGACAGTATGGAAAGGCTTTATTCTAGATGGTTCTCTGGTTTCAGACTTCTCTTTTTCATCTCCACGTGGTTTCTCTTCCATTAGGGTTAGTTTCTATGTGTAAAAATTTTCTTTTTAAATGTATTTTTCTTTTATTTTAGAGATTACGATGTATTACATAATTTCCCCTGTTCTTTTCCCCCTTCAGACCATCCTAAATACCCCACCAGTTCTCTTCTAATTCATGACTTCTTTTCCCCCACTAATTTCTGCTGTGTGTGCCCTAAACATAACCTCCTCAGTCTGCATGATGTTACCTGTATCTATGTCTTTAAGACTTACCATTTGGTATTTGGTAAGCAGTTCCTGGGCTCTCCCCTGGGAGAACTATTTCTCCTACTGTCAGTATAATGCTCAACCCAATGACTTCATTTTAATATGATTATTTCTAAAAGACTCTATCTCCAAATAATGTCACTCTCTAGGAGGCTATGGCTGGGCCTTCAGTATATCAGGTTTGAGGGTACATAAAACCATGACACTAATAGCCTAACTGGTGACTTGAATGTTCAGCTTACTGCAGAGTGTGGGCAGAGCATTACTAATTCCAAAATAAACTCACAGAAACCTATAGTTCAAATGTGAACCCAGCCCTATACCCAGGAAATAATCCCACTCAATCTTTATTTAATGAAGTGAGAAATATGCCACAAATACGACGTTAACCCTCAGTGTTCCTCCCTACCTAGCATTTCCTGGGCTTGAAGTTTTTGCTGCTGGGATTCCTTAGAGAATTAAAGCATTTTTATTAAGAACTTACTCTGTGCCTGGTACTCTTCTCAGGATTGAAGATAAAAATCACTGAAGATGAAAAAAACAAGCCAGCATTTTTCTTTCAGGAGAATATGGAAAGCAATGTTGTGAACAAATTAAGATATGATGGTCAAAAGCTAGAGAGAAAGAGAGAGAATTGAGGATAGTCCAAACAATATTTTTCAGTGTTTAAATCTCAGTGTATCTGAGTTAAGCAGCTGTAAGTTTCTTAGGGCAATAAAACAGATCAGATAAATATCAGTGGGGGGTGTGAGGCACCATGAGAGAAAGCAATTATTCTGGGGGCACAGGGTAAGCACATCTCCCTAGGAAGCCTAGTTGGGTAGAGGGAGAGGATGAAGAAAAGGAAGTGCTTCCATGGTGAAGTGAGGAGGCCCAAGGAGAGGTTCAGGAGGAAGTGGATGAAGAAGGAGAAGAGAAAGAAGAGAAAGTGTTTAGTCAAATACTTCCCTCTTCAGCATTCCTCTGTACTGACTTTTGAAACAAATGTTAATCAAAGCCTGCCAATAAGCCTATCTCTGTCTTATCTTCATGTCTAAAACTTTACTTTAAAATGTGTGGAAAGACATAGTTTTCTAAGACCAAGTAAATCACAAGTAGTATGAGATACAGAGAAACCCTTGATTATCATGTTTGTTGAGTCTGTACTCAACATATACTTACTGGTTGTTTATTACCTAGGTAGCCTGTTCATTGTCAGATGCAAAGGAATGGATAAAGCAGTGAGTTTTGTACTCACATTATGGATCCTTTTAGCTTTAAGCTAAGCTTTTCTGATTTCCTTGAACTACAGTGTTAAAGAAATATATTTGCTTTCCTGGCACTATTTTAATTGCAGCTATTTCTTCATTGGTGAACTCCCTGTGATACATTTGGAACAATGTGTGCAAACAGTGACCACTTAGCAGATACTGCTTGTGAGAAGAAGAAAAAGATGCTAATATAAAAAAACACATTAATTATTAGACTCAGAAATAATGATTCATCCTGAGGAATGAAGGTGTGGCGTAGGCTGACAAGGAATCACCAAGGTACAATGGGCGCAAATACCTTGAGCCAACTGGTGTCACTTGGGACTCTTCAAGCTCATTTGTAAGATGGGAAAATAAAACCATATACCTTCCATTTAATAGAAATTATAAGGATCAAATATAGCATATGTGATAATAGCACTTGCTGTTCTTTCAGAGGTCCTGGGTTCTCTTCCTGGAACCCACATGACGGCCCATAGCCCCCTAAAACTCCAGTTCCTGGTACCTCCATGGGTACCAGGCATGTACATGGTCTACATGTAGGGAAACACTTATACACATACTAACAATAATTTGGGAGTTGTAAAAAGACTGCTAAAATAGTAATAACTTATATGCTAAATGTAAATCCAAATATTTATCAATTCAAACATAATTGATATTTTAATAAGAAATATACCACACCCAAAGGTCTGGTTTTATTATTAAATGGAAAATAACAATCTATAAGTACTTGTGAGGATACAAATATTATGAACATTTACGATGGGTATAGTTTCTTTTATGAGAGTAAAGGAGACTTAGTTGTTTGGATAATGGTCCACTCTGTGCTATCTCTGTAATCACCATAGCAACAAACTCTGCTGTAATAAACAACTGAATTTGATGTGGCTACCAAAAGTAGCTCAGAGCTCTCACAATGGAAACTCAGAAAGGTACTGTAAAGTAAGAAAAATGTTTCTGTATAAGTGCTTTCTCCCTACTCTGTTCTTAATTTGAAATTACCCTTTGGGTAGCACTCATCACAATTCTTTTCTCTATTAAAACGTGGGTTATTGCAAAGTGAACTGGTTTTTGTTGTTGTTGTTTTAACAAAACATTGTAAGCATATAATTCCCAATTTATTTATCGGGCCTTGTGGTTTTTCCATGCAAGATTTTATTCTTAAGGAAAAGATATGCTTATTGGACAGTACAAAATGAGACTGCGGCCTCTTCTGAGAACAAGCCCCAAATTACGAAGCTTTTTCCACTGGTTCTGAGAAAGGATTTGTCACCTCACACACCATCTTAGGGAATAAGTTTTAAATGTACGGACCCTTGGAGAGTATAGCCAAACCCTGTTCAAATTTGCCACAACATTTGTGAATGCTTTATTGCACTTTCATTTATTTATTGAAGGGAGTCTTCAGGTACCAACTCCAAAGACACACCAAATCAAGTAAATAGAGGCACAAAAATAACAAAACTTCTTCCTTAGGTCAGTTTACTTATAGTTCAGTGAGTGAGATGACAGATAAATGACAGGGCTAAACATGCAGGATAATTTTCCTTGGCAGCAGTTAGAAAGGAGCTGTCACAGAGGAAATAGTGTCTAGTCAGTCTCCTCAAGGTCAACCCCTGCCTCCCCAAGAAGTCTTGAGAAGGAGGCCAAAATTCAACCACTATTTACTTTTAGATACCAGTGTGTGCAAGGGAAATAGAAAATATTATCTTGCCTCAAGCATGATCTCAACTCTGAATCAATACATTTTGTGCTTTAAAAATTACTATTTTACAGAGATCCAAGATGGCTGCCACGAGAGAACACTGTGTCTGAGGAGTAGGAGAGCAGAAACAACTCAG